>OW285237.1:19464038-20064038 GCA_935421215.2 Melolontha melolontha | reverse complement strand
GACTATTTTACAATTATACAATGCAACTTTAAGAAAATTTACGTCAATTACATATACACAGATACATCAGGTGATCATCTGAATACATTATACGGGGTTGGACAGAAGTAACGCATCAGTCTAATAATTCCGTAAATATAAACTTTAGAACAAAATGTTTTCAACAAAAGTTTTTTGACAAGTTATTTTGTATTGGCTTCAATCATCTGCGTTTTTTTTTTCATGATGATTACATATGACAGCAAAAAAAAAATTTTTTTAAATAGAAATAATATTTTCTTTTAGAAAATTCGGAATTTTTATTAATTTCTGAATATGAATATATACTTTTTTCATGGGGTTAGATAATAAAAATATTTAGAAGAAAATAAAATTTAATAAACGTACATTTGGACTAGTGCAGTGTTTTGTAGATTGCATTGGAAATTGTAGATTTTTTGACTGTCATTGAATTATTGACGTTTCACAATAAAATAGTTTCCATCGTAAAACTTGCTTTTTTAAATACGTATTTTGTGTGAAAATGGTCAAATTAACTACTAAAGAGAGAATAGAAATTCTTATGATGGTCGGATATGGTGACAGGCAACGTTCACATCACGAAGTTTGCACTTTATTCAATAATGTTTATTTGGATCGAGATCCTATAGCTCAATCAACAGTTTCGAGATTGGTTACTAAATTTAGAGAAACGGGCGATGTTAGAGATATATTCCTAAAGCTGGCCGACCAAAAGAAATCACTAATGAAGACCGATCTCTTCATGTTTTACTTGCTGTAACGGAAAATCCCACTACATCAACCACTCAACTAGGATTAGAAAATGATATGAGTAGCAGATCTATTAGACGAATATTAAAAGCGAACAAATACAAGCCCTATACGATACACTTACTGCACGAACTTAACGAAGATGACCCGGACAGAAGATTACAGTTTTGTGAAACAATAATGGAATTGTCCAATAATTGTCCAAATTTTTTAAACAACATCGTATTTTCTGACGAAGCTACATTTTGTCTAAATGGATTTGTAAATAGGCAAAACTGCCGTTTTGAGTGACTGAGAATCCACATTGGATGCGAGAAAATCATACACAGCATCGCCACAAACTTAATGTGTGGGCTGGCATTGTTGGGCAACGAATCATAGGTCCGTACTTCTTGGAACACAACCTAAATGCTGATGGTTACATACATTTATTGCGTAACCATATTGTACCAGATCTGTTGATTTTATTTCCTAACGACAATCAACCAAGCATGCCAAACCGTAATCTATGGTTTCAACAAGATGGAGCACCACCAGATTATGCTATTAATGTTCGACAGTATTTAGACACAATTTTTCCCGGTCGTTGGATTGGACGTCGGGGTTTTATTGATTGGCCCGCTAGATCTCCCGATTTAAATCCATTGGATTTCTTTCTTTGGGGACACTTGAAGTCGCAAGTATACAAGGAGAAACCTAGAAACTTAGAGGATTTGAGAGCAAAAATTACTCATGAGATACAAGCCATACCACCTAATAGTTTACAAAATACAATTCGTCATTTTTGGGAACGTTTAGGACACTCTCAGGTCGTAGAAGGACGTCACTTTGAGAATTTAATTTAATTTTGTAGTTTGTTTACTTTTATTTAATTTAATTTTTTTCTCAATATTTTTATTATCTAACCCCATGAAAATAATACGCATTCATATTCAGAACTTAATAAAGATTCCGAATTGTCTAAAAAATTATATTATTTCCAGTTAAAAAAAAAAAAATTTTTTTGGCTGTCATATGTAATCATCATGAAAAAAAAACAAATGATTGAAGCCAATACAAAATAACTTGTCAAAAAACTTTTGTTAATAACATTTTGTTCTAAAGTTTATATTTACGGAATTATTCGACTGATGCGTTACTTTTGCCCAACCCTGTATATGGAAGTGTATGCACACCATTATCTAGCATAAATGCAAATGATCACATTTAACATTATAAATAATTATGATTTTGCACTATACATATTATCACTAGTAGGTAACCCTAATGCAAAGTACTTTAACATATTTCTTTGCCTTTAAATGGACGTTACGTAACGATATTCACTTTTAATTATATAGCGTTGATTTCTTCTCTGACCAGATTATTGGAAAGTCTGCCTGTAAACGTAAATGTATATCAAATACTTTAGTATATTACGCAAACGTGTCAATATACATGTGGTAAATATCACGTCCACAAGATTTTATAAGCGATAGCTCTCGTGAACAAGAGAAGCATCTATTGATTTAGAGATTATTCCTCACAGTATATTTAATGTACAAAAGACAACGAGTTATTAGTATTCAAAATTGACATTTGATATACAAGTGTTATCTAGATAAATATTTGCTTCATATAGTTAGAGACTGGATTTTATGCAAAATGCATATTTGTTGTTTTTTGGTATATTCCTTCTATACTGTGTACTTATCCATTTTCCACCCTCAGAATACGTTTTTTACCATTTTTTTTAGTGCATATAATGCATATTTGGACACTTTACCATAACTGCATATGCACGTACATATTTCATAATTATTTTTTGCATATTTATGCATATATTCGCCATTTTCATAAGAACCATAATAAAATCTGATATACAAAGATATTTAATTTGTTTGTGTAAACGTGAAGAGATTAGCATTCCTTCAACTTTGCATTAATGACTCATTAAAAGTCCATCTCATTAATAATAAGATGGACTTTCCCAAAATTAGGATTTAACTGTACTGATAATCGGTTTACAGGGCAATTAGAACTTACGTAAGAAATCCTTTCCAGAAATGTAGGTATTAATGCAGGTATATTATACCGTACGACTAATATCAATATGTATAAGAAAAAGAAATAATTTCCTTCATAGTTTGTTCATTCGTAAACGTGTTAAGGTCTGTGCTATTTGGTGAAACAAAAGTGAATTAAAAATTTTTGAAAATGCCGAAGATAGCTAAAGCGAAGTCATCTCTAATCAAAAATTGGATAAGTGATTGCAGTGCACTAAAAATTATTGACGAAGAAAGTGTTTTGTGCACACTCTGCGACAAAAGGGTAAGTTGAATTTTGAAATATTTTGTCAATAACAAGTTCTACAATTATGAGAATTTTTTTTTGTGTTCATAAATATAATGAAACAATTTCATAATAAATTATTATTAGATATGTTCAATTTTATGTTCTTTAAAGCTAATATATCTTTGTAATATTTCTTTGTCATAAACACCAAAATAACCAAAATCAATCAAATTGGAGAACAACTGGAGAACTTTACAAAACCAGACAATTTATTTTTCTAGTTTTTGTAGTAATATAGTAATTAATAATAATTATTATAACTGAATGTTAAAAATATATATTTGTTACACAGGTTACCTGCCAGAAGAAATTTCAAGTAGTGCAACATTTGAACACAACATTTCATCAGAACAGGGTTTCTGAAAATTTGAATAAACCGCGGCAGCAACTTTTGGAGGAAATAATAAATAATTCGAAGAATTCACAAGAAGCATTTCCCAAAGATTTGTGTAATCTTTTTGTGGGTTGTAATATTCCTTTACATAAATTGGACAATCCGATATTTCAAGAATTCCTGAAAACTTATTGCAAAGTCGATGATAAACCCATTTATGTACCCAGTTCCTCAACTCTACGCAAGAAATACATCAACGAAATTTATGAAGATGTTACCGATGGTATTAGAAAGGAGTTGAAAAACCAAAATCTTTGGATCTCTGTTGATGAAACTACCGACACGAAGGGCCGTCAGGTTGCTAATTTGATTATTGGAACCTTAAATGGTTCAACTCAATCTAAAAGACATTTAATTAATGTAGGTAATTTAGACAAAACAAATCATGTTACCATAGCCAGGTTTATTAATGAGTCGTTAGCGAATTTCTTTTTACCCGACAAAGTACCTTTTGAAAAATTTCTGTTAATGGTAACTGACGCCGCTTCGTACATGTTAAAATCAGCTCAAAGTCTGAAAATTGTTTTTCCCAATTTAATCCATTGTACTTGTTTGGCTCATGGTTTAGATAGGGTTGCTGAAAAAGTTAGATTAGAAAAAAGTATTTTTAAAAGCGCCCTTACGAGTGCAATTATATAACGAAATGCTTCCCGGCATTCCATTGCCACCAGAACCTATCTTAACAAGATGGGGAACATGGCTTAAATGTGCTGTGTTTCTTGCCGATAATTACGAAGGCATCAAAAATGTTGTAACTCAATTTGATTCAGCAACCGCTCTTGCCTTAGAAAAGTGTAACGTAATTTTCAATAATTCGACAATACAAAATCAGCTATCATATATTAAATCTAATTTTGCGATAATTGAGCAGGCAATTACTAGATTAGAAGATAGAAATTTATCTTTAAATGATGGTGTTGGCTTTGTAAATGATATTGAAGAGAAAATTGGAAAAGTCAACGGATTGACTGGAAAAAGAATTAAAGAAAAATTAGCCGCAATTCTAAGCAAAAATGGAGGTTTTGTTACATTAAAATCTATAAATAATGTAATTAATGGCAATTTTAATGAAGACATTAATATAAGCCCCTCATTAATACCTAGTTTTAAGAATGCACCGATCACATCTTGCGGTGTTGAAAGAACATTTTCCCAATATAAACATATACTTACAGATCGTAGACATAATTTAACTATGGAAAATTTAAAGAAATATATGGTTATTTATTGTAATAAATAAATATATAATTTGTAAATACGACAATTTTTTGTAATAAATAAATATACAATTTGTAAATACGACAAATGAATTTTAATTTCCTAAAACATAATAAATAAATGCACATCATAAGTGCATATTGCATATTGTAAGTGCATATTTAGGGATTTTTTAAGTGCATATTGCATGCATATTTGACAAACTTTTTAGTGCATATTTTCCAGTCTCTACATATAGTCTAGGATAACAGACAAAGCTCGTCATAATGATTAATCAGACAGTAACCTAAATGACACAAGTTGCTAGAGTTCGTGCAAAATCGGAAGATACCAGATTTTAAGGTTAAAACGAAATAGAATTAGGATAAGAGTGCAATGGCGATATTACAGATCACAATATGCAAATATGCTTGTTTTGTATGTGTAACATTAGTGTGCCTTTGCTTGATATTTTTCCTTTAATTATCTCTTGCCTGTATTTATATTATAAAGCAGCTTTTCAGGCTACTAAGAGTTCTTTTATTGCGCAGATGCGTCAATAAAATATTTTATGGAAATTTAAGGTTATTTTTACAATTGAGTGCTTTAGGTATAAAAGGTAGAAATCATTTTAAATATATGAAATTATGTCCGGCGGATGTAGTTTCGACACCTAATTTCTTCTATTACTTGACTAGGAGAATAGTATTGTTAATCCTTTGTGTAATTTCGACACCAAGTATAAAATAGTTAATTTCCTTTCAGGTAAACTGGCGGACAAAAAAAAACCGTCCGAATCATTTTGACGTTTGCCAATATTTTAACAAAATTAACACGTTGTGAATCAGTTTTTAAGTTTTGAAGGTTATTGAGATGCAAAATGTCAATTTAGGTATATTATCTGCCATACGGATCTATTTATAACTAAATATTTATTTGTTCAATTGTCAAAAAAAAGTGACGTTTCTAGTTATTTACGATACAAGTGTTAAAAGTGCGATTTTATTTCACGAGTAAAAGTTTGCGACACGAGCGTTAGCAAGTGTCGCAATTTACGAGTGAAATAAAATAGCATTTTTAACATGTGTATCGTACAATATTTTTTCTACAAACACATTTTTTATTATAAAATATAAAGAAACTCCACTGACCAAATTTGACAGCTCATGAATACGTTTTGACACAACTGGACGCAGCCGTTAAATTACGTCAAATTAAGTCACAATTCATACAAAAGATGAGTTCGTATTTTAATAAAGAAAATGAAGTAATAGCGAGAATAATAATTCTGAAAGTAAAGTACTGCAACACAGGAAATAAATATCTCGAATTACACAAACTGTACATTTAATATTAATTATCCAAGAAATATGTAGTTTTCAATCATTTTAATATATGTTGTCATTTTTGACAAACTGTCATGTCAATTTACTTTTAACACTAGTGTTAAAAGTACTACTTTTAACACGCTACGCTATAAAATCGCATTTTTAATTGAAGTTAGCCGTGTCAAAATGTCAACTTTTAACGGTGTTTGTAGAAAATAGTATATTGTACAACTAGTGCTGAAAATAGGATATTTCACACGAGCGTGAAGTTTGAAAGAATGATTCACAAAATAATGATATATGATGTATTTCATAAATTTTACATTTAAACCATACAACTTAATCATTTGATACTCTTATTTTTATGTAAACTTACCAATTAACAATAACTAATTTAATAATCTAATTTAGACAAAACGAAAACACTAGCCAATTTACCAACACCGCGTATCAACAACAATTTGACATTTGAGAGTCATTCATTTGACAGTTTCCTATTTGTTATTTCATGATTAGTAGGTTGGCACGTCTGTTACTTTGCACACGGTTCTGCGACGATTCTAATTGGCCCTCTTGAACTTTTCAGCACAGTTTTAGTTACAAGATAACTTTTCAACACAGTTTTGGGGATACAATGCAATTTGCAATTTTCAGTGCTAGTAAATCATGCGAATTTGTTCTTTTTACATTGTGGTCGTCGGAAAAAGATTTTTTTTCACTGTGAAATTTTAATGTGTAATTTACACTAAGGCAACTCAGCGCAATTGCCGTAGCCGCCGTAATTATGTAGGTGACATTTTATTTTATTTATATTAATATACAATTTTAAATTACTACAATTGGAGAAAAAATATTGTTTATATTACGTGTGCAAAGCAATTTTTAAGTTTTCGAATATATTTTTTGTCTCGACGTTCGGTCTCCACAAAAAACTGAACATTTTCAAACTCAAAAAACCTTCTCCAGTCTATGTGGTATAGACTCATATAGCCTGTCAATATAATCGTTTGATATTTCTTCCCATTTTGTGTTCACGATTTCCAATAGTTCGCTTTTATTTCGAGGTCGAAATTTTTTGAATGTTCTTCATTAGAAAACTCCATACTTTCTCTATAATGTTTAAATCCTGGCTATTACTCGGCCGGTTGAATTGTCCTGTTGATATAACGTGTGTATAAAGTCAATCTAGGTTACTTTGAAATTTTGATAGAATGAGACGCAAATATATTAGTATGTGTTTGTTGTTCCGTAAACGTAAATCCAAATGACATTTGATAATGTCAATCACAAATATCAGTTAGTGCATAAAATAAATTGCTTCTCAGTTTTAAAATGGCTTTCACTTTAGAACATACATTTTTTTAGTCCAGGCTTATTTTCGAAGTGATAATAAAATTGATGGTTTATGGGTTTATTCAGTTCAAGATTGCATGGTAGAATTTCAAGTTGAGTTTCCACATTTTGTAATAGATTATATATAATTTAAGAATACTTTGGATAGAACTTTAAAACTTTTTTCTGAAACTGGTAGTCTCTTAAGAAAATCAGGCAGCGGAGCAGTTAAGAAACGAACACCTCAAGTTGTCAATCGTGTTGAAGAAATAATGGAAAATAAACCACAAACATCTGTTCGATATTTGAGTCAACAAATAAACCTTTCTGTTGGTACAACGCACAAGTTATTAAAAAAAGATATGCAACTTTATCCATACCGTGTCACAGCAGTACAAGAATTTTTAGAAATTGATTACCCACGTAGACTACAGTTTTGTAATTGGTTTGTAAATATGAACAACAAATATGACAATATGACAAGAGTCATCTTTACTGATGAATCATGGTTTTATAAACAGGATACCTAAATTCACAAAAAAAGTGAGAATCCACATGTAATTAATGAAGAATCGCTACATCCAGAGAAAATTGGTGTTTGGGCAGCGATAAGCCAAAGGCGAATCATTGGACCAATATTTTTTCAGGTAACGTTAAATGCTCAAAGGTACCGTACGGAAATTTTACAACCATTTGTCAATTAGTTGCATGATGATGAACTTCAAAATGCATATTTCCAACAAGACGGAGTACCTTGTCACTGTACTGCAGAATCTTTGGATTATTTAAGAGAATTTTTTGATGAGCGTATAATTAGTCGAAATACTGAAATTGCCTGGCCTGCACGTTCATGCGATTTAACAACTTCCGACTTCTTTTTGTGGCCTTATCTAAAAAATAACATATTTCGAACACCTATATTGAATTTGAATGATATGCTACAGAGAATCGAACAGAAATGCATGGAAATTAATAACAATCCAGTATTGGTGCAGAATATCATCAGAAATTTTGGAACGGAGGATTTTAAAGTGCATTGATCTTGAAGGACAACATTTTCAACATTTGTTATAGTTTTCAATAGTTTTCTTAAAGTTTATATTGAATAAATTAAATTTTGTATTTAAATATTTTAGCATTTTCTATGATGGGCTAAATAGTTCTCAATACTCCCACGTAAATGATTCAGAACGAATTTGTATCAAAAATAATTTAGACTTTCCGACTTATTATTTGTTTGCTTTTATACATTTACTTTCAAATATATATTTTTGGAAGATTAAACAACTTGTTTGGTACACTTATTGGGATTTTTTTTGTGTAAATAAGATAAATAAATCGATATTACAAACAAGATAGAGCAGCAAGTCACGTAACATATATGAATATGATCGATACGTAGAAGTGACAAAAAAAATAACAGAACAATACAATACAGATGTTATTAATAGAGAACGGACATTCTTACCACATGACTAAGTTCTCCGAATACAATAGCCGTTGTCCATTGTTAACGCTTTGCGAAATCAGGTGGCCGAGAAAGTCAAACACAACTACTTCATTGTATTACGCCGGGATGTACTCAGCGAAGTTTATAAACATTTCGAATTGCTGATTGCGTTTAATGGATATTTATCCTCCGAATACAATAGCTGTGTTGTCATTGTAATCGCAGCGGACCAGATGGCCGCGAAAGACTAACAAATACTTCATTGAATTACGCTGAGTCATGTGGTAACAATGTCCGTTCTCTAGTTATTAATGCTTAGGATGTCACTAGACTGTATACAATAACATTAATAATTCAAAAACAACTTTCGACAATGGTGGGGAAAAATTAACATTTGAAGAAAAGAAAAAGCAATATAAAAAAAACATCCAGCTATCGATAAGTGTAAAAAAGATATCAACAATAGAAGGATAAGCAATACTAAAAGTATTAGATTTCACTTTGTATATCTTAAACATGTATACTCAAGTCATTAAAGGAGAAAGTCAACGTTTATATTGATTAAAAATTATACTAAATATTAATAATTAATCAAATCACATATTTTACTTATAATCAGTTCCGTGTTCAGTTTCTAATAATATACAGTATATCTCAAAAGTTACTACCTATCTCGGAAATCGGAGATTTTTTTATTAGAAAATAACAACGTTTATTACAGGAGCATATGTGTAAATAAGTTCTCAAAAGCTGGCCAAGGAGAAGTCAAAGGGAAAGTTCATAAGACCAGAACTTGTACGTGGAATCGCTGAGGATTGCGCTAGAAAGGAGAACTGGATATGACAAGAAAGATAACATAAAAAGATATGGCGACTAAGAAAAAGCCAACTCCACACTAAGAGAACTGGATATTAGGATTTCATTCAACCTAATTAAGCTAGGCTTTCAGCCCACCTAATTAAGCTAGGTTTTCAGCCAACCTGATTAGTAACATTGTTCTTTACGGAAGTATTTATGCAGCATGGGCTTGCTTGGGATTTATATAGAGACATGGATAGACGCCATATCGTTTCTATGAGACTTATTTTAAAATAAAGCATGCTTGTCGATTATTATTTATTCCCATTTCTTCTTGAGATACCTACCGAGAGAGCAAAAATGATTGTCCTGATCCTACACCACTTTCTACGGCGCGTATATCAATACTTTCATCCATTTTTCCATCTGAAGTTAGCATCTTAGTCGTTTCTAGTGGATTTAACAAAATAATATCATTTTCTGTTCATAGTCGTACGTGAGATGTGTTTTCTGTCGATTAATATTTAATATTTTTGCGCGAAATTTGAGAAAAATGCCACTTACGCTAGAGCACGACCAATTTAATTCTAAATTCAGTTATGCTTGATCACATTAATCACGAAAGTGTCTAATAGGTTGGCTAACTGGCCATATTTATGACAAAATATAAAAGCATTCAACTATGCACAACCTATGCATAACCGCGCGTCAAAGAAGTAAAGATTAATATGTGATTAGCGGAAAATTGTGTAGAATCAGGACAGGCTTTTTTGCTCTCTTTGTATATAGTAACTTTTAAGACACGTATAATGTAAGCTACTACTATGTATCAGAACTTTGGACCAGGAATCTTCCACAATCGAGATCGTAAATGTATGGCATTCGCTGTTCAAAATAAGAAGGAATTACACAATGTATGACTAAATTAAAATAACCTGTAGGAAAAGTGGCGGTCAAGATAAAGGAAAAGCAAATACAGTCGACATTGTTTATAGTGAAACTCTATATAGTGAAAAACTCTTTATAGTGCAATTTTTTCAAGCCCTAGAATATTTTAATGAAATTTCATGTAAAAAGCCTTGCATATAGTGAATCTGTAAAATAGTGACACTCTATATAATAAAATATTTACCGGAATTTCGTGTATAAATTTTTATACATTTATTGAGATTTTGGCCACTTCGGGTTTCCCATTTCTACTTAACATTAGCACGAACTCCATATTTATGACGCACTGTTTTGAAAAAGGTTCTTAACGCGTTCATAACGCTAAATCAGGTACAATAGATTTCTGTGAGAATCCCGGGGAAAACCCATTTTATATGTATGTAGTCGAGGCCTAGATTACATACGTAATTCGCAAACAGCTTCAGTTTGTTTTTGTTTAAGAATCAGTTAAGATATCCAAGCGAGTGTGTTTAAGTTTAGCTGAGAAAGTTTTGGAGGAAGTTGATAAAGGCTGTAAAAAAATTGATGTTTCTGCAAAATTCGGTGTTTCTCCAAGTTTCTCCTAGTCTCTATGATAATTAAAAGTCGCGAAAGTATCATCAAGAAAACGAATGTTCCAAGCAGTCGAAAACGAGTACGGGTGTGTTCTTACGAGAATGTAAATGAAGCAGTTTTACGATGGTTTCAAGTGGCCCGTACGCATCAAAACGTACCAATATCGGGAAATTTATTAAGGCACAAGGCTCTACAATTTGCTAAAGAATTTAACTGCGTTAATTTTCAAGCTAGTGAAGGGTGGTTGAGTGCCTAGAAGACTCGCAATGCAATAAATTGTTTTCAAGACGGTGTCCGGCGAGAGTGCAAGCGTTAGTCAGGAGGACTGTGACATTTGGACTGAAACTGTTTTAAAAAGTGTATTGAAAAAGTACAAGCCAAAAAACGTTTTCAATTGTGATGAAACCGGTTTGTTTTTTAAATGTTTGCCAAACAAAACTTTTGCTTTTAAAAGTGATAAATGTTTTGATGTTAAAACAAGTAAAGAAAGGGTGACACTGGTGGTTGGAGCAAACATCAATGGCTCAGAAAAACTGAAATTATTGCTGATAGGTAAAAGCTAAAATCCCCATTGTTTAAAAGGAGTTAAATCTCTGGAGTTATATTACCCCAGTAATAACAAGGCATGGATGACTTCTGAGATTTTTCGAAAGATGGATCAAAGAACTGGACACGAAAATGAAAAGCCAAAAGCGAAAAATTGCGATGTTTATAGACAATTGTCCTGCACATCCAGTTACTGTAAGTAAAAAATTAACGAATATTGAACTGATCTTTTATCCACCAAACACGACCCCCAAAGTGTATTGAAAAAGTACGAGCCAAAAAACGTTTTCAATTGTGATGAAACCGGTTTGTCTTTTAAATGTTTGCCAAACAAAACTTTTGCTTTTAAAAGTGATAAATGTTTTGGTGTTAAAACAAGTAAAGAAAGGGTGACACTGGTGGTTGGAGCAAACATCAATGGCTCAGAAAAACTGAAATTATTGCTGATAGGTAAAAGCAAAAATCCCCGTTGTTTAAAAGGAATTAAATCTCTGGAGTTAGATTACCCCAGTAATAACAAGGCATGGATGACTTCTGAGATTTCTCAAAAGATGGATCAAAGAACTGGACACGAAAATGAAAAGCCAAAAGCGAAAGATTGCGATGTTTATAGACAATTGTCCTGCACATCCAGTTACTGTAAGTAAAAAAATTAACGAATATTGAACTGATCTTTTATCCGCCAAGCACGACCCCCAAATTGCAAAACAAATTCCGAAACAGAATTGTCCTCAAAATTGTTAACGCGATTGATAACAACCTTCCAGTCCAAAAATTGATTACCCTTAAAGAGTGTATAACCGAAGTCGTTAAAGTATGGAGTGAAAATGTTTCTCAGAAAACAATCAAAAACTGCTTTTCTAAAGCAGGTTTTGCTGAAAAAATTGACGAATGGGAAGAAGAAGACCGCTACCTTAAGAAAACAATGGGGTATTCTACAAAAAACTGCTACCGTCGACGCAGATTTTTTACTTGAAGATTTCTTAGAAATCGACAATGATGTTGGCACGACAGATCTCCCAACTGACCAAGACATAATTGACGATACAAAAAGTATAGAAGATCATGAAGAAGAGGGAATGTCCTGCTAAATTTAGTGAAAATGAAATAAGAAATGCATTTGACATTGTGCGAACTACTCTCAGGGGCCAGGAAAGTGTACCTGATCAAATCTTTATGCATTTGAATAAATGTGAGAATTTTGTTGAGCAACAATTATTTTTCGGAAGTAATGTTCAAAAGAAAGTAACTCATTATTTTTCCTAGTACATAATATGTATGTACATACATGTGTTATTTAGCAGTTTCTCAAGACTACACAAATTTTATATGTACATACATACATATGTGTGTATTAACAGATTTTGTATTATGTATTATTTTTATTTCGTATGTAGTATTTAGCCCTGTACATACATATTGCTATGGATTTTTTCTAAAATAATATTTAAAAATAATTTAAAATAAATGTACATATTTTGTGGGATAAGTTGTATATTTTTGAAAATGTTTTAAAATTTTAACCTGAGATAAAAACTTGTTTTTCAAGGCCTATGTGTTCAAGAGGCCTAGGTAAATTCGAGGAGACAGATTTAATAGTTCGTACTAGAAGGTAGCTTGGTGTGATATAATTAATTATATTGAATTAAATCGGTTAATTGTTTGATAAGTGTTTTTATTGATGTATTAGAGAGTTGTAAAGTATATTCTCGTTTGCTAATTGTTGATTTATATAATATAAGCACCTTCTTTGTCTCCATATTAGTTTTTGTAAGTATAGATATTTTTTATGAATTCATAAATATCACAACTATATTTTCATTGTATTGAAGTTTATACATGTAATTAAGAGATTTAATTTTTAGAAATATAAATAATAAAGATTATTATTAACATTTCTTGGTAATAATTAAAATTAAAATTTGTTCGAGTGGATTCAGGTTTTTTTGTACATGTTGATTGCGCATGTGTAAATTTTGATCGTGTATCAGTATTTGATTATACAGAGTGTTTTTCTGGGGAGAAATTAAAAATAAACTTTATTATTTTTAGATAAGTTTGATCGGAGTCATTAAGAGCAAGTTTTTTCATTCACTTAGCTGTCAATATTACAGTGAATATTTTTACCTCATGTATTATTGTAAAATACATAATCTTTATACTTTATAAAGATAGATTCTTTTTTCTTTTTTGATTTTTGTATTAAATATTCAGTTTAAATTTTTATCCTGTGTTTGTTTTATTTTACATACCAATATTGTTGTTCAAGCTCAATATATAAAATAAGTAAATAAAAATTGTGAACTATTCACTGGCGCCAGACTTATTTTAGAAATAACACGACTTTCCGAATTGGAACCCGAGAAGATAGAAGTCTCATATTTGAAAATTCTCCGGCTGAGGAACCTAGTTGGGAAAACTAGTTGTGGATGGTGGCGTGCCCAATTCACAAACCACTATTCATAGCAATATGTAATGTGTACAGTATGTACATTATGTACATGCTATGTATTTAAACTTTCAAATGTTTAATAAAATATTTTCTAATAATTCAATTTTGTGACTTTTTTTCTCTTTATATAGTGAAAAACTCTTTATAGTGAAATTTCGGTAACTTTTGGACATTTTGGTCATTCACTACATAGAGTGTCGACTGTACATACAAAGAAATTAACGCAAAACAAGCAGCAACTGAAGAGAATATTTAATGACTAGTTAGATAACGAAAAAGCCTTAGATTCCGAAGAAGTTAGTAAATACATGTATTCGGGGTTCTTAATTGATAACAGATATGACATTATGAAGAAAAACAAATCGATCTAAACATAGCAAGTAATAATAGTTTGTGTTGGACAAAATCAAAATAAATCCCAAGACACTAAGTATTTACAAGACTGTTCTGAGACTTATATTGCCCTATGGATACAAAAGTTGGATTACCTATCACTAAGGAAACAATAAAGAAAGTTGGAAGTCTGAGAAAGATAAATTTAAGAAAAATATTTGGAGGGAAGAACACAGAACGAATCGCCCATAAACACCGATTATACTGGTTGCATCATCTAGAGATGACAGGTTCACAACAGATAGCAAAATCCTAGAAAAAATGGAATGAATCGGAGATGAAAGATTTGAAGGGAAAATATACAAACAGGGCTAGAAATAGAAATAAATGAGAAAATACTATTAGGCTGAGTTCGAAAAATCTGTAAATATACATATATACATGTAATACATAAGCATTGACAACTAGTTATATAAGCTGCAGCGGTAGTTTTAAGAAACACTTTATATTTCAATACCAATATTTGTAACGCTTTTTTTTACGTTTTAAAGTAATAAAAAAGACTATAAACAATCACTCAAATCTTGCTTGATAATAGTCAGTAAACAAATATACTTGAACGAGATTGTAAAATTTATCAAAAAACTTTCCATAATCGTAGGCAATTTCACGCAAAATAAATTTTCAATTAATAAGTGTTTATTGATCGAAATTATGACGTTGCCGTAAATAAATAAAATCTAATAGAAATTAGTTAATTGCCCATGTAATAGAGTATTATTTTTTTATTGTATAACGTAAATTTTCCAAGTTTATTGAATTTTATAGATCGTTACTTTTGTTTAAAAAATTACAAAACGTGAAATTTAATTTAGAACATTTGTTATAGTTTTATATCTCGTACATGTGTTAATGAATATGAAGGCAATATAGAATTTTCTACTCTTTGCATAATGTGTATAGTTTTAACAAAATATTTTCAAGGATAAGCATATTGTTTCTAGTTTTACCTATACCTAATCAGTCTTTATTATGTAATTTAATATTGACTATGTTTATCTGACTTGAAATTAGACGAAAAATGAGACTATGATGAGCTTGAACAATATTAATAATTGAAATTGATTTTAAATCAATTGAAAATCAAGTATTTATTACTGTCATTGTAAATTAAACTTACCCCATTCAATTTTGTTGTTAATTAACGACTTGTCAATAAATACTGCTTTTCCGCTTTATCACTTATTTTTTTATAGGTTATATGTAGTTAGGCGAATGTTCATAAAACAACGTGCTAATTTTAATATTGCATAATGAAGTTAGTAACATGTAATTAATTTGTCAAAATCGTTTATCTAGCAAATTCTAAATTAGTTTTTAAAGTCAATTGAAATTAATATTTGAAACCGCTTGAATTAGTGTTTACCTCATATTACTCATATATTTTAGTCAAAGTTTAAGTTTCAAGTATCGAGATAAACATAGTCACGGATAAGGCGAAGTCGGACAAATATAATTGACATTTGAGGAACAATACTTTGAAATATAAATATTTCCACAAAAAGTAAAAATTGTTTTAATAATGCATGTTATAAGAAATGTTTCACTTTCTTAACAAAAATTGTGACGACTTACATATAAATATTGCAACAATTTTGTTTTGCTAATACTTGTTTTATTAATATTTATTTTTATTATTAGATACATACTCCTAAACGTGGGCATTTCATTGTTTCCCACTTACATAGTTTTATTTGCTCGACCTTCCTCTGTATATACTGATTAATATGGTAATTTACAAAGCGCTCTTTGTGAAAAGGTGGACAAAGTAATGAAATATACGGTTTTAAGTAGATAACAATTCTTGAATAATTAACATGGTAAGATACCGTAAACTGCTATGTCAGTTTTCGTATAACATTAACGATCGTAAAAAGGTGAAATATTTAAAATGGAAATGAACACAGTCGTTCTCACAATGCGATAAAGTTAACTACGCACAGACAGCCACTTTTTAAATACACTGAAATAACAGTACAAACAATGAAAAAGTTACGCTTTAAAATTTGCTTGTGCAGAGTTTTTATACGTTTGGAACAATTCAACCACAGAAATTGTTTGCAATTGCTGTAGAGTTGACGGTGACCTCGGCAATGCCTCTGCTCTTGCAGAAGCGGCTGCTTGGTCTTTAGACGAGGAAGAAGTTGTAAGATTAAGTTCTTTAACCTTCTTCAATTGTTCCAATGCCTCATCGTAGCTCGGCAGACCGGAAACTATCGTATAACTTGGTAGTGATTCACTTTCGACACGGGCTGCTTCTAAATCTTCACGCCTACGTGCTTCCACTGCAAACAAAAAAAAATGTAAATTAATTCGGTTTAACGGAAAATATTCGTCATGCATTAATTGCAAAATGTGTTTTAATTCGCAAATATATTTGGAACTGAAGTTTGGTCTTATTCTTTACGTTAAAAGCAATAAAAACCGAAATTATATAAAAACAAGTTTTTACAATAAGTTTGAACAGAGTAAAAATAATAAATAGATTATTATAACAAGGAAAAAATATGTATTTTGATGTGATATTCAGAATTCAGTTATACACATTTGAGGAAGGATTGTCAAAATATGGCTTGAAAATAAATTTTAAAATGGGGCAAATCAAGATGTCGGGAAAAATCTAACCTACAATAAAACGGTTAATCATGGATGTTATATTTGGCGATACATACCCAAGACTCCCAAGAGATTTTTATTGTAATAAACATTTTTATTAGGCTATAGGTTATAGAAGTAAAACCAAGAAATAAATCATATTTCGGAGTGATATGCAGTATGTATACTGCATATTGGGATATTGATTATGTATACTGTTCTAGAGAAAGGACTATCAAAGTATAGCTTGAACGTTAACTTAAAGAGACACTGAATCATCAAGGATGCTTCGTTTGAAGATTTGTATGTAGCTGATGTAATAACGTGAGGATTGTCGCCTTTGAAGTTGTCAATTGGTCTTGATCTTTAGCATAGGTTATAGAATTCATAACGTGAGATTGTTAACAACTATTTGGCTTCTTATTTGGGCTATTTCCATGATTTTCAAGGATTTATGTAATCTGACGTTTCGCGTTGTGCTGAGAAAAACTGCTTCTCCCCAAATTCATTTCCAATCCTTTCAACATTTCACCCGAAAATGCACCGGAATCAATACAGCTGGAATTGATAGACATTCAAAATGATGATAATTTACGAAAGAAGTTTAATGAAGGTAATTTACTCAACTTTTACCGTTGCGTTGACAAAACCGCTTAAAAAGAGTTGCGAATAAATGCATTGAAATGCGCAAGCTTATTTGGATCGACGTATATTTGTTGAGCAAACGTTTTCAGTGATGAAACTTAACAAAACAAAAAATCGAAACCGTCTGGCAAATGAAAATCTGGAAGCAATCTTACGTGTGGCGACAAGTAATGTGGAGCCAAACATAAACAAAATTCTTAGGTCAATGCAATGTCATGCATCAAAATAATAAAACATGAAATATTACATTGTAATGATTAGATTACATTACGATTACATAATTACAACAAACATTTTTGTATGTTCTTTTATTTTTATCATTTGTAGTAATTCATACTATTTAAAAATAAAAATATTTGTGTTAATAAGTATTCTTTGTAGTGGTCCGTCCTTGGCTGATAATTTTCCCGAGTGGCCCCTGTTCCCTATAAGTCTGTGCATCCCTGATCTAGGGGTTTTAATGCAGTCTACTACCATGAGTTGATTTTGTTCACGAAACGCAACATTTGAATAATTTTAAATGTTTCATCGATATCATCATTGTTCAAACACATTTTGCTACAAATCACTTTCCTAGAATCATGATTGAAAACACGACAAATAAAAAACGAATAATATAGTAGCAACTTGATAAAGTTAGTCATAATCTAAAATGCGCAATTTTTGTGTGTAAACAAATAATATTTTTTGAAACTAAAATAACAAAAATATTTTTTCAGATTTTTTGTGCTAATTGCATACAGTATCGATTTAATAAATAAATAATTCCGCAATTTTATTAATCTTATACTTATATCTGCACAACAAATCATAGATCTATATCTCAATAAAGCCAGTAATTTCAAGAGCATTGCTTAATCGCCACATTCATGTACACGAATTAATTTGTTGACTTTTGTAATTATTCAGTAACATTATATGACGATCAGTCACATGTATGCGATTTTATTTGTCTTAATAATTAACGAAAATCAAGCGTTCAAGTTTTAATCAGTAAACCAATATGAGTTTGCAACAAACAAAGTCTTCTAATCTTCAAGATAATTTAATTATAAGTTTTATAATAGTACATTTAAGTTCCATCAATTTTTTTTTAATATTCTATAAAATTATGTGGGACGCCTATTCTTTCTTTTACTTGCAGTCATGAATACTATAGTCCGTCATGGTGCACTACATGTCATATTGAGATTACCTTATATGTGCCAAATCGCGAAAGTAGTACAAAATAATATCAAAATAACGGGTGTTTTTTATAGAGGTATATAACTTTAAGTTGGCAAAACTTTTTTAACTGGCGGCCATTTTTTCAGCCGTCAAGTGATTTATGTTTAGTTTGGTTTGGCATTTCAACATGAATAGACTGACGCCTGAACAACGCTTCCAAATTGTGCAAATTTATTTTGAAAATCATGGTTCTGTTCGAAATACGTATCGCGCACTACGTCCATTTTACGGTCACACATAATCGTCCATTAGAGCAATTAATTCGATTAACTATTGAACGTTTTCGCAACACGTTTACTCTAAATGATAATACGCATCCACAGAGACGTCGTACAGTGCGTACAGAAGAAGTCATTGCTGCTGTAGAGCGTAGCGTAGAGGAAGACCCGAATCAGTCTATCCGCCATCGTGCACAGGAATTGGATATGTGTCCATCCACATTATTGAAGAGTTTGCGGAAAGATCTTGGTTTGCGTGGGTTGCGTGGTTTGCGTGGTTACAAAATCCAACTCGTGCAAGAATTGAAGCCACACGATCACCTAGCAAGGCGTAGATTCGGTGAATGGGCCCAAAACAAGATTGCCGTTGATCCCGATTTTCATAAGCGAATTTTGTTTAGCGATGAAGCTCACTTTTGTTTGAATGGATACGTCAATAAACAAAACTGCCGTATTTGGAGTGATGGTAATCCTCAAGTGTATGTTGAGACACCGTTACATCCAGAAAAACTGACTGTTTGGTGTGCTTTATGGGCTGGTGGAATCATTGGTCCGTACTTCTTTAAATACGATGCTGGTCAGAACGTTACAGTCAATGGTGACCGCTATAGAGCCATGATTACTGACTTTTTCGTTCATCAATTGAACAACCATGATGTGCAGGAGCTGTGGTTTCAACAAGACGGCGCAACATGTCACACAGCTCGTGCCACAATTGATTTATTGAAGGAAACGTTTGGTAACAGCATAGTTTCCCGTTTCGTACCCGTGAATTGGCCTCCAAGATCGTGCGATTTAACGCCGCTAGACTATTTTCTGTGGGGATATGTGAAGTCGCTAGTCTACGCCGATAAGCCCGAAACGATTGACCACTTGAAGGACAACATTCATAGCGTTATTGCCGATATACGTCCACAAGTGTTGGAAAAAGTCATCGAAAATTGGACCTCCAGATTAGACTACGTCCGAGCCAGCCGCGGCGGTCATATGCCAGAAGTCATATTTAAATTATAATGCCAGCAGATTATCTTTCGTATAAAGTAAATTTCATGTCAATTTAAAAAATTCATCTTTGTTTTATTCCATATCAGATTTCTATACCTCTATAAAAAACACACCTTATAACCTGTCATTAAAAGTGACATTATTATTTATTACAAAGTAAAATACATAAACTTAATAGATTAAATACGTAGTTATTGTAGGATTGTTTCAACCTTTACTTGATGAAATTGCATTATAACTATTATCGGGACTGTCTGAATATCAAATAAATAAATTAGGTCAGGGTGAATTATTAATTTCTAATTGGTCATTGAGGATCTTGTCAGTTTTCTTTAATTTATTAATTTCAAGTGACTCTAATATTAAGATTTTTGCCCTTATTTTCTATGTGTTGTATTTTAAATTCTTTGTTAAAATTGTGCTTTGTTAAATTAATATGAAGAGTCATTTTTATTATTTTTAAATGAAGAAAAATATTCTTCGATGCGTATTTCAAACGATCTGCCTGTCTGTCCGATATACGTCATGGGGAAACTACCGCAAGTTAACTCATAGACTCCTGACTTTTTATTATTATTTGTTAAATCTTTATTGTTTTTTATAAATTTGGATAAATTGTTGTTAGTTTTATACGCTGTATTAATGTCTAACTTTCTTAAATATTTACAAATTTTTGTGCATGAAGAGCCTACTAAAAACGTGATCATTAAAGACGGCAGACTATGTGCCCGAACAGTAGCGTGATGTGGAGGGATCGAGTAGAGGCGTACGACGATCAATTCAGTTGCCGTTGAGACGTTGTAAGCGATACATTGTTAACACAATCGTGTTGAAAATGTCGGGAGTGCATAGAAACAATGCATCGACTCGGTTGCATGCTAACGTAGTAAAGAAATTTTTACATCGGTTTCCCGATTTAATATATGACGGTACCGTAGTGAAATGTTTAGTTTGGGAAACAACTTTATTACTTGGAAAGCAAGTCAGTGCCAAAGACATATAAATAGTGACAAACATAAATCGAATAATAGTGGACGCAGATCATATAATAAATTTGTGTGTGATTTAACAATGATGTTAATTGCGACCAATATACCAATGCAGAAAGTGGAACACCCAATGTTTCGTCAGTTTTGGAAGAAATACAATCCTACGTGGAAATTACCAGCAAGAAGTACGCTACGGAATTACGTACCGTCAGTGCGTGAGAGAATTGTAAATTGTACGAAAAATACGGTAAAAAAAAATTCCTGTGGTTAACAATAGACGAAACTACAGATATTAAAAAACAGTCCATCCTAGCCATTCTAGTACGGACGCTGACTCCGCAAGGACATTCTCCTCCTTATTTACTAACCTGTAAACGAATGCAAGGGTGTACTGCCAGAGCGATATATGATGTATTAATACAAACACTACACAAATTTGAGATTTTACCGAAGCAAGTGTTAATGTTAGTTACCGATGCTGCCAAGGTTATGTGTTCCACGGCAAACTTACTCAAAACGATTCAACCAAACCTGCTGCATGTCACATGTTTGCTTCACGCTTTACACCTTGTAACAAACACTATACATACAACTTATCCTTATGTGGATCAACTGATAGGACAAACGAAAGCGGTTTTTCTTAAATCTCCGAAACGGATTCTGCTATTTCATTCGCTGTGTCCTGATATACCCGAGCCGCCGCAACCAATTCTTATACGATGGGGTACTTGGTTAGAAGCAGCATTTTATTATTATAAACATTTTGAAAAAATTAAATCAGTGATTTTACAACTAGATGCCAAAGAAGCAGCAGCAATACGGCTCAGCCAGGTTCAATTTAACAATCCTCAAGTTGCAGCAAATTTAAAAATTATTTACGACAGTTACGTTCCAATACTGGACGCAATAAAAAATTTACAGAACACTGCGCTGTCCTTATCGGACTCATTAGCAATTATTTACCACGTAAAACTAGTGCTGCATATCCTTGAAGATGAAAAAAGTGATTGTGTCCGTGAAAAATTTAACAGTGTATTAGATAAAAATGTAGATTTTACAAAATTAGGGCAACTTTTTACCAATACTGAAGATCCGTTGTACAGATACAAAGAGCGCTTTAACTATGCAAATATAACATCTCTCAACGTCGAACAATCCTTCTCTGTATATAAACATATATATACGTCGCTACGTACGAACCTTTCCGAGACTAATACAGAAACATATATTATGGTGCAGTTTTTTCATCGCGCACATCCGCATTTTTTTGCAACAATGTAAACATGTTGGGTAAGTTATTTATGTTTTTTCTTAACGTTTTGTATAGGGATTCGATATATTTATTTTTAAGTAAGCGCACTGTTATTCTGCTAAACTCTCCACGCAACGCCACTGCTGGGGCACATAGTCTGCCGTCTTTAGTGATCATTTTAAATTTTTGGGTGTTACGAGTATTATTATTTATTATTGGGTAAACTTGTGATATGGCTTTTGTAAGGAGTTTTTTATTTAAAATGTTATCTATTATATTACTTTTATATCCATTGTTGATTGCTATTTATTTAATTAAATTTAACTATTTTTTTGAAATCTGTTTAGTTCAACGAAGTATTGATTAATCTATGTATAAGACTGTGATAAGCCGCTAATTTGGGTTATTTGGGGTGGCAAAAAGTATTATGAATAGTTATATCTGTATTTGACGGTTTGTGGTAAATTACAAAGTTACATTTGTTATTAATTCTAGTAATCGTTAAATTGAGAAAGTTAATATTATTATTTGTTTCCTGTTCCATTGTAAACTTAATATTGTGACGCAGTGTATGAATATAATCAAATAATAAATTTAATTGTCTCTTTGTTCCTGTGAAACCTAGTAATATGTCGTCCACGTATCTGTACCAAAATGATACATTTTGGAAAAGAGGATTCTTTGAAATAGACTTTTTAAAATGATCCATAAAAATCTCAGCTAATAACGGATTTAGGGGACTTACACTTGCAAATATGGGTTACTCATTTCCTAGATATAAATTTTCTTATGCATCAGCTGTTCTGTTGTTAGTAGGTCAATAGCCTGACCTTTGTTGTATTCCGAAAAAAATACAATATGGACTTTCTTTAAATGTCTTAATTTGTAATTTTTAATTTAATGTTCACATTTTTTTCTATTTTATTTACTTCCTTTTTTAATGACAATTTCTTTGTTCTAAAAAAGGAAGATTTGTGAAACAGGTGGAAAACTTAAAGGAAACGTTCAATGTGATTGCCATTCGCATAAATACAAACTTCTAACCGATTGGTAAACTTTCGAAGTACACGATTAAATACGGCTCGGTCTTCAAGGATCCATATCCATGAAGACCGAGCCGTATTTAATCGTGTACTTCGAAAGTTTACCAATCGGTTAGAAGTTTGTATTTATGCGAATGGCAATCACATTGAACATCCTATGAACGTTTCCTTTAAGTTTTCCACCTGTTTCACGAATCTACACAGCTTCAAAAATACGTTGTCGAAGATCGTCTTTGGCGGCCACTGCCTCATAACTTGGATGCAATGAATCGCTATCTCGCAATCTGTACACGATTTGTAAAATTAAATTATTTGATGGACATCTTCGGTTCGGAAACCGCGCTTTATAAATACGTCTAGTAGCTCTAACATTTTCCACCTGTTTCACCGTATAGTAAGACGATATCTGTTAATTCGTAAATTGAATAAGCCACACTTCACGCAAGTTGATAACAGACTGACTTCTAAATTATAATATGCATCATTGCATCCACAACTCTTACCAGTACGCTTCATTAGGGGTAGCGCTGCAAGTTATAAAGGAATACTAAGTTTACCAGAGTCTGGTCGAGTCACGCGCATTTATTAAATATTTTTTGCCTTAGCATTTTACTTAATATTATTACAGCTATTACATATTAAAATAGGTCGACATACTTCGTTTACACCCTGTATACGACACACGTGAATCAAGTGGAACGCGTTCAGCGTAAATTTTTGAAGTACCTAAATTACAGGCTGGACGGTGACTATCCAGAACGAAATATAGACTACAAGAATTTGATGGTGAGGCATGAATTGCAAAGGCTAACGGTGCGAAGATGAAGTAAGAGCACATTACTGGTGGCGAATCTTCAGTTAGCGCAAATAAATACAGGGTGTTCTTGAAATAAAAAGACAACGTATGAAAAATGGAAAGGTGTAATTATATAGAATATAAATCCAAAATGTTTTCCCAAAATTCCCTCTCATAAGCGAGAAAAAATTACAAAAATATTTAAAAATTTTTTTGTCACGCCACTGTGCGATTATAAAAAGTATCAGAGGCGATATCTTAAAGTTGACCGACAATAACAAAAATAATAGTTTTGTTATTGTCCATCTCGTCCAGCTGTTACACATTCTGAATATTTTGAATTCATAGGCGTCACGTAATACAATTTTCGGGGTGTTTTTAATTTCGGGGTTGGCGTTGTATTATATAATATTTAATAACCTCAATTAATATTAATTCTTTTCTTACTATCTATATTATATAAAACGATATATTCAATATCATATCATATAGTTTACTTTGTTTAACTAACGATTAAATTTTTGTCCTTGTGTGTATCTTTATCCACAACAAAGTTAAATTTATGATACAAATTGTCAACACCGTGAATAATACAATTATAATAATGCGGAAAACTTTAAAGGTATATACATAAATATTTGCTTGGTTATATTTACTTCTAGACAATACATTTTTGTAAACATATTTTTGAGGTCAGTACTTTTTACACATGACTCCGCCTCTTAAAATTACTAATCGTAAAAACAATTTTAAAGAAATCCCTATTTACATACCTATATGTATATTATCTTAGATCATAATGAAACACCAGTAATAAAACGCAATAAAATGAACATGTGTGCAAAGGTGAGTACAGGTAACGCTCTTGGCATACCATTCAGATGAGTTATTGATTCTTAGATACGCTGCTTCTAATGAATTTTTATAGCTCATCAACAGAGTTTTGTAATGCTTCTGAAATAAACGAAGCTATATCATTCTTAAATTATTTTCGTATGACAAATACGGGGCTTTAATTCCGACGTATTGTGATCAAAGAGAAATTTTTACTCGTCACTTCTTGGAATAAAATTACAGTTTCCTAGGTGGGTACACTCATGCATCCATAAATTCCATGTAACTTTAAAAAAGTTGCACGTACTTTTCCTTAAGGATTCTTTTTGCAATAACGAACAAAAGCACAGCTAAAACGAACCTAATGGACCGTGAAATAGGTTCATATAGAAGAAAGGGGTTAAGTCCAATTGTACGTCATTGATGACGTTTACATGTTGTCGTAACTGTATTAGAGAAACTAAAAAAAAATAGTTTGTAAAACTATATTTGGAAGCTTTTTCATTAATTTAAATACAAAATGTTATAAGTTTATAATAATATAGACATTTATGGCAAATAAACACATACTTTTCGTTTCAATATTAAATGTTTCTTGTATATATTTTTAACAGGGTAATAGTTACTTGCGGTGTTGAAAGATAACATATCTGTCAAATAAGGCTAGCTTTGTGTACATTTTTCTCGTTTCTTTTAATTGTTTAAAAAACAGTTCCTTTTAGAACTACATTGTATTTATTATATCATTGAATCATTTGGATATATGTAATGCCAAAAGGTTTCTGTAAACAGTCGAAGCAATTAATTGCTTCGTTATTGACCTTTTTATAGTTGACATCTTATAATCTTATAATTGAGACCTTGCCGTCAACATATATAGGACGTGTCGTCATGGATCTAGTATGACGTACAATTGAATATAACGCGTTTTCTCTATATCTTGTTACGTGCTTGTAGCTACGTCCTCGTTTTGGTTGCGAAGTAGCGTCTTCTTTTATTTTATTCCGCTATGTTTATTTTGAACCGAAGTACTTTCGCTTGCGTGCGTATATCTTCACATACAATAATTACGTATTAGTTTTTCTTCGTGGTCTTCCTCCCATCTCGATTTTCGAGTGGCGATAACTTCTAGAAGGAAGAGACTGAGATCGCTATCGATAGAGAGAAGGTCGATGGTTGTCATTCATCATTGTTTTGTAACGGCTTATTGTAGGGCTTGATTGCTTTAAGTAGTATTCTGGTTTTTTTGGCAGCCCTCTCGTTTGAGCGAGGTTAAAATTTAGTCGCTACAATTTTTAATTGTAACTACAATTACCCGGCAGGGGATTTCTTGATGACGATTAGAGCCGATTGACTCCTTCTCTACGATACACTATATTGCGTTGTTAACCATTAGACATTATCCTGGTGTCTTTTCCTCTACCGACGCAAACGTCGTTCACAGGAAGGAAACCGACGACGCTCACGAACATCCCGCTTGCTGTAAAGAGACGGACACAGCTAAGACTTTAAAATATTCCTTTATTAATTTAAACTGTAATGTTTTGCAATTAGTTTTCTTTGTTGAAATTTTTTTAATTCAATTTTTCTTTGTTTAGTTATTTAACTTAGTTATTGCGTCGTTACAGACATCATTTTTCAATTTTTATTTAGTTAATTCAATTACGTTTCTAATTAGTATATCTCATTTAAATTTGCAATACGTATCTTTCTTTGTTTGTTAAATTTATTTCGACAGAGTTTATTTAAATTACACATCTGTTCCTCACGGGGACAAGAACTTATTTTTGCTTCGAAAATATCGAAAGAGTTTTTTTTTGTGCGTTTTCTTTAGCGTAGAAAACGTGGGTATTATTTTGTGTGTATTAAACTTGTTTTCTAGATTTGTAAATCTGTACATTAAAATTTTAGTATTGCATATTCCTTCATTTTAATTTCAAGCTTTCATTAATATTTTTTTTTCTCTAATTATATCTAACCGTTAACTTTAATTAATTACACAGGTCTACAAAATTAAACTTTTTGGCAGATGTTTTTATTTTGAAAACTGATTGTATATAATTTAGGTAGGCTGATTTCAAAAATTCTATGCATTTATTTGTATCACGTAAGGTTTTTTTGCAAATATTAAATGAAAAAAAAACGATATTTCTAAAAAAATTTATTTGTTTATTGAGTAAAAAGGTGGAATACAAGTTAAAAAAGTGGAAAAAAATACTTTACTCAGTCTTTTTTAAGTGAAATCTTTGTCTTTTTGCCAGAAAGCTGCGTTGTCCGGACATTCGGTTGTATGTTTTTAAGGGCATATCCCGTTTTAACATCCAGCAGTAGTCCGCCATCATCGTTATGCTCCATCTGCCTTGGTATCGCCGTTCCATTTCCTTAATGTCTTGGTGAAACCTCTCTCCCTGTTCTTCGCTAACTGCTCCAAGATTTTCAGGAAAATAGTTCAAGTGTGAAAACATAAAATGCACGTTGTAACATATTTTGAACAATATTTTTGTAGTTTTCGTCCTTAGAGTTCCCAAGAAACTTATCATTTACTTCTTTAAATGAAACCCAGGCGTTTTTCTCGACATTGGTCATTGTGTTTTGAAAATCCTTGTCTTTGCATAATGTTCTTATCTGCGGCCCAACAAAAATACCTTCTTTTAACTTGGCATCGGATAAGGCTGGAAATGTCTCGCACAAATATTTAAAACACTGTCCATTTTTGTCTAGAGCTTTAACAAATGGCTTCATCAAGACAAGTTTGATATGGAGAGGAGGCAGCAAAACTTTTTTGGGGTCAACCAAGCTATCTCTTAATACATTTTTGCTACCAGGTGTAAGGCTTGTTCTAGAGGGCCATTCTATTTGAGTCCAATGTGTCTATCCCTTGATCGACTATCCCACTCACAAATAAAGCATGGAAATTTTGTATAACCTCCTTGTTGTCCTAGTAGCATGCACAGCACTTTAAGGTCACCACATCCACTGATGTTCTTGGTAGTTTATTTTCTTTAAAAGAAGTTCAAAATTTTCATACGATTCCTTTAAATGTACCGAATGGGCAACGGGAACCGAGGCCAGCTCGTTACCATTGTGCAATAAAACGCCTTTTAAACTACACTTACTTGAGTCAATAAACAGGCGTCATTCTTCTTTTACATACGGCACATTTCCTAATTTTGAAATTAAGTCAGGAATATTGTTGCAATACACTAGCGGTCCGTCTTGAGTAAAATATTGACATAACTCTTTTTCGCGATCCCGGTAAACTGGTCGAATAGCAGAGTCAAGATTGGGATACACAATTTGTTCCTTATTTTTTCTGTTGAATCATTGAACATTACACGAACAAAAATAACAATCATCACTGTGATTTCTAGGCTCTCGCCATACCATAGGAACACCAAAGCTTAAACATTTCTTCTTACCTTTTTGCCAGTTTCTTAATGCTTCAACGCAAACGGAACAAACAGTATGGGGAGCCCAGGACTTGTCTTGGTCGCCAATTTTTACACCAAAATAAGCATAGTATACATTTTTCACAAACGAAGTTATAGTTTGCCTCTGCTTTACTACGGCATAACTACCACAGATATAACAAAAGTTATTCGGATTGTTCACACAATATCTTCTTTCCATATTTATACGTTCTAGAACACTTAAAATACGCAACAACGAAGACAACAAGCTCGCGGACACAGTAGCACGACGACTAACACAACCAAACTGCACATAAGCAGGTTTCAACGTTGTATTGACGCTTATGCGCCGACTCTGTTGCTTTGCTGAGAATTCTAATATTAACCAGTGTTGCCAAATCACATTTAATTTCATAAAAATCAATTCATTTAAAAATCATGCCTAACGTAGAACAAACATATTCTTGTCATAGGTATGTATATTAATAAATTAACATTTTTAAGATATAGAGCGGTATAAAAAAAATTTACGTGATAGAGCAAAAATGTGGCGTTTTTTGGAATAAGGGCTCCCAAACATATACAAATTAGCAAACAGCTTTCAAACATCAAAATCACTGTAGACCTGTGTTATAAATACTATAATATTAATGTTTAATGTGATTACTATTACATTCTGAATAACTCCTATATAAAGCAACTATAACGTAATTTTGTAATTGAAAGTTGTAAAAATCAATACTAAACATACTACTAAACTTGGGGTGATCAAACCTTTCATAACTTCCTATTTATACTTTCCACTAGAAAGTTGTTATGATTGCTTTATAGGTACGCGTATGAATGAATGTAAATATTTCTGTATTGTATAGATCACTACGTTTGTAGCGTCTGATGTATAGAATGTATTCGATCGGTAGGTATGGTAGGTACATTCGTTATTTCGTTTCTGTTCAGTGGCAGTTTCTCTTTCGCAAGTATCAATCGTTGTAAATGTCTGCTTGGTAATAAAATATGGTCTCCGAGATGGTATTGGCCTATATTCGCATACCAGCAGCTTACTTGAAGTAGAAAGTTGAGAAGTCTCGTGCATATACGATCGTTCAGTTATTAAGTTATTATTCGTTTACCAAAGGAATAAAAAATATTTATTTTTTAATATTAAGACGATATAAACTATTTATTTTTATTGCGAATCAAACAATATTGCCGCAACTTCTGAATATAAATTAGCTTTGTTTAAATGAAGTGTAAACCCGCAATAAATGAATCAACACCCAGTGAAATTTTCAGAAATGTTTTGTACTAACACACTCTGAAAGCTTCAGCAGGACACATTCGATTTCCCAAGACAGCATTGACAATGAACTAAAAAATAATTTTGTTTTTCTGTTAATATTACTTACTTAAGTGTCACTGTAAAATACAGTACAACCTTAGTAATCCGTACATGTGGTATTCCGAAATCGCGACAATCCGAAATGATATCATATCTACAAATCCGAAATTCAATTGCGTCGATTATCTATGGGGTTTAAAAATCGAAATGGTGATCGCGTTGCAGTTTGTTGCTGTTTGGGGAATGCTAAGGCATGAATTATTATTATAAAACTATTTTTAAATAATGTCATTTTTATCCATGGTAACGTTAGATATATAAATTTGACATTAATATTTGTCATTTATAATTTAAAATTCTTTGAACAAGGCATTATGTTCCGAAACATGTAAGATTATTTTAAATATATACATATTAACGTAAAACAGACTTTAAATTGTTGACTAATTAAATCAACTATATATATATGTATATATATATATAAGGCACACAATAGAAAGAGATTTCAAGCCTGTTTTTGACTGATTTTTATAACTATAACTGTATATGTACTAGTGTATTAAATGTTTAGTGTTTTTTATCAACATTGACAAAGCGATGATTTTAACGTGTAGAGGCCACTGTAACAGGCTCGTGTCTGGAGTATTACAAACAATAGCCCATATAGTTTAGGTTATGTAAGTACTTGTGATACATTTTATTTGTACAATGACAACATATTGACAAGTTTGTTTACATTCCTTTTTTGTTTTCTTCTTAATAAAAACAGGTGTGAGGAAGGTCTAAATACAAGACCGAAACGTTACACAACCAAAATAGTGTTTTTCTACAAAACGACACTCTAATTCTACACAAGTGTAGTAAGTTATTAATTCATAGTGCTATTCACCATCAACATACACGTTGAATTCCACCATACATATATATATATATATATATATATATATATATATATACAGCTCGACCAAATCATCGTGATAGTTGCGCGGTAGCAAAACGTATAGAGCTGCTCGCATCGTATTGGCGCGCTGCTAATTGCCGGTCTGATATTGGTTGCTCACTAATGTATATAAGTACGTATATAAGTACGTGTAGGGGAAACCTGGGCAAAGTGAATACCTTAACCTGTTTATGATTATTATTGTTTAGTCATTACTAGAGAAATTGAACAAAATATTGATAATCAGTCTTTATTTAATAAACTTTCAGAATAGTATAACATTTGCCATTAATATTAATTAAATTATTAGTTATAAGCCAAGTTTACAACAGTGGTTTACTATCCACTTTGCCCGGGACCCTGGCTAAAGTGGATATGGTACCAGGGCAAAGCGAATAACAATATTATTTGGCATGAAATTAAACTTACAAACAAAATAAACATTGAAAATTGGAAGAACATATTTAAATTAACATTTTTCTGTTATACGCCTAATGACTGCAGTTATCACAAATAAAATTATCACTACCCTCGAAGGCTGAACACTCTTCATGACACCACTGAGTACAAATACTGCATTGTATCCAGTTTTCCCTTGGCTGATCATTTTCTTCAATATACATTTCACCACAGAAAATGCACCAGATATCATTAAATTTCTTTATTATCTTCTTGTTTCTATTTTTTTTGCAGTCTTTTTCGTTTTTTTGCTTTTTTGCTTTTTCAAATTTCTGTCTCTGCTCTTCCTTCACTGGAGTACTTGTCAGTATTGTAGATCTTTGTAACTTCCGTTTACGTGTTGTTGTTGGTTTAGCAGGCTGAGGAATAGGTTTTAAAACTGAAGAGCTATAGTAGGTTTTAGAACATCCAGGTTTGGGTGAAGCGGCGGAAATATCACTGCCTTGAATTTCAGATCCCATAAGAATGCAAGGGCGGTCTTCAAAGGTAAAATCGTCTTTAGATCTTAAAATTGAAGGACTTCCAAGTTTGGATAAAGCGACGGGAACATCATTGCCTTGAGTTTCTTTTATAGTTCCAGATTCCGTAGGAGTGCAAGGACGGTATTTAATGATAACGTCGTTTGGAAATTGAGGCCAACCTAGAACTTTATCCGATGACCAAACAGGTAAAGGATTAATGAATTCTAAAATCTCTGAATTTTTTTCGCGAATATGGTTTATGACTGAATCAGATTGTTGAGTGGCATTTGCTAATGAAGGTGGTGTGGGTTGATCGTGAGATTCAATTGAGGGTGACACTGGAATAACGGACTCAGGTAAATCCATTCTTTGCAGTGTGGAAAAAGTTTCAGTCTGAGTGTTCAAATTTGATGTGCCTGCAAGTACCTCGTCTGGTGCAAAATGCTCATCACCAAAAGCGTGTTTGTTAATAGGCCAAATTCCAGGTCGTTCAAATCCATGCACGGCATTGATACCCACGGCAGCTTTGAGAAAAGCTGGTGCAAGTAATCTAGATACGTCGTACTGGTTAATGATGCGGCCGGGGTGAGATTTTTGAAAAATGTTGACCTCCCTTTCAAAATGCGTTTTCAGGGGGCCATATATAGCAACATCCATAGGTTGCATTTTGTGAGTAGTATGCGGTACTAAGGATAATATCACAACGTTATTCTTGGTAGCGTACTCAAGTGCAGGATAGTATTTGTGGCTTTCATGGTTGTCTAATAGTAATAGGACCTTTTTGTCCGCTATTGGCCTCACTTGCTCTATGAAGAAATGCATCCAGTTCAAGAAGACTTCACCTGATGTCCAACTATTAGGAGTACACGTTCCTTGAGTCCCTGGTGGACTTCCATCAAGAAGTCTTGGTTGCATCTTCTTTCGTGCAAAAATGAGAAAAGGTGGAAGAAAACTACCAGCTGCATTACAACAACCGATGACGGTGGTCAATTGGCCGCGTTCTGCACTTGCAATCATGCCTACTTGCTTTTTCCCTTTTACGGAGAGAACCTTTGGAGGCTTATTTGAAGTCGTAGATATACCAGTTTCGTCCATATTGTATAGTCTGGAGGCTTCAATCTTATTTTTTCAATGGCAGATTCAAGATTTTCTTAAAAATGGCTTACTTCGTGGCGATTAAATCCTTTCGCTCTTGCCACAGATGTTGATTCTGGAGTTCTTAGCGCCAAGTTGGTATGACGTGATAAAAAACTTCGCAGCCAGTCTTCTCCAGCTTTTTTTTTTATTCCAGCTCTCAGGGTATTTCAAATTGTTTCGTTGTGCATACTGAAATGCTAGACTCATAAATTCATCCCGAGTAAGGCCGAAAAAAACTGCGTCCATATCTTTTAGGTAAGTCACCTTTTAGGTAAGTCACCATGTCAATTTCTTGATCCTCCGTGAATATAGGACGGAATTGACCGAGCTGTGGAGAAGCAATTCCACTTTTGACATGTCTATATAGGGTAGCATATGCAAGTCCGTATTTTTTGGCTGTTCCTTTGATGATTCGCCTGCCCTGCATAAATTTATTGCAGTCCGCATGACATCTTCACTCCAAGTACCTTGCGCTGTCTTTTTTTATATCTATTAACCATCTGCAACAAAAAAAAAACAGTAAAATACATAATTCCATAAAATTATATCTCGTAATGACCGGGCAAAGTGAATACTGTATCCACTTTGCCCGATCCGCTTTGCCCGTCGGGTACCTTTTGGAGGTTATCCCAGATCATTTCAAAACCAGTTCATCTAACCTTGTCATCTATACGCATTTTAAAGCTACATAATCATGCATTAAATTTTGTACATAACCAAGAACATGACACAAATAACAATAGTTAGGTATAAACGAGACACTTAGTACCTCTGTAAATTAATATTTTTCGCACAAAAACACACTTTGTCCACTCACTGACGCTGCACAACGCAAATACGTGTCGGAGGACTTGCTGCGCACTAAGGGGTAACAGACGACTACTGCTATGATATCGCGTCTGCCGGCTAACTAACAACTTGGAAGTGGTAGGCACTATTCGCTTTGCCCGGGGTATTCACTTTGCCCGGGTTTCCCCTACTCCACCCACTCTAATACAATATGCGCAGACCGGCCCATCGCTATCACTAGGTTTTGGTCGAACTGTATATATAACTTGTATATATATATACAAGATGTACCGTATCGGTATGTTCAAATTTTGGGAGCGTAAACTAGACTTCATTTCAAGTAATAAAAACGCATAACTTGTATATCCATTTTTATTTGTTTCAAAGTTACAGATCTATGAATGCGATTGTCAGATCATTAAAAAAAAAGGATTCTTATAGTCAATACAAACTGATTTGATTTAAAAATAAAATGTTATCCTAAAATAAATAAACACGTGTCGTAGTGTATACAGTAATTTCTTGGAGATCTACAAAAAAGAGTACTGGAAATTGATTTATGATAAAGCAGGTTCTTACTTATTTCGTAAGAGCTGAACCATGAATATCATACAATAAACAAATGTTCAGATTACTGTTAGCGTTGCATTTTTTTTAAAGGATTACATTACGCTCCAGTTAATACAACAGCTGATTAGTGAGTGGACACGTTTTCTTTATTCAAAATGCCTTACCGATTTTCTTCTCAAGAGTATGTGGACATGCATTTTGTGTATGGCTACTGTAACGGCAGTGCACGTCAAGCAGTTATTGAATACCGACATCGGTTTACCGATAGACGCATTCCTCATTACAGAACGTTTCTGGAAGTACACAGACAATTTCGGGAATACGGACTGCGTGATTATCTTTTCGACCGAGGAGTAAATTTGCCAGCAGACTTAGAGGAAGAAGCAGTAGCTATTGTTACAAGGGATCCAACTCTCATCACTAGACAACTAGGAGTGCCACGAACGACAGTTTAGCGAATTTTTAAACGTGAGGGCTTATATCCATATCACTATCGCAGGGGACACGGTTTGCTTGAGGCAGACCACCATGCTCGTCTAGTTTATTCTACCTGGATATTAAGACAGCCACGGCTTTATTTTAATTTCTGCAGAACAATCCTCTGGACATATGAATCTACGTTCACGAGAAGTGGTATTTACAAATCTGAGAAACCTGCACAGGTGGTCATCAGAAAATCCCAAAGCTATATGCCCACCTAAATTTCAACATGAATTTTCTATTAAGTTTGGGCGGCCCTAATCGATGACTTGTTGACTGGTACTGTCGTTCTTCCTGGGAGCTTAAATGCGGACAATTACCTTCAATTTCTTATTGACGAACTGCCAGGTCTTTTAGATGATGTCCCAGTGAATGTTCGACGAGACATGTGATTTCACATGGATGGGGCACCGCCACATTTCGGAATTGCTGTCCGAAATTGGGTTAACGTCAATTATCCAAGATGGATTGGTCGAGGTGGTCCTGTTGCATGGCCATCCAGATCACACGGTCTTAATCCCCTTGACTTTTATTTATGGGGGTACATGAAAAACTTAGTCTACGCGCAAGTTTCGAACACAAAAGAAGAGTTGTTGGATCGTATTCACCTGGTTGCCGAGCAAATCCGACAAAACAAGTATGAAATTCGAATAAGAACTTCTTCTGTTGGCTTACGGCCACAAGCCTGCATTCAACAAGGAGGTGGACATTTCGAAAATATTATTAATTGGACTTTTTTAAATAAAATCAGTTTTTATTGACTTTTGGATTACATTTTTCTTCATGATCTGACAATCACATTCATAGATCTGTAACTTTGAAACAAATAAAAATGGATATACAAGTTTTGCGTTTTTTTTTACTTGAAATTAAGTCTACTTTACACTTCTAAAATTTGAACATAACGATACGGGACACTTGTATATATATATATATATATATATATATATATATATATGAACTTCATGTGTATGAGAATTAATAATTATTAAATCTCATTTTACATGCGATTGTCGCTATAATTTGTTGCATTTAATTCTACAATTCGGCAATTTACTTTTGCCCTAGATTGTAGACGCAACAAGCCGCGACATCAACTGTACAAGTTGTCAGTACAAATGAAAAATTTTGTGAAAAACTTATCCGCGCGGAATGTGCATATATCGATATTTCACTGTTTTTTACAGATCATCAGTGCACCTTACCGAAGACAGACATGTTATTCACTTCTATACTACGTGTATATATACGAACTGTAATGAACTTCATGTGTATGAGAATTAATAATTATTAAATCTCATTTTACATGCGATTGTCGCTATAATTTGTTGCATTTAATTCTACAATTCGGCAAATCACTTTTGCCCTAGATTGTAGGCAAAAGGTCTAGGGCAAAAGTGATTTGCCGAATTGTAGAATTAAATGCAACAAATTATAGCGACAATCGCATGTAAAATGAGATTTAATAATTATTAATTCTCATACACATGAAGTTCATTACAGTTCGTATATATACACGTAGTATAGAAGTGAATAACATGTCTGTCTTCGGTAAGGTGCACTGATGATCTGTAAAAAACAGTGAAATATCGATATATGCACATTCCGCGCGGATAAGTTTTTCACAAAATTTTTCATTTGTACTGACAACTTGTACAGTTGATGTCGCGGCTTGTTGCGTCTACAATCTAGGGCAAAAGTGATTTGCCGAATTGTAGAATTAAATGCAACAAATTATAGCGACAATCGCATGTAAAATGAGATTTAATAATTATTAATTCTCATACACATGAAGTTCATTACAGTTCGTATATATACACGTAGTATAGAAGTGAATAACATGTCTGTCTTCGGTAAGGTGCACTGATGATCTGTAAAAAACAGTGAAATATCGATATATGCACATTCCGCGCGGATAAGTTTTTCACAAAATTTTTCATTTGTACTGACAACTTGTACAGTTGATGTCGCGGCTTGTTGCGTCTACAATCTAGGGCAAAAGTGATTTGCCGAATTGTAGAATTAAATGCAACAAATTATAGCGACAATCGCATGTAAAATGAGATTTAATAATTATTAATTCTCATACACATGAAGTTCATTACAGTTCGTATATATACACGTAGTATAGAAGTGAATAACATGTCTGTCTTCGGTAAGGTGCACTGATGATCTGTAAAAAACAGTGAAATATCGATATATGCACATTCCGCGCGGATAAGTGTTTCACAAAATTTTTCATATATATATATATATATATATATATATATATATATGGTAAATTCAATCAGTTGGCGATTTAAGGTCTGGCTTTACTTTAAAGTATATATATTTAAAACAACCCTACATGTTTCGGCAATGATGCCTTGATCAAGGATATAAAATATAAATGACAGTATACAAATGTCATATAATTGAGTTGCTATGGATAAAATTATTCAAAGATACATTCCAATTGAATAATAATAAATCATACCTTAGTATTCCAAAAACAGATAGACAACAAAAACAGGGAAAAGCAAGACATGAGTTATTATTAGGTATACGCCCGTGGAGCTTCTTAAGATGCAAAGTTGTCGGCATTCGCCTTAAACGAGAAGGAAAACCACGAAGACCTACTCGGACAACCAGACAGGAATCAAAACACGGAACAGTCAGCATGATAAGCAAATGTATATGATAATTAAATGTAATTGATATTTAAATAACTTTAGATATATTTAATTTATAACAAAAAGAAAAAAAATATATATTATATATCTTAAGTTATTTAAATATCAATTACATTTAATTATCATATACATTTGCTTATCATGCTGACTGTTCCGTGTTTTGATTCCTGTCTGGTTGTCCGAGTAGGTTTTCGTGGTTTTCCTTCTCGTTTAAGACGAATGCCGACAACTTTGCATCTTAAGACGCTCCAGGGGCGCATACATAATAATAGCTCATGTCTTGCTTTTCCCTGTTTTTGTTGTCTATCTGTTTTTGGAATACTAAGGCATGATTTATTATTATTCAATTGGAATGTATCTTTGAATAATTTTATCCATAGAAACTCAATTATATGACATTTGTATACTGTCATTTATATTTTATATCCTTGATAAAGGCATCATTGCCGAAACATGTAGGGTTGTTTTAAATATATATACTTTAAAGTAAAGCCAGACCTTAAATCGCCAACTGATTGAATTTACCATATCATACCAAGGCCACTAAATAATTATATATATATATATATATATATATATATATATATACATATAAACGATCTTAAAAAATAAACATCGGATCATTTAATTTGAACTTGAAATTGTGTGCGATCTCGTTGATATTGACCGAGATATTTATTTATTGCATCAAGTTTAAAACAAAAGAAACTTTCATATTAGGCACGTGTATCTCTACTTTAAAGACTTAGATGTTGACATTTGTTTCGACCGAAATTATCCTATAGAATTATAGAATTTAAATACAAGATGACGTAATATGAGGTACCCATATAAACAAAGGAAATTTAGTTAGACTAAATTTGGTTTATGAAACATTTATTATTTACATAATTGATGTAAAAACCCAAATGTAGAAAGAACAGTAACTGATTTTAAATATTTAATGTCAGAAATTTATTACTATAAATATTTTACAAATAATGAAACTAAATACATATCTAGTTTGCAAATAGTTAAGGAAATATTCGTTGAAACTATCATTTTTTGTCATTATAAACAAGATTAAATTTTTAATGATTTTTAGAGACCATTTGAATTACTATTAGAGACAAACATCCTTTATTAACAAAACATTCTAATAAATCGATGCATTAAATACAAATGATCAAAATCCCAATATCAATAACACCTATTAACGTACATACAACTTTTGAAAAACGTTCATTCGTTTAACAAAGAAATTATTGACACTAGTAGGTACGTGATTTATCTGCTTACTGTATGTGTAAGTATTGTATACTTAGCATTATAGTTCCAAATATAGTTTAACAAAGGATAAAACATAAATACATAAACAATATATAAGGCATCATATGCCGTAACATGTAAGATTGTTTTAAATATATACATATTGAAGTAAAATCAGACCTTAAATCGATCTACACCATAACATACTAAGGTCAAGAAATAATTATCTTTATATATATACTCGTATAACATAAGCACGTATACTATATAATTACCAGGATTACATGTCGACGTGCTGCAAAAAGAAACGAAGCAAGCATTAAACAATTACCGATATATTAATGTATTTTATTATTCTTTCTACCTATATTTGATTGTTGCTAAAACAATCTACAAATATTTAACTGCAAATTTAGAGGTAGACTTGGAGCATGTTACATATAGACACCGCTAAATTCTCACATGTGGTTTACGGAATATATTAAACAAATAAATATTAAATAAATAGTCTACTAAATACTGTTGGCGTGATAAATAAAACTTGATTTTACAGGTATAGTTAGTAAACTACATACGTAATTATAAACAAACATTTTAAAATATCGAACACTCGAGGATTCTATAAATTAATCAAAAAGCTAATAAAGATAAGCATTATTGCTTGGAAAAATACATAGAAAAATAAAGAAGTTGAGTACATAAATACTAGGCCATATATCATATATACATATATATATAGAGTTAAACACTTACATGTATATGTATACATGTTTTTGTGCTGCATTTCCGTAATCTATTTCGATAATCTACTGTTTTCTGTTTATTATTTTCGAAGCTAATAATCGGTTATTACTTTTTTCAAATATATTTTTTTGACACAAATACTTTTACATATATTTCTATAAATAAAAACAATTAATACTAATGACTAGAGAACGGACACGCTTACCACCCAGTGCAGTACTGGCGAAAGGCTGTATTTCTAAAATATTTAATTTTATTTATATAATTGGAAAACGAACGGGTGGTGATCTATAAAATTACGAAATACATATGATGTATTTGTTGAAAAGTTGTATTTTTAAAGTTTTTAATTTTATTTCTATAATTGGAACATTTTTATTTGTTCATTTTGTCGTTCAAGTTGAGTAAAGGAGTATTAATATTGACTAGCAATAGTTTCTCAAGGTTTTCTTCTGTCAATTTTGTTCTCTTTGAATTAGTACATCCTTATAAATAGAAAACGTCCTTTCTACATCGCAACTTGTTATAGGTGCATACTGGAAATATTCTTTTATTTCTTCATATTTAGCCGTCAGATTTTGTGGAATTGTCTCCATACATAATTGCTGCAATGTAATTAAATCTGGATTTCTATTAAGAATTGCTTCAAACTTTTGCCGAAGGCCACATCCGAAGTCACTTGGAATACTTTTCAAATTATTAACAGCCACATCTAATGTGGTTAATCCGTCATTTAATTTGAGATTTCGATTTTCAAAATAAGTGATTAGTTTTGGCAATTTTCCAAAGTGTTCGTGAAGAAAGTACAACTGATTTTTTAAATTTGGGATTTGTGTGAGCTCCTTGCACTCACCAATACTTCTAGCATCCTCCTTTAGCAGTGTTACGAAATGTTTTAGACTATCGAAATTCTCAGCATAATAACTAGTAGCTTCCAGCCATGTTCCCCATCTAGTTATTACTGGAGTGGGAGACAGTGACAGCGATGGAAATTTTTCCCTGAAAAGAGCTACTCTCAATGGTGCTTTTCTGATTTTTTTTTAAAAGCGGATACAAGTCTATCAACTTCTGGAAAGGTGCTCTGATATATTCACAGATTCTGCGGAGAACATGTGCTACACAAGTAATATGCAGCAAATTAGGATATGTTTCCTTTCATATATATGCAGCTCTGTCACTTACAAATAAAAGTACTTTTTCTTTGTACCTGTCGTCGGAATGAAGTATATTTTGAATATTCTCATTAATCGTTTTAGCAACTTTTGCGTTATATGCGCAAACACAAAATAAGCAACAACTTTGCTTTATAAACTTCTGAGGGCAAACGCACTGCAAAACTACAAAAAAATAAAAACAATTAAATAACCTTTCTTTTTCTGTTCCTGTTATTTATATGCACTAAAGGGTTGGTTTGGATTAGGTTGGTTGGGTTGGGTGAAAATGCGAGAATTTAAATAACGGGAACTACCGAAACCAGTTATGCTTATGTTGAACGTACACAAAAAGTTAAGTTAATTAATTGTTTTTATTTTTTTGTAGCTTTGCATTACGTTTGCCCTCATAAGTTTATAAAGCAAAGTTGTTCATTTTTAGGTCCTCTAAATGTTCTAATAATTTGTTTCTAAATAAAAACCTCAAGCAGATACTTGACAAACTCCAATTTCTGGGCCAAAATTGTTCGTAAGAATTACGCAATGAATTGTTGTTCGCAATACTTAATTAATGTTTTTTAACTTTCAGCAATACTTTATTCGTTGCAGCGATGTTTTCCGTTAATTGAACAGGGGGAAGATACTTGCTTCACAACGAACTATTTTCCTTCAAATTTCTGAATCGATCTTAAAAGTCTCATATGATTCTATGTATTTTCTCGACCAAAAATTGCATTAATTTTACGAGTTGTCTTTATGTAATTTTTCACCATATTTTTAATACGTCTTCACAAGAGTAATGCGCTGTTTCATCGAGTAGCATTCCATGACTAATAATAGCAACAACAGCAGCTAACACGTATGACATTTCAGAACCACCAACCTAACAGAAAAAAATGGCGCACAATTTAAACCGCGCATTCTTAATGTGATCCCAATTCGCGGAGGGTGTAGCTTAATCCTAAAACAGACAGAAACAAGAAAAGTCCATAACCACAGTATAAATCAAAACTCTAAATACGTGTTTAAGCAACTAAGTTACTATCTTCAGTAGAACAATCTGAAATCCTTGAACTTTTACGCTAGGTTTAAGTAGTACATAAGAGTTTGTTTTAATGTTAGGAATTTAGTGTTGTCCCACTGGCGGTTTGATGAAGAACATATCTTCCGAGGTTGTACAGTTGATTTCAATGTAATCGAGTACACCTGATTTTTAAGTCGTTGGTTTAAGTCGTTCTTATTAATCACTTTTGTTTGACTTACCTGTCACTGTGACAAGTATTTTGTAAGTAATAATAATGACATTTTTATTGTCATGAATAACTTCTTTGAAGAATTAGACATTTAGACTTTACAAAAGTGAAATTTACATGACTTAAAAATTCTAAAGAAAGGGTATATTAATTTTTAAGATGTATCCAATTTCATTGAAATGAACTGTGAACTTGACCAAAGTCGCTACATTTAACTTTTCTCTTTCAGATTGTTCTACTGAAGATAGCAACTTAATTGCCGAAACACTGTGGATTTTTGTTGTTTCTGTCTGTTTTATAACGTGGCAAGTAAAACGAAACGAAACGTATTATTTTCCAAATAAAATAACTGACATTAATAAACAACGAACGTAAAATTAAGAATTTAGTTTGTTCGTTTTATATTAAAATATTCTCACGCACGATTTTACATAAATCCTGCCATTCCATTACATTATCCAAAACTTTCACCAACAGTAAGTCAGTGAGCTCATATTGGTCGACCTTATATAGTATTACTTCTTCTTATATAGTTACACCAAAAAAAATAATCCTTGCTTCGCGTCCTTATAACATATCCATCTAAAATAATCGTTATTGCAAAAGAACGTTTAAAACATTCAGAATTTATTTCTCTTGAAATATTCGAAACTCCAAAGAACTTTCTTTTACGTCCGCCTTTGTACATGTACATATGACTAAAATAACAATAAGCGCTCATATAATATAAAATTAAATGAAATACAATCAATCGAAAAGTACAATAATATAGGAAAATTTGCCCGAATTTATTTGAATATAACATCCTTGTTTTATAATAAGTAATGTAATAAGTTATTACATTACTAATATAAAATATTATTAAAAATACCTTTGTATTATACAAAACTGGTGGGGTGTTCCTACTCATGTATGTTTCAATTATTTTGATACATTACACATGCGGTTAGTCCGTAGTATGAGTGAAGACACAAACAAAATGCAGTTTCTAAAGAGATGGCTGTGCCACCTTTGGAAGGGCGTCGTTACTTCACATTGGTTATGTGGACGGGGCGAGGTACTTCGGCTGTCTGACAACAGGCAGCGCTGAATTTACTTCTACGCTCGGTCTGGATAATTTCTGTGATGTGGCGATGTGGTTCTTTTTTGTGAATGTGTCTGAAGATATCCTTTCTCCAGCAGGGGCGCACCGATGAGCCTGTAGAAAGGCGAAATACGTATCTACGTATCTGGGGAGGTATATGTTCGGACACGTTCACAAAAATATTAATAGTGAACCTGTATTTGTGATCTTCACACCAGATTTTTAATAATATTTTATATTATTAAAAATACCTTTGTATTAATATGAATAAGAGATGTGCATATATTTCTTTCTTTCTAGCATAATGAAAGGCCAAGTCAGATGTCACTGTAGTAAAAATAATAACGCATGCGTCAACACTTCTAGTTAGGGAATCCAAACCACGTGACTAAAATGTTTTGTTTGTCCACAGCCGCCATATTGGGTCACGTGGTTTAAATGGAAATCCTATATAAAACATAAATCGTTCAATGAAACGTTCATTTGATAGTTTGAAACTTAATTACGCCTGTACCCTATAAATTTATATAAATTCTTTTAAGTAGTATGCTATTGGGCAAAGATTTTTTAAAATGAAAAGTTACTATTTAAAGAAATTATAGGAGAAAGGTTACGTTATATTATCCATTATTATTTAACATATCGCATTTTTGAACAGGTATCAAATCAAACTCATATTAATAGACAATTTGGATCCATTCACTTTTAAATTAGATAACTTTGTAATATCCTCTCCTTTTATTGCAGCTAACCATTTCTCTCTTCTTCCATTCCCAGGGCTGTCTGAGTTGAAATGCCTGTATTTTCACTCGCACAATTTTCCTCTTCGTTAATTGATATGTCTTCAATATACTCTTCCATAAGGTTCACTTTTCTTCTTTTATCTACTCTCTCTTTACGGCTCACATTTCTTTTTCTCTTATTAACCATTTCCGATGAGTGACCCATATAACATATCAACTGCATATTGTCATGAATTTTTCCCCGAAGAAAGAATTTAAAGAAACATTAACAGACAATTTATAATGATGTACAATTTATTCCAGTAAGATAATTATAAAGATTTTGTATTTTGTTTTAAAATTTATGATAATGTGTATTTTGGTCCACGCCTGTAGAATGTTCGAGCGTGCCGCCGATGTTTGCAGTTCCCGCTACGTCGGAAGTTATAGTCGTTGTCGCTCTTTTGATTTATTTTAGGCATGCTGATATTTTTCATTTCCGAGAGGGAAGAAGGCAGAGATTCTCTAACAGTGAAACAGATAGGTTCAAGTAATTTTTGCTGAATAAAAACTTCCTTTTTATTCAGAAATTTATAGTTAATTTCTGTTTCCGTTTTAGTTGTGTTAGCTGATGTAGTCAAAGTAATTTGCGTTTAATTACGAGTTTATCATACTTGTAATTTTTGATTTGTGCGGCCTATCTGAAATCTCTCATTTTAATATTTTTTGTGAAGTGTGATGACTACATTAATTAATGTACGTATATTTCTGTAATTATATTCATTTATTTAGAAATAATTTAGTTATATTATTTGTATAATAGTGGAGCTCGTAGATTCAGTAAAAATTATAGTTTATAAATATATTTAGAGTCAGATAAATATTAAGGAAAATTTTCATACTTTTTATGAAGTATTTTTTTATCAGTAATATATTCTAGAAGGTTAGGAATTGGTGGGAAAAGTACATTTTTACCATGTTGAATGTGCGCATGAGTTAATTTTGGATGCGCGCGCTTACAGTTATTGTTCTGTTTGACGTTTAGTTGGAAATAGCGTAATTGTTGAAGTTTGATAGTTTTCCTGAATATTTAATTAGTTTAATTTTGTTCGCGGTCACTAGTGAGGTTTTTAGTCTAGTGTAGCAGTAAATTTTTATACAAGTTTTCCTCACATTGGGGCACAGTAGGTGTCTCAGCACGTCTTTATATTTGATAAAGTCGTAATTTTTTTTTGTTTTTTTTTAAATTAAATCATCGTGTGGTGAATGTTTGTTTCTTTGCTAATACCTTTTGTTTTATTTACTTTACTACGTACCCTGTGAGGGTAGCCCTGAAGATACAAGAGTTCCTGGATGGCTGACCCGACTTGAGATAGACCGAGCAAGCTATTGTGTATTGTGGACTAATTTAAATAAATTAAGCAACACCGCAGTACATAGCAATATGTAGGTATGTGCCACTTATGCAGGTGACCACACGTATCAAATTGTTCGAAACTCACGGATCGCTTACAGAAACAAACCTATTGCGAATACAAGGCAGACGCCTTTGGGCTGGCTATGAATCATCAATCGTTCGAGTCCGTTCTCTGATTACAATTAAAATACTAAATTTCTGATAAAAATAGGCATTAGCAATGTGATTCTATTTTACAATGAGATAAAAATCGTTATTATTGGTTCAATCACATTGTTAAATCTTATTTTTATTAAAAATTTAATTATTATTAACAAAGTCTAAGAATATACAGACGACGAGATTGAAATTTCCCGTGTTAAATACTATTGCGCCATCTACTTTTGCCTTTCATTCCAGTCAAATCCAATTCACTATTCAGAAGTAAAATTTAGTACGTAATTTCCCGACTCGGTTTGTCTCAGAATGAAATGGATTTCTTGCGATTAGATTCGTAACTACACCCATTTACTGTATTTTGAACTAAACACTTCCATTAAAACTGCGCAATATTCCGTTTATATGTCATCATTATACATGCTTTTCACGAAAAAAATATTTACTTTTACATATACAAATAAAGAAAGTTAAATTTACAAGAACTTTCCTTTATTCTACACGTTGGACACATAACGGGTGTTCATTTGAAAAGTCAATCTAGGAGCATGTGATTTACTGAGAACATTTTGAAGTATGTCGTAAATTAAAATTTACTACTTAACTTACGAAGTCGTATATTTTGACGTTTCAAACATACAAATAAATAACAAATGTGATTGACATTATCAAATGTCATTTGGATTTGCGTTTACGGAACAACAAACACATACTAATATATACAGGCTGTCCTGTAAAAAACGCCAACATTCATAATTCCGTTATTTATTGTCCGGTTTTATTTAAACAAAAAGCAAATTTAATAGCATCAAAAACACTATAAGATAGCAGTGTTTTATTTGTTTTCAATTGTTTTCATTAATGTCAAACGACAGTCAAGTTTTTTATTTTAAATGGCAACATATATATTTTTGGCTATATTCGGATTGGATTTTTTTTCTGAATTCAACGATGTATAACATGTTTATTTTTGATAAACGTTTATTGCAAAAAAAAAACTTTATAAATTTCATCTTTGTCTTCCATTATTTATAAATATTCGAATGTGTCATGAAACATTTGAAATGTAAGTATTATAAATATTATTATAAGAAACAAAACACTTTACAATAAATGTTGAAATTGCCCGCCACCTTGTTCAACACATATCGCACATCTCCTAATTACTCCAAAGGTCGCATTTAAAAGACAAGCGGCAGGTACTTCTTGACAAGTGTTAATAATTCTTTGTCTTAAAATGTCAACATTTTCTGGAGTTGTTAAATAAACTCGATCTTGTAGATAAGCCCACAACCAAAAATCGAGGGGCGTAAGATCCGGTGAACGCGCAGGCCACTCGATAGGACCGGATGTTCCTATCCACCTATTTCCAAATTGGGTGTTCAACAAATCAGTATTTACTCTGGCGTTGTGCGCGGGAGTCCCATCTTGTTGAAAAAATATTCTATTTAAATTTGCCAAAGGTAATTCATCTAAAAAGTTTTGGAGATTTTCGTGTAATAAAGTGTAGTATTTTTCTTGATTTAAGCAACCATCTATGAAAAATGGCCCAATTAATTGATCACCTAAAATGCCACACCAAACATTTACGTTGAAACGTCTTTGAAAATTATTTTCAATTACAAATCTCGGATGGTCTGCACTCCACTGTCGATGTATGTTTCTATTAAAAATACCGTTGTTGCTAAAAGTGCATTCATCAGACCAAATTATCCTTCTGTAAAAATTCGGGTCTTGTTCTAATGCATTTAAATAAAAACGACAAAACTGGATTCTTCGGCCAGGATCATTTTGTTCTAATGCATGAACTTTTCGAGCTATGTACGGTTTAAGTTTGTGTTTTCTTAAAATACCATGAACTATAGTTTTTGATACCCCAATATTATGTGCAATTTCGCGAATCGAAGTTCGTGAATTTTGCTGTACTGCAAGAAGAACATCTAATTCCTTATCATCGGAGAATTTCCGTTTTTGTGTTTTTGGTTTGGTAAATGATCCATAATTTCTTAAATTCTTTTCAATTCTCTGAAATATTTTCGAACCTGGAACTTCTCTGTCCGGAAAACGAGCACTGTACCGACGAACTGCTTGAAGGCGATTTTTATTACATTCAAAGAACACTTGTAACATGTCCGTTAATTCATTGTTATTCATTTTTAACGAAAATACGCTTTTTGTTGCGGCAAAACGTTCAAACAGGGTAATACAGAAAACTTAATAAAGTCAAACGGACACTTAAGGCACATTGACATAAGTGGACTGGGCCAAGTCTACTATAATGAAAGATGAAATTTATAAAGTTTTCTTTTTATTTTTTATTATTAGGAGATGTGCGATATGTTTTAAACAAGGTGGCGGGCAATTTCAACATTTATTGTAAAGTGTTTTGTTTCTTATAATAATATTTATAATACTTACATTTCCAATGTTTCATGACACATTCGAATATTTATAAATAATGGAAGACAAAGATGAAATTTATAAAGTTTTTTTTTTGCAATAAACGTTTATCAAAAATAAACATGTTATACATCGTTGAATTCAGGAAAAAAAATACAATCCGAATATAGCCAAAAATATATATGTTGCCATTTAAAATAAAAAACTTGACTGTCGTTTGACATTAATGAAAACAATTGAAAACAAATAAAACACTGCTATCTTATAGTGTTTTTGATGCTATTAAATTTACTTTTTGTTTAAATAAAACCGGACAATAAATAACGGAATTATGAATGTTGGCGTTTTTTACGGGACAGTCTGTACGCGTCTTATTCTATCAAAATTTCAAAGCCTACATTGACTTTTCAAATGTACACACGTTACTTTAGTAGTCCAATGAATTAAGAACTCTCGTGGAACCGTCGAGAATGACATCGTAAACGCTATAAAAAAAAAAACAATTTAAAATGTAGAACCTGAATTAGAAATATTCTTTAAAAGAAAAATAAATACCCAAGACCAAATATTTAAAGTAAATATTATTGGAATACGATGATGTTGGCGAGACCAAACATTGGAGGTAAATATTATTGTAATTAAGGTCATTTACACTTAAAAAATAGAGACCAGGCAGAATCGAATAATAACCGTAATTAAAAAAAAACGACTGCAATTAATCGTGGCAGTTTTTTTATGAGAGGACAATTCTCAATTAGCGTTTTATTTAATAGACTGAAATTTCTGAATCAACAACCTTGATACTTTTTACGAATGGATTTATATAAATGAAATTTAATATCACGTGTATCAATATAACTTGAGGTTTTTATATTTTATTTGTTTCAAGTGCACAAGGAAAATTACCATTTTATTTAGCAATATGTTTTTATAATTATTTTCCTTTAGTTGGAATCAAGGTTGTATACAGTGGCGTGTCGTGGGGTTTGAGTTTGGAAGGACGCACCAGAAATCAAATACCAAATGACATATAGGCAAATTGTGCGAAAAAGTATCCATTTATAACATTTATTTAAGTTGAATAAATACAATAACGACAAAAACAATAATAATTGTAAATCAAAACGGAAAAAAACCAAAATAAGGGGCTCATTTAAAACAAAAATCCAGCTACCTTAAAATTCAAGTTTGCACTGGAACAGCGGAATAGTTTTTATAATGTCATAAAAAATCACTTCACAAAGTAGGTAGCCACGGTTTATAAGTAGGAAACAGAAAAAACAACATATTTACACAGATTATGGGTGGGTAAGTCTTTTTTTTAAATGAAATCAGCTCTGCGGTCCTTGACGGAATGAATTTGTCCATGACTTTATCATCAAAATTGTTTATTTCGTGCACTAAATTTCGATTTATGGACATCATAGCTAAAGCATTTAGTCTGTTATTAAGCAAGGTATTTCGCAAAAATGTTTTTGTATGTTTAAGCATCGAAAGAGTGCGTTCTGCTTCGGCTGTTGTCATTGGAGTCGTCACAATAATTTTTAATATTTTCGATGTTTCGATAATTGTTTCACTAAGGTTATTTTCCATAATAAATAAAAGAAGATTCATTGCTCCAACAATTTCTTTTAAATCTTCTCTCGAGTAAATTACCTCCAACTCAGTTCTTAATCTTGATTTGCTCAACATCGGATAAAATGAACATACATCGTTTAAAACAGTCACAGGGAAATTTTTTGAAAATTCTGAATATTTATCTTTGTTAAAAAGATCAGCCGCTTGTAAATGACCCCGGTAAGAAAAGCGTTCCTTCATTTGGACTGTAATTATATCACAAACTTCTTTGGCAATAACTCTTCGAAAATTATCATCCATTCGCCTTCTTTTAGATGTTGGATATTCTGATTCAACAATGTTTTTAAGAGAATCAATTATTTCTAATGTCAGAAACACTTTTCTCGAAAATTAGTAAGTCTTTTTGCAACTGTACGCTGTCCTTATTTTTAGATTGCAATTGATTTATACAGTATGTCAACATGTAGCAACATTTTCGGAATCTTCCAATGCCCTTCTTAGACCTGATGCTTCATTTGAAGTAACACTTTTCTCACATTTGGTTTCAATTTCTTCGAACACTTCTACAAGCTTTTCAAGATTTTCGTGAACAAAATTAACTGTGCGAATATTATAATTCTAGTTGTCACCGCCCTTGGTAATCTTTTATTTATTATTTCTTGCAAAACATCACAACGATGAGATGAGTTTGAAAAAAAAACAGGTATGGCCGACAAATTATTAAAAAACACGCGTACTTTAGCATTTTGTGATGCCGATTTCTGCATAATGAGGTTTAATTGATGGTCATAACAATGAATAAAATGAGCATTGGGATATTTTGTTTTAATTTGAGCTTGAACGCCTCTGTTCACACTGCTCATAACATTCGCGCCGTCATACGTTTGACCTATTAATTTTTGGGGAATTTTTAAAACTAGGGGGTCAATTTCATTTTCAATGCATGTTTTTAACCCATCGGCTGTTTTATCTTTCAGCCTTATAAAACCCCAAAAATATTCACGGATGGAGCCTTCACAAAAATATCTTAATATTAAAATCATTTGACAATAATTTGAGATATCAGTGGTTTCATCGCATTGAATTGATAAATAGTCTGCCTTTTCAATTCGCTTACAAATTTCTTCCCTACACACTTGTAACATACTGTCTAGAATTTCATTCTGGATAGTATTCGAGGTCCCTTTAAAAACGGTTACCGTACGTAAATGTTCTTTTAGTATATTGTCTTACTCTGCAGTGAAATTAATTAGTTCTTTAAATATTCCTTGGTTCTCAGAGGATTCACTTTCATCATGACCTCTAAGTGCTAAATAAAAAGCACTACAAAATTTTACACAACTGATTATCCTTTTTAAAATATGGTGATTTTTCTCGACCTTATTATTATGCGAAATAATACTTTCTCTGTAAGCAGAGCTTAAGTGAAACATAATATTAACCTTACCGAGCACAGCAAAGACAGTACAAGAATTGATGTGGTCACGAGACGATTCATGTTTCCTCAATTTTTCAGGAAAATTGTGTAAATCATTGATTCCTCTTCTTGCTCAGTTGGGGTCCATTCTAGAGTTGGCTTTATAAAAAAACAAGCACGGAAAACAGTACAACAAATTTGTTATTTCACACCCACATATCCAGTTGTCTTTTTTTATAAATATCTTTTGAAAACCGACACGTAAAAGACCGGTTTTCGTTCACAAGTTTGTGACAACTTTATATCTGGCAACGGCTTCCCCAGTTCTTTAATTTTAAGTTTATCGGCTATCAAAATTTATTTAAATAATATTATTTACGAAATTAATTATTTATTATGACTAATCACACCCGAATTATATCATACGATACACACTGGCTGAAACACTGGCCGCTAGATAACTGCGCCGTAAAATATCCTAAATGTTTTTATGGAATCGTGTACTATCGGCCAATATCGGGTCACATTCACCAGGAATCTATAATGATTTATGCAGGCCGCGGCGTATTTGCGCCTTAATATAATTCTGTGGGTTCTAACAACGTTAGACAACGAAAACGGTGTTCAGTTGTTGAAATTTCGAAATTTTAACTACTTATATGAATAATAATAATAAAATGAATAGTAATAATAAATATTTAAATAAACATTTAAATTGTGTGTTACATTAAAAATTCTAGCAGGGGCGCGCGGCTTCGCGGCCTTATACAGCTACCGCCACTGGTTGTATACTGGTTAATCTATTAATTGTACATTTGTTGAAAAAGTAATGTCCCCTCGTCAACATGAATACTACCATTACTAAAAGGAATCGCCTTTGTATAATACAAAAAAAGTGTGTGAATGAAAGAAGTGGTAGAATAGTAGAAACAGGTGAATGCGCTGAAAATATTTACAACGTCGAGAACAGAATGAGTGAAAAATGAGGAGTTAATCAATTAATGATGTGAAAGACTTCTAAATAACGCTGTTGTAAATCACTGACTCATCGTGCCACGGACCTCGGAATAAAATCCGGGGCTAGCTATCCGAGAAGGTTTGTTGTTCTTTTCGTTTAAGGTGAAGTAACATCGTTGGGCATAAGTCACGAAACGTGTATGATTACTCGAAGTACTGTGATCTGGAATCACTAAAAATTGCGATATTAAAGTTGGAGGCTTATCTCCATATGTCCAGATTGGTTTCAAAATATATTTGGAAAACCTGACATTATTTTTCAGCCTTATTTGTGATTTTCTGTACGATGAGAATAATGGGGATAACAATATTTATTATTAAAATGAAATTAAACTTTTATTTATTCTTACTTTAATTTAATGCCAATAGGCTTAAATTTTTAGATTATATATTATATTCTAATTGAGATTTTTGAATAAGCGTCAAAGTTAAACTGATCAATTCGAAAATATATCGGTGAATCTTCATTTTGCGGTGCTTTTCCGCTTTTATACGCAGCGTTCCTTTCTTCTAAGAATTCTGTTTCCTCTAATTTTCATAGTTATTTAATATTTCAACCCATGTGCATTTTTTATCATTTTTTAATTTTTCCAATTTTATGCGTTGTTTCCCTGTCTATATGTTTTTTCTTTGTGTTGTAATTTTGATATTTATAATTTTTTTTCTGGAATAGTGAACTTTTAATCTCGTCTTCCCTGAATAGCTTCTCCTCCCCGTTTGTATAATCAGATTTTACGCTGAAAATCATCTACGTAGTTCTTTTCCCGTAGTATTTTCTTTCTCTTTCTTCCCTTGTTTGTATGGTGTCGTCTTGTCCTTTGCTTTCTCTCGCATGTCCTTTCGATGCGTCTCATGATATGCCTTGTCACATGACTTTGTTTACATCGTGATGTGACTGCATCAAATTTCTTTTATTTGTATTTTATGCTGTTTGTTTACATCTTGTTGCTGATATTCTTGTTGTTTTAGATTTAACTGGTCCAGATTGCCCGCTTGTATGACTTATATAATTAATTTCTCTAATTTTAAAATAGCATTGGACGTCTTATGTCAATGCATCCATTTGGACAAGGTTATTTATAAAAATATAATGAATTAAAATTAAATATGGTTACTAACGTTATTACTTATTACTATATAAAGAAGAGATTATTTAATATTTTTTTATGATGTTTCTGGTGTGCACGTTTTATTAACTTACTTACATTCTAAGCATTTAATAATCTAATTAACCTAAAATTTATTGACATAACATTACTTGTTTACCTATTAATTCTTGGAAATATACATTTTAATACTACATTAATATACAGAGTTAGTTAAAAGTATGGAGACGGCGGTTTATTGTCGTTAATATTCATTTTAGGGATTTATGTTCAATATAAAAGTTTGTTAGGATATTTTGATCTACATTTGAGAATATTTGAATTTTTTTTTCTTCAATTGTTTTTTAGTCCGCGCATTTTTTTTAAATGGGAACTAGTAAATTTTACTCTACCATTCGATAGAGATTTCTTTTCTCTTTACAAATTTTTTTTTGTTATTTCAAAATTCATTTTAATAACTTTTTTATAAGAAAAAGCCGGTTCATGTATTTAACAGATGTTCGGTACATCGCAGATAGACAGAAGCGTAGCGATAAACAAACTTGAGCGACATAATTTTATCAGTGGTTATTGTGTACGTCAAATCTTTGACGGAAATAATTCATTTGTGCAATTTGTTGCTGTTAATATTAACAATGGCGAGTTTAAGTGAACATGAACGAATTGAAATACTTATGATGTTGGGTTATGGAGATAGACGCAGAAGTTTACAAGACGTTAGTAATTTATTTAATGATACGCATCCAAATAGAAATCCAATTTTTAAATCCGTTGTTGGTAAAACTTTAAGACGCTTTGAACAAACGGGTAGCGTTAAAGATTTGCCAAGGAGTGGTAGACCTAGAACAGCAAAAAGCGATGATAACAAACTGGATATTTTATTGGCTGTATCTGAATATCCCCATTTATCAACCAATCAATTAGCGGCCAATTTCAATATTTCACAGTCATCGATCGTGTCGTTTTTAAAAAGTGAAAAATATAAACCTTATAAGGTACACCTTGTACACGAGTTAACGGAAGATGATTTTGATAGGAGATTACAATTTTCTGAAGAAATGTTAAATATTTGCAATAATAGTGAAAATTTTGTCAACAATATTCTTTTCTCAGACGAAGCTACTTTTTGCCTTACCGGTGAAGTAAACAGACATAACTGCAGATACTGGTCATCGGAAAATCCCTCTTGGTTTTTGGAGCACCATACGCAGTACCCCCAAAAGGTTAATGTTTGGGTTGGCATTCTAGGCGGTCATATTATCGGTCCCTTTTTCATAAATGGCAATTTAACTTCGGCTCTGTATTTTCAGTTATTGCAAAATGAAATAATACCTGCTAGTGCTACGCTCTATCCTCTTGAAAACAATGAACACCTGCCCAATGACAGTATCTGGTTTCAGCAAGATGGCGCCCCACCACATTATGGTGTAAATGTTCGTCAATATCTGGACAACGTTTTTCCCCACAGATGGATTGGAAGACGAGGAACCATTGAATGGCCAGCCCGTTCGCCAGATTTAAGTCCTTTAGATTTTTTTCTTTGGGGATACGTAAAAAACAAAGTTTACAAGGATAAGCCCGATAACGTCGAAGATTTACAAATCCGAATTACCAGAACGACACAAGAAATTCCCCGAGATTTTTTACAGAACTCTGTTCGGGGTTTTGTAAATCGATTGGGTCATTGTCAAATTACTAATGGACGACAATTTGAACACTTACTTTAATTTACTTTGTTATTAATTTGTTTAATTTTTCTTGTAAAAAAGTTATTAAAATGAATTTAAAAAAAACAAAAATATTATTGTAAAGAGAAAAAAATCTCTATCGACTGGAAGAGCAAAATTTACCAGTTCCCATTTAAAAAAAAATGCGCGAACAGGCGTATCTAAAAAAACAATTGAAGAAAAACAAAACAAATAATCACAAATGTAGATCAAAATATCTTAACAAGCTTTTATATTGAACATAATTCCCTAAAATGAATATTAACGACAATAAATCGCCGTCTCCATACTTTTAACTAACCCTGTATGATATACGACGTGCACTTAAAATAGACAATTTGAATTTGTTTTTGCTTATCCAGTTATGTTTAATTAATTTATACGTTATTAATTCTATTTTTAATTTTCACCCAAAGTTAATTTTACAGCAAAATGAAGGTGTCTTCAGAGTATATATGTACACGTCACACTACAGACAATATTGCCGATTAGACAAGTAAGAAGAAAACTAAGTTTAAGTCTATATTAAATTTATAATCGCTTATATTCAAGATTTTGGCGACCTTGACTAAATTTGTTAATTACTATCTTGCCCCATTCGATATTTACTTTTTTCAGTTCTCTGTCAGGTAATGTCGTAATCGATAAAGGTAAAGGTATCTGGAAGGTTATGAAAGATCCTTTGATCTTGACCACTATACTAGGGACAGTATAAGGATACTTAAATGACATTGTAGGTAGTGCAATTTTCTTTGCCGACAGAACTTTCGATGACCTTTACGTTGAGTAATACTAATGATTAATGAAATGTATTATCAATAAAATTGTCTTTAGATATTGCGCTCTTTTGATAATGTCATAATATGAGGTTTATTATTATTAACGACTAAAAAAAGTGTTTGTCTAAAATTTGGTAACTTTATACATGTATCATAATTTTATAGTTTTTCCTAGACTTGTATCCACACGGGATTTGTAACATTTGAGAAGAGTGCAAATTTACATAGCATTTTATCAAATTAACATACGTGCATCGATTATACCAATTATTACGTACCTCGATGTGTACTTCTTTTCTAATAATTTTTAAAACACTATGTCATCACCGGTACAATACCAATCCAGAAAAATATGTAGTTTTGTAATTGAATAATAAATAACTCTTCTATTAACGTATAAACTGGAGATTTTTTATTGCGTCAATATTGAAGTTCATCTTGATTTTTAAGTAGACTTCACATATTTAAATAATAAAGAATATATATATATATATATATATATATATATATATATATATATATATATATATATATATATATATATACAGTGAAACTTCCCATAGGCGGACATCGTTGGTTCTGAAAATATTGCCCGGTTAAGAAAAGTGCCCGTCTATCAGAAGGCAGAAAAATTAAGTAAAAACCCAAAGTTAAACTTTCATTTGAAAACAATGTAAGATCATATACATATGTACAACATAAATTAAAATCGGGCAAGCGGTCTGTCAATTAAAACCTCATTTATTAATTATCCCTATATTTCGCAACAACTTTGTTGCTTCTTCCGGAGATAAACGTGTAGAGTTTAAAATAATAAAATTGACGTACAAGGACAATAAAATTGATTAGATTTGATTGATTTTTTTTCTTGTCCTTGTACGTCACTTTTATTATTTTTTTGAACTCTACATTTTTATCTCCGGAAGAAGCAACAAAGCTGTTTCGAAATATAGGGATAATTAATAAATGAGTTTTTAATTGACATACAGCTATTTTGATCGATCATTTTCCGATCAAATTCATGCAACCACTCTGTCATCATAAAATTAGTCACCCAAGCCTTGTTATTTGAATACCAATGGACCGGACGAAGAGCAATGTTAAGATTTTAAAATGCGCGAGGACGTGCTGATTTTCCGATAACCAACAGTTTTTCTTTCTCCCTTGTCGTATTCACACAGTGCGTTATAGTTAATCTTTCTTTCGATAACTTGCCGCCCACACATTTTTAGCCTCTTAATGCCATTGTCTTTGTTGACAGTGCCCGAAAAAATAACCCTGTTTCGTCCAAATTATAAATATATCGCAAGGTTTGTACTCTTTAATTGTTAACGGTAACCTATTTATGAAAGCTTCGACATCTTCTTGATTTGCGCTAGCGGCTATGTCAGATATCTTATGGTAACGAATATTATGCCGCTTTTTGAATTTATCTAGCCATCCACTGGAAGGGGAAAAATTACAATCAGCACTTTTCTTAGCTTTATGCATACCTCTGATATAGGCACATTCTTATTTATAGCTTGCACAACCCATTCATATGTTAACTGGTCTATTTTGAGGCCTTCAGTTTCAAAAAATCGCTTTTTAATTCCACTATTGTCATTTGTTTGTTACTGTTTTAGATATTAACCTTTTTTTGTTATTATTTGCGCGGCTTGTGTTTTGTCAGTAGTAAATCTTCTGGCTAATTCACGTGAATTAAACTTGTTTTTATGATAATATTCTATGATCGCAATTTCTTTTCATTGATATTGTTTTCTAAAATAATTAAAATACATACATAGTTGATATGAATTATGCCATAAAAACAATTTAAAACAACAGACAACATACCCAGACGACGTTGACTTGCGAACTTAACAAGTATCATATCTATACTGTTCAAATGATATCATCGGCGAAGGCAGGGGATTTCCCGGACCAGAATTATTACATCTCGATTTGCGCGTCCGTTTAATGGATACTGTGTAGTCAAAAAGCAGCTAAATAACTGTCCGAGCCCAACTTTAAAAAAACACGTTTTTTAAAAGTTGAAAGTGAAACCAAGATATTCAATTTAATGTAAATTTATTTTAACATGTTGAGTGACGTCCACTTCTAATTTTTAATTCTGTTTTTGTAAGTATGTTAGTATTAGCAGCATATTCATTAATATATTGTGAGTTTTTGTTAATCTTGCAGTCTCCTGAAGAAATAGCAAATGGCTACGAAATATAGAGGTTAAAATAAATGAATTTTTTAGTTGACAGACCGCTTACCCGAATAATTAATTAGTCATTATATGTAGATAATTATTTCTTGACCTTTGTATATTACAGTAGATTTAGATAGTCGGCGATTTAACGTCTGTTTTACTTTAATATGTATATATTTAAAATAATCTCTTACATGTTTCGGCAGTTAATGCCTTTATCAAAGAATTTTAATTTATAATTTAAAATTCTTGCAAAACTAAAAAGACATCCCTCGTATATTCGTTCATGGACCGGCTATATATAAGCATCGTGAGATTACGAGTCATAAAAAATACTTATGAGCGTTATTATATTCACTTTGTAATTTAGTTAAATATTTATTGTTTAAAAATCCAGTCTAATTGATTTTTAGAAATACCCAGTGTGGGTTGTATTAAAAATAGAAATTATATTAAGAAAATATCGGTTTTTTCATATGTAATCGATTTATATAGTAGTGATTCACAAAAATTGTTTAGTATTTACAGTTTACTTACTATGATTTTTGTATTTTACAGATTTCAACATAATATAAAATTTCATTAGCATTTCATCTTTACATACGAATAAATAAAAGAATTACTCAAACAACCGTAGTTACTTTCACAGTTATCGTAAGGTGAAAGCAAAGTGTGTGTATGACTAGATACCACCTCTCACTCACTAGTTACAAGGTTCGATATAAATATGATATTTGATAATATTTCACAATATTAAATACGTTTACAGAAATCTCTTCTGATAATTTAAAAACGTTAATTAAAAAGTTTATTGATTTTAAGATTCTAATGTTAAGAGCCTGTTTAATTCAATATAATTATATTGAAAAACATTTCGCAATTAGATTCTCATCAAGATTAGAATGCTGTCGTAAAATTTAAGCAATTATAAACTTGTTCGAAGGCGTAACATTTATTCTTGTTTACTACCTAAGTGCATTTTTATGTTACAAGAGATTGGTTTAAATTTCAAAATTAGATTTATTTACTGTCAATACTCATTTTCAAGTTCTTGCTGCTAATGCAATTAAAAAGAAAACTGACTAAGTCAAAGAAGAGTTATTGACTTTTAATAGTTCCTTAAACGGTGAAAAAAATTGTCTCGTCTTTTCCTGTTCACTACTCAACTTGATGGATTATGAAGTCGGTTTTTGCTAGTTTCAATCAGAGCCGTGTAAGCATAGACAATGTTTTTTTACTAAAGTCAGAGCGTCTTTTTTTACTTTCTTTTAATGATTATTGTTAGGAATATCTCCACAAACCTAGTATTTAGTTTAATACATTTCACGTCTCTGTTTCAGTAGTCACAATTTTTTAAACTACAATTAATATTTACGTAAATGTCTTATAAATATTTCAACTTTAAAATTTATATCTAAATATGTACTTGTCTTAATTCACGAACATGATGGTACAGACTCACACGAACTGCACAAATTTTAAGAACAGGTAGTAAAGATTTGAAAAACATACCAAATTCCTCAACTGCACAAAGTTTGAAGGAAAGCTGATTAATAGATTTATTATATGGAGTAGGTAATTTAATTAAAATTAGGAATTACCGTTTTGGACATTATAGACAATTTAAGTAAATTATTCAAAAGGCCTGTTCCCAAATAATTATTTTATTAAAACGAAAACATTTTTAATAATATCGAAATACGATTAAAAATCGAGTGTGGCGAATACAATATAAGTTGTGTGAAAATTGCTTTCCATACATGCAAACACGTGTTTCATCTTGCTTCTAGACTCTTCAGCGCATGATGCTGGGAAAAACAAATTTCACTAGCAGTGCATGTGGATCATTATTCTAAATAGTAAATTAGTCATAAATACACAATTAAAGTGTATCTTAGGCCAGATATCCGAGTTTGACGAAGAGGAAGTAGTTTTCCCTGAATATACTCGAAATATCTGTGCCATTTGAAATTTCAAAATTCAAAACGTTCAGCGATAGGCGCGAAGACAACAAAATACTTATACAGTGTGAGGATAAGCATCCTATTCTGTAGGAACTCGTTTCCCACTTAAATAGGCGCTGAATAGCACACTCGCTTTGTAGAAAGTTATCAGTAGAGACCAGAAATCCACATTTCTGTAAGAGATAGACTTTGAGTACTAATCTCAGCATTTGGAGGGCAAATACCCCCTTTTATAAGTGAAATCCAAAATAGTCTTTGCAGAAATTAATTGCGTTTTCGCGAAGTAATGTAATTGTAAATCTGTAAACATATGAATATATCTTGCCCGTATTACGGGCAAGATATATTCATCTGTTTCTTTGATGTAACTCAAAGCATTCCCATAAAAGTTTCTAATTAATGCCTCAACAGCTCAGTGGTCGAGCAATGGCCCGGAAAGTCAGAGGTCATGGGTTCGATTCCTACTTGAAGGCGAATTTATTCTATGAAAAATTCGAATAAAATAGCGTCGTAAAGTGTAGAAAGAATATTCTCAATAGACTTTGTTTGCGAGATTCATTTTGAATCAGAATATAAAAACCAATACTATCCGTGTATGACTTACTAAAGAATAGTTGTATATTAAAGTTGCATTAATAGGTTAAGATATAGGTTAAGAATGAAATATTTTAAGTTACAACAAAAATGAGATTTGAAAATACAAACGAACAATAAAATATTTTTAAACGATAACCTCTTGTATTATTTCTTTGCATTTAATTTGGACGCTAGGCCTAGTCGTGTAGAACCAAAAAGATAGCCCTGAGATACCCAAATAATACACCGCACAAATCATTCATTTAAATAAATTAAATTTAAAGGCAAAGTTCACAGCAATATGTAACAGTGTACCACAGGACAGCATTTTAAGGCCACTTCTTTTTGTAGTCTATTTTAATTAATGTATTGCCGAATGTTCTTTGTGTGTAAATGAATCTTGAACGATTTAATCCTGATAATCTAAGTATTAATCGTAATAAAACTAATGTAATTTTATTCAAAAGTAAAGAAATTGAACATCTTTTGACCTAATTTCTTAATAGCCATGATTACTGTTGTGCGTAAAATTCGGTCACTCTTTTGGACCTCTCTATCTATAACCTATGACTTGGTACCATGTTTTAGAATGGCAATATTTTAAGTGAATAATGTTTTTATATTACAATACAAAATTAAAAATAACTACTACAACTTTAAATGGCTTTCATTGGACACTGTCACTAAGTAGAAACCTAACGAAGGTATAAAACCTCTTATCGCAACATTCATATCCTAAATACATATTTCGACAACTGAAGATGACAACTTAGTTCTCAAAATGCGTATTTAGATATGCATGTCAATGTGGCAAGAGAAGTTATTATAAAGCCAACTACGTTTCCTATTTATATTTTTATTCAAATATTTCAAGGATTAAAAAACAATGAAATAGATTTATAAACGAAAACTTAACAAAAAGAAAAATGAAAATACAAGAATACGTTCTCCTAATAGTCTAAATTATTAAACCAAGCATTTTATTGTAACATTGCTTGTATTGATACATGATCAAGTTAATCTTATAAGTACATTAATAAATAAGCGGAAAACTAAATATTTGTTTATTATAATTGTAATGTTATCGACCTTTCATGGACATTTCATGGACATACTCTGTCATACGCAGTTTTTATTTTTATTTTATATTTTACAATTTATTTTCATCTACGTTTTAATCTGATTTAATTTTTTTTTAATATTCTTTTAATTCTTAATTGTTTGCATATATGTACAGGTGGCCCAAAATGACCGAAGGGGTTTTAATTCCTTATATCTTTTTTATTATAATTTTTTTTTTGTTGTTTACAGTATTTTGTAAAGAAGACTTGGGGAATTTAAAATGGAACAGTACACAATTGAACAACGTGCCAAAATTGTTGAACTTTATTTCTCAAATCAACGATCCATTGTTTTGACTCAGCGAGCATATCGTCGTTATTTTAATGTGCGGGTTGGACCCTCAGAGTCAACAATAAACCGTCTGGTTGCAAATTTTCGAGAACAAGGGGCAATAAGGAACCTTCCTGGTGCCGGCAGACGACGAACGGTGCACACGGATGACAATATTGAACGGGTACAGGAGAGTATTCGGGAAGATGGAGAAACATCAACCAGGAGACGTTCGACACAACTTGGCCTCTCAAGAGGGTCGCTGCAGAGAATTTTGCATACAATAAGAATGTTTCCATACAAAATTCAGCTTGTCCAACAATTGAAACCGACAGATTACCAGCAACGACTTGATTATGCAATTTATTTTCGTCAAAAAGCAGAAGAAAATCATGATTTTATTCATAATTTAATTATGAGCGACGAAGCCCATTTCCAATTAAATGGGTTCGTTAATAGGTAAAACTGCAGGATATGGGCTACGGAAAATCCAAGAGTAGTTCAACAGCGAGAATTACACCCACTTAAGTGTACCGTTTGGTGCGGTGTTTCGTCGGAAAGGATAATTGGCCCATATTTTTTTGAAAATGAACCCGGTGTCGCCGTTTCCATCACTGGTGTTAGATATCGGACAATGTTGGAAATTTTTTTAAGGTCAGCCGTGGAAAACCATCCGCTAGTATGGTTCCAACAGGATGGAGCCACAGCGCACACTGCGAGGGACACAATGGCTCTTTTACGCGACATCTTTGGTGAACGAATTATTTCCCATATAAGCGATTTTAATTGGCCTCCGCGTTCACCGGATTTAACCGCTTCAGACTGTTTCCTTTGGGGTTATTTGAAAGGCAAAGTCTATATTAATAAGCCTCGAACCATACAGCAATTAAAAAATAATATACGCGACGAAATCAACAACATAACACCTGAAGTTTTGCGAAAGGTTATGGAAAATGTTTTGGAAAGAGGACGAATATGCGAAGCAGAAAATGGCCACCACTTGCGAGATATAATTTTTCATAATTAAATTAAAAATATTCTCCATTAATATACTGTATTTAAAATTAAAAAAAATTAATAATTATGTCTTAAATAAGAAGTTGTAATGAACTCAAACCCCTTCGGTCATTTTGGGCCAGCCTGTATATAGTTGGGTATGCATTTTCTATCTCTGTATTATGGATTACTGTCTTAGTATTGAAGATACAGAATCGGCTAAACTAGCAAAGTTGCTTAGAAATTCGAGGAATATTTGATAGCATTTTCAGATTTGTCATTTATTGTCAACTTTTGACTTTCGACTGAAGTCACGGCCAACTATGATTGCCATTAGAAAGAATACATAAGTATGGGTTACATCTTTAAAACCAAGTGTGGCATGAAGTTTTAATTGAGATGATTAAATTCTACGTATTAACATCTATCAGATGCCATTTTTAATTATCTATAGTGGCTGCGAAGATATATAAGATATAAAACGCTGAAGATTTCTACAGTTTTCATTTTTTTTTAAGTATCTCAAAAAGTTGGCAACGACAGACAACGAATTTCTGAGCCACTTTGCTAATTTAACAGATTCTGTATCCTTAATACTAAAAAAAAAATACCCCTATACGGAAATATAAAATGGACACATGTACCGGATATCCTTGAAATAAAAAGACAACATATGAAAAATGGAAAGAAGCAATTATGTAGAATATAGAATCCAAAATATTTTCCCAAAATTTCCTCTCATTAGCGAGAAAAAATATTACAAAAATATTTTAAAAAAATTTGTAACGCCACTGTACGAATATATCATAAATACTATCGGAGACGATATTTTAAAGCTGTCGGAAAATAACAAAAAAAAAATTCGTTATTGTCGCTTTAAATTTTTACCAGCTCACACGTTCAAAATGACTACGAACTTACATTACTTTTACGTCCACACATGAAACATTTTCTTTGACATTCTATAGTATTCTTCATTTACACCAACGCCATTTTCGTTTATTGTTTGTATATGTCTATATACAACGTGTCCACTTAAGTATGAGACAAATGGGAAATATTTTTATTTTTTATTTCACAGAAAACTTTATAGAAAAGAAAAGTTCGTGCATCCTAAGAAACTTGATATTTTGTATTCAGGGTTGCGTTGTATTACTTGGTTAGAGGAAAAATTAAAAAACATTGAAGTTGCCGTAAGAGTACGCTACACTTATTTTTAAAGATATCAAAAATATTCAATTAAAAATGTTGTTTCAAATTTCAAAATATGCTCAAATACGAATTGTTATTTAAAATTTCGAAAAAATAAAAATTAAATTATCGAGCAATAATAATAGCAAATACGCAATAGTTTTTAACATCCATCTATGTGACAGTAGTTCTATGGTTGTCATTTGTATTGTCACTTTAGTAATAAATTTTATGTCATTGTCAGATCCGCTGTCACTTTAATAATTAAGTAATTTTAAGACAATTCATTAAGTTATTACCTACCAACTATGGCTGAACTATGCAAGAGCGAGCTGAATTAATTCTTATTTGCGGAGATAACTACAAAACATGTAGAGACGCAGCTGATATTTTTAATGAAAGACATCCCAACAAATTTATTAGTTTCCAAAGCGTCTCAAGAATTTTAAATCAGTTTAAAGCAACTGGTAGTTTAGAAATGCGTTACAAAAAAAGTAGGGAAAAGCAAGTGAGACATTTCGAAAATTCTTTACGTGTTATGCAAAGTGTAATTGAAAATCCCGACTTAAACCCCATGGATTACTTTATCTGGGGATGGCTAAAGAATAAAGTATATTCAGAAAGGCCGTTTCAGAATTTAGAAGAATTGAAAAACAAAATAGGAGATGCGGTACTGTTCTTAAGAAATAATCCTATTGTGTTACAACATGCATGCGAGGATTTCAACAGGCGTACAAACATATGCATTCAACGAGAGGGGCATCATTTTGAATAGCTTTTTTTTTGTTTGTATTTCTGAACTTGTTGTTTTTGTTAATTTCATATTTATTTTGTAATATAAAAATTTATTTTCATAAAGTTATATGCAAATGATTTTTGTTTCATTCTATTGCATTTCAGCGATAAAAAATTGATATCGAATGTAAATGATTTCACGTGCAATTACATAAAATTTATTATTAAAGTAACAATACAAATGTTAATTAAGAATTAAGAAATACTGAAAAAAAACAAGTCAACGGGAAACGTACAGACGGCGTTTCGTTCTGGTTGGAACTTTTCAATGCACGGCATTCCTCGAAGACGGACATTGCTTTTTCATTTCTATACTTTCTGTATATATAGTTAACATTTGGAACTTACTGCAAATGAGAATTAATGAATATTAAATCACATTCTTACATGTAAATGTCGACTTATGTGATGCGTTCATAACTACAATCCGACAAACTAAGTTTGTACCAGTATGCAGAACACACCCTTTCGCGACAACGAACTTCCTGGTAATTAGGTTAATTAAGAATTATGAAATACTGAAAAAAAACAGTCAATCAACGGGAAACGTACAGACGGCGTTTCGTTCTGGTTGGAACTTTTCAGTGCACGGCATTCCTCGAAGACGGACATTGCTTTTTCATTTCTATACTTTCTGTATATATAGTTAACATTTGGAACTTACTGCAAGTGAGAATTAATGAATATTAAATCACATTCTTACATGTAAATGTCGACTTATGTGATGCGTTCATAACTACAATCCGACAAACTAAGTTTGTACCAGTATGCAGAACACACCCTTTCGCGACAACGAACTTCCTGGTAATTAGGTTAATTAAGAATTAAGAAATACTGAAAAAAACAAGTCAATCAACGGGAAACGTACAGACGGCGTTTCGTTCTGGTTGGAACTTTTCAATGCACGGCATTCCTCGAAGACGGACATTGCTTTTTCATTTCTATACTTTCTGTATATAGTTAACATTTGGAACTTACTGCAAGTGAGAATTAATGAATATTAAATCACATTCTTACATGTAAATGTCGACTTATGTGATGCGTTCATAACTATAATCCGACAAACTAAGTTTGTACCAGTATGCAGAAGACACCCTTTCGCGACAACGAACTTCCTGGTAATTAGGTTAATTAAGAATTAAGAAATACTGAAAAAAACAAGTCAATCAACGGGAAACGTACAGACGGCGTTTCGTTCTGGTTGGAACTTTTCAATGCACGGCATTCCTCGAAGACGGACATTGCTTTTTCATTTCTATACTTTCTGTATATATAGTTAACATTTGGAACTTACTGCAAGTGAGAATTAATGAATATTAAATCACATTCTTACATGTAAATGTCGACTTATGTGATGCGTTCATAACTACAATCCGACAAACTAAGTTTGTACCAGTATGCAGAACACACCCTTTCGCGGCAACGAACTTCCTGGTAATTAGGTTAATTAAGAATTAAGAAATACTTAATTCTTAATTAAACAATACAAATGACAACCATAGAACTACTGTCACATAGATGGATGTTAAAAACTATTGCGTATTTGCTATTATTATTGCTCGATAATTTAATTTATATTTTTTCGAAATTTTAAATAACAATTCGTATTTGAGCATATTTTGAAATTTGAAACATTTTTAAATGAATATTTTTGATATCTTTAAAAATAAGTATAGCGTACTCTTACGGCAACTTCAATGTTTTTTAATTTTTCCTCTAACCAAGTAATACAACGCAACCCTGAATACAAAATATCAAGTTTCTTAGGATGCACGAACTTTTCTTTTCTATAAAGTTTTCTGTGAAATCAAAAATAAAAATATTTCCCATTTGTCTCATACTTAAGTGGACACGTTGTATATTTACTTAAATAAGCGTAGGTATATTTGGCAAAAGAGAAACTATGGAAAATTTTCTGCAGAACTGCCAACTTTTAAATATTACTGTCCATGTATATTCTAATAGCTTTTTCTTTTACATTATTTTTAAAAACGAAGATTTAGATAATTGATAAATGTAAATTTATTACTTTCTCCCTGTTAAAATGTTATTATGTGTTAATTATTTATTAATTTTGTAAATCATGTATTTTTTTAGTAACGTAAGAGGTCAGTAGTGAGTTTGTACGTATTTCATTTTTTTGTAGATTAACAGTGGATTTTCGCCTATTTTATTACTTTACTATTAACTTTATTATTATAAATTAGGAAAACAATTTTTGGGAAAATTGGTGGCATACGTATTCTTTACCTTTACCAAAAATTTTCTCTCTATATACGAGGGAAAGCTGAATTTATTGAGAATAAGAAAATCTAGTAGACTGTGAAAAACAATCATACAGTATTTATTTAGAGCAACTCCTTATGTCATTTGACATTTTGTTATTGAAGTTACGTTCGTTATAACCAGAGAGCGAACTCGAGCGATTTATGATTCACAGCCCGTCTGCCTTGCGTCTGCCTTGTATTCGCAATAGGTTTGTTTCTGTTAGCGATCCGTGAGTTGCGAACAATTTGATACATGTGGCAACCTGCGTAAGTGGCACATACCTATGTGCAGTGAACTTTTTCCCGTAGAAGAATTATATTGAACTTATATTGTATTTATGACATTTATTTAAAATATACTTTGATTTTATATTGTATATTTAAATGTGTAAATTTAGGGATGATTATTTTGACCGGGTTTGTATTATTATTTTACATCGGAAGTTGTTCCGACTTGCGGTATTATTTTGTACTGGAGATGTCCGATGTCTGCTTATTTTGCCGGTTTAGAACAGAGATATCAACTTTGCTTTGTATAGTCGAGTGTAAAAAACATCATTTTTTACATTCATGTAGAATTGATTTAAAGTCGGGTTTATTTGTTTTATATGTATTTAACTTTCATATGCGTTTTCTTACGGGTGGTTTTGATCTCGTATATTTTTTAATTGTTAAATTAAATTTGGTATCTCTCGCTACTATAGTTTTTCTCTGTGTAAAAGTGTTACGTACGTAAGTGCTGTTTATACATTTGCATTATATAAATTCTGTTTCACGATAATTTGATATTTGTATTTATTAGAAATTTTGAATTATTTTATATTAACGTACAATATAGAAAGCTAAGAAAATTATCATTTTTTGTTGAGGGAGTTTTTCATGTCACAGGATTTCAAAAGATTTTGAAGGTCAGGATTGGAGGGGAGATTAGTCCTTGTGTTTATTTGCGCACGAGTAAAGTTAAGCACGATTTGACGTTTAGTCTGTTTACGGTTGAAATTAGGGGTTATAATTTAGATTTCGAAATTGGAAATTTTCTTAACAGTCTATTAATTTTATGTTTGTTCGCGATTCATAGGAGGTTTTTCTCTGTGTGCGTGTTATTTATCACACAAACTGTTTCCTCCCAGCTACTGTTAATCAGACTTTAGCTCCCTTTTCATTTTGAAAAGGGTTTTTTTTTTTTAAGTAAAATAATTTAGTGTGATTGAGACCTTTTATTTAATTTTGTATTAATGTCATTTTGAAATTATTTTCCACTTTCTTGCTCGTACGAGAGCAAGACCTCGAGAGAAGGAAGTTTCAAGCAGAAGTATCTACGATTGAACTAGTCCGGACATTTCTTGTGAGCTGACCTAATAAGCAAAGGCACAGTTCACTGCAATATGCAGTTAATATGTATCTGTCAATGCACAAGAGAGCGGATGTAATAAAAGGTTTGGTAACCCGCAGCAACTACTGCTGAGACAAAAGTAGTGCTGACAAGCATGGCAAATTCTTACACGCTCTGCTTTTTGAAAGTGAGAAAGGTGATACGGCACAAAACGACTTACCACTTTCTTTAAATTCGGATGATCGTGTATGATTGTTTTAACAGCTGAGGATCCAATCTTAAGTTAATGCTCTATTACCGCATAAGTGGATTTATTGTCCTCTTCAATTATTTTTTAAGCAGCAGCGATGTTTATGTCGGCAATAGCTGTAGGAGGTTCCTTTTTGATGCTGAACAGAATTCCTTTCGCGTTCAAATTCCTTAAACCATCGGTAAATTGTAGCAAAGGAAGGTGCTCGTTTACTAAAAACTGAATCTAAACTCTCTTTGCCGTCATAAGCTCTTAAAATTTTGTAAAAAATCAGAATAAATTATGATTCGGAAGTGCTTTATGGTTAATTCCATTTTCTTTTACTTTTAAAAAATAAGTAACTGAGTTATAACCAGATAGCGGACTGAAGTGATTGACTGACTGGCGGTATCATGTAAAGTATGCATGTTATAACAGCCCCACGATTGCATTCGTCGAAGAGATGTTATTATTGCCGTCGTTATTGTGTCTATTCATTCATAAAATTCTATTTATTTACAGTTATTTATTTACAGTGGCGTGCTTCTGGTTTCGTTTCTTTCAGTGTTATTTGCTTACAACTTTTACTATGTTAAAAATTCCCCGTTTTATATTGTTATATTGTATATTTATCCTATAACTTTTTATAAATATTAAGTTTAATTTACTACCTTATTTTTTGAGTAGTTTTCGTTTCTTCTTGTTAGTTCACTTCTTTCTGTTCTTAGTATTTCTCTTTATTTTCAATAACTATTAAGAATTCTCGTAGGGCATCCATGGTAGGATGGATTAGAGGCCATACAGATATTCGTAATGATACCGAGATATATTGCAGTGCCTGTTCATTAAGTTTCAGGCGTCCACAAAAGTGTAATGTGCTCATCAAGATAACATATGACCATCTGCACCTGACACTTTTAACGAAGAACTGTGTGAAGCTTTCATGGCGGCCAATATCCCATTCAAAAAGCTTAACAACCCAGTTAAAATTTGTTCAATGTGTTCCTGTGTTAAATTAGATCTTTTAGATGCTAAAAGTCTTTAAAAATAGAAAATGATCGTTCTACATCACAATGGTGAAGGGTGAGTGATTAAAGTGTTGCATAACTGCACCATACTTCAAATGTATAGATTTTTCAATCGGCTCTGTGCAGAATTGTTATAATATATTCAAATCTGGATTTCTGCTAAATATGGCATCAACTTTTTGCCTCAGCTTTGAGAAATATCTTTTTAAATTATGAAACTAACTTATCATAATTTGGAAAATGAGCCCTGATCTATTCACATACTTTGTATAGTGCATGTGCTGCACAGGTAACGTGTAGTATATTGGAATAAGATTGCTTTAATAACTTACCTGTTTTTAACATATAAGCTGCCGCATCAGTCAAAAATAATAGCATCTTGTCTCTATAGTTGTTATCCGATGACAGAATATTATAAATACATTGATCAATTACTTCTGCAACTGTTTCACCATTTACGACTGGCAATATTTAAGTTGCAATTAAGTATGGTTGGTATGAAGTTGTCGGATGAAGAATACCAACAACCACATTTAACACATATCGTCCCATTACATCCGCTGTTTCGTCTGCACTTACCGAAAGATAATGACCAGATAGGTTGGTTCGTATTTTTTCAATGGTTCTCAAATAACATTTTAGTAAATTGTATTTATGTAAGGTAGATTCATCTGGTATATGACGATCAGTATATTTTGTAAGAAACCGCTTGAGGACAGGATTGTTAAACTTTTTGAATGAGATATTGGCCGCCATGAAAGTTCACACAGTTCTTCATTAAAAGTGTCTGATGCATATGGTCATATGTTATCTTATGCGTTTTCGAAGAAACATGTCTCTGCACATTACACTTTTGTGGGCGCCTTAAACTTAATGAACAGGCACTGCAATATATCTCGGTATTATTACGAATATGCAACCAATCTGTATGGCCTCTAATCCATCCTACCATGGTTGCCCTACGAGAATTCTCCATAGTTAATGAAAATAAAGAGGAGACCAGTAAAGCTAATATATGAAGCCAAAGTCCAGTATAAAAGGAATAGAGGAAGACCGCGACAAGTATGGGAGGATATCATTGGAAATAGCATCCAGAAGAGGGGAAAGAGCTGGAAAGAAGCAAAATCACTGGCCAGTAACCGAACATTATGGAGAAATTTTGTGCATAATTTAGATTAGGCTGTACTTACCCGACACCCTTTAGGGTAAAAGGGTTTTTGATATATACGGGGTTGGGAAGAAGTAACGCATCAGTCTAATAATTCCGTAAATATTAACTTTAGAACAAAATGTTGTCAACAAAAGTTTTTTGACAAGTTATTTTGTATTGGCTTCAATCATTTGCGTTTTTTTTTTCAAGATGATTACATATGACAGCAAAAAAAAAATTTTTTTTTTAATGGAATTAATATTTTCTTTTAGAAAATTCGGAATCTTTATTAATTTCTGAATATGAATATGTACTTTTTTCATGGGGTTAGATAATAAAAATATTGAGGGAAATTGTAGATTTTTGACTGTCATTGAATTATTGACGTTTCACAATAAAATAGTTTCCATCGTAAAACTTCCTTTTTTTAATACGTGTTTTGTGTGAAAATGGTCAAATTAACTACTAAAGAAAGAATAGAAATTCTTATGATGGTCGGATATGGTGACAGGCAACGTTCACATCACGAAGTTTGCACTTTATTCAATAATGTTTATTTGGATCGAGATCCTATAGCTCAATCAACAGTTTCGAGATTGGTTACTAAATTTAGAGAAACGGGCGATGTTAGAGATATACCTAAAGCTGGCCGATCAAAAGAAATCACAAAGGAAGACCGATCTCTTCATGTTTTACTTGCTGTAACGGAAAATCCCACTACGTCAACCACTCAACTAGGATTAGAAAATGATATGAGTAGCAGATCTATTAGACGAATATTAAAAGCGAACAAATACAAGCCCTTTACGATACACTTACTGCACGAACTTAACGAAGATGACCCGGATAGAAGATTACAGTTTTGTGAAACAATAATGGAATTGTCCAATAACGATCCAAATTTTTTAAACAACATCGTATTTTCTGACGAAGCTACATTTTGTCTAAATGGATTTGTAAATAGGCATAACTGCCGTTATTGGGTGACTGAGAATCCACATTGGATGCGAGAAAATCATACACAGCATCGCCACAAACTTAATGTGTGGGCTGGCATTGTTGGGCAACAAATCATAGGTTCGTACTTCTTGGAACCAACCTAAATGGTGATGGTTACTTACATTTATTGCGTAACCATATTGCACCAGATCTGTTGATTTTATTTCCTAACGACAATCAACCAAGCATGCCAAACCGTAATCTATGGTTTCAACAAGATGGAGCACCACCAGATTATGCTATTAATGTTCGACAGTATTTAGACACAATTTTTCCCGGTCGTTGGATTGGACGTCGGGGTTTTATTGATTGGCCCGCTAGGTCTCCCGATTTAAATCCATTGGATTTCTCTCTTTGGGGACACTTGAAGTCGCAAGTATACAAGGAGAAACCTAGAAACCTAGAGGATTTGAGAGCAAAAATTACTCGTTAGATACAAGCCATACCACCTAATAGTTTACAAAATACAATTCGTCATTTTTGGGAACGTTTAGGACACTGTCAGGTCGTAGAAGGACGTCACTTTGAGCATTTAATTTAATTTTGTTGTTTGTTTACTTTTATTAAATTTTATTTTTTTCTCAATATTTTTATTATCTAACCCCATGAAAATAGTACGCACTCATATTCAGAACTTAATAAAGATTCCGAATTGTCTAAGAAATAACATTATTTCCTTTTAAAAAAAAAAAAAATTTTTGGCTGTCATATATAATCATCATGAAAAAAGAAACAAATGATTGAAGCCAATACAAAATAACTTGTCAAAAGACTTTTGTTGACAACATTTTGTTCTTAAGTTTATATTTACGGAATTATTCGACTGATGCGTTACTTTTACCCAACCCTGTATATATATATATATATACAATATAACTATAGAAAAGGGGAAATTTTTAAAATACTAAAAGTTGTAAGCAAATAACACTGAAAGAAACCAAACCAGAAACACGCCACTGTAAAATAGAATTTTATGAATGAATATACACAATAACGACGGAAATAACAACATCTGCTCGACGAATGCAATCAAGCAAGCAAATAGTAGGGCTGTTATTACATGCATACTATACATGATATCGCCACGTTTTATTGGGGCAATTGGTCATTCAATAACTTCAGTCTGCTCTCTGGTTATAACTCTGCTATTTATTTTTTAAAAGTAAAAGAAAATGGAATTAACAAGAAAGCACTTCCAAATCATAATTTATTGTGATTTTAAAAGAATTTTAAGAGCTTATGACGGCAAAGAGAGTTTAGATTCAGTTTTTAGTAAACGAGCAACTTCCTTTGCTACAATTTACCGATGGTTTAAGGAATTTGAACTCGAAAGGAATTCTGTTCAGCATCAAAAAGGAACAGAGCGTCCTCTTACGGCTATTACCGACAAAAACATTGGTGCTGTTTAAAAAAATAATTGAAGAGGACAATAAAGCCACTTATGCGGTAATAGAGCATCAACGCAAGATTGGATCCTCAGCTGTTAAAACAATCATACACGATCATCCGAATTTAAAGAAAGTGGTAAGTCGTTTTGTGCCGCATCACCTTTCTGACTTTCAAAAAGCAGAGCTCGTAAGAATTTGCCATGAAACTTTAAATTTCTGAAATAATATCGGGCACCAATTTGTTTCCAAAATAGCGACAGGTGACGAAATTTATATTCCCTTTTTCGACCTTCCTACTCGCCAAGAGAGTCGTGTATGGATTCACGAAGATAAGGAAACTCCTACAATGACCAAGAAGCACCGAGCTACGAAAAAGGTTATGTATGTGGTATTCTTCAGAAATACGGGCTTAGTAAATGCAATTAAGCTAGATGGACAAAAGACAGTTACAGACTAAGTGGTACACTGAAAAATACTTGCTTGAAGTGTTCAACAGAGTTCCAGACAAGGGAATTATGCTCCACCATGATAAGCATCGCCCGGTATTCCAGTTTTAACTCCAGTTTTTGGATAGAAAAAAATATAAAAGTAATAGAACAACCACCGTACTTACCTGATTTAGCAATGTGTGACTTTTGACTATTTGGGCTTAAACGGGAGAAGGTTTTCGTCTAAACAAGATGCAGTTCATGCTTATTTTGAAGATATTCTGAAAGAAGATTGATTGGGAGTTTTTAAACACTGGAAAGAAAGAATGGACCAGTGTATCAATGCTGGAAACTACTTTGAGCATATTTAAAATAAAATCCTAGAAGATATTAACCGTGTTTTTTATTCTCAATAATTTCAACTTGTCCCTCGTACGTGTATACAGGCTGTTCACACTTAAACCCGCACCATTGGTAACTCCGTTATTATTGGAGCTACGAAGTCGTCCAAATTAGCAAACTAGTAGGATTTTTACTGGCGGTTACGACGATAAAAACAAAAAAAAACAATTGAACGTCGCGTTTTTCAGATATTTGACAAAATGTAATTTTTAAAATGGAACATCCTGTATATTTCTATGCGGTTGAATAAAGAATTTAGTTCTGAACAAAAATGTTTCAATACATTATCTCAAAAAAATTGAAAATAAAAAGTTATCACGTGATTTCTTTAAAGGGGCATATTCCCGAGATAATCAGAAAAGTACCCATTTTAAAATGGGACACAGTATAATTTAAAACTCCACTCAGAAAAAAAGGAAAAGAGAAAATGAAATTAGCCTACATTACAATAGTTGTTACAATTTAGATCAAGTAGGCACCTATCAAAAAAAAAATAAATATATTCAATAACAATCCGTCAAATTAATCTGTCAGTGTTTTAAAATTTACATTGTTATTTTGCTTTTTTCTTCGTGTTTTCTTCTAATAAAAATGGTTTTCACACATGAGGAAAAATGTGATATTATGGAAGCTTACATATTTCAGAGAAAAAACATTATTAGAGCTCGCGAACATTATAGTGCGCCCCGAGCGCGCGATTCCTCAAAGAAGATATTTCTTGGAATTATACAGACAATTTCGGCGAAACGAAGAGGTTTTCAAGAAGAATAGAACGAAGAAGCAATTTGTGGTTAGTGAGGAGATAGAGATAAATGTACTGGGATATTTTGAGGCGCATCCTAACAATTCAATTAGAGAATTGGCAAGAGAAATAGACCTTTCATTGGGAACGATTCATAAAATTTAAAAAAATATAATTTTGAGCCATACAAATATCGGCCAGTACAAACTTTGTGTCTTAATGATGATATAAGAAGAATGGAATTTTGTGAATGGTTCCTACATAAATGTGAAGAAGATCCAAATTTTCCTCGATATGTTTTATGGTCGGATGAGAGTAACTTCTCTAATAAGGGAATGTTTAATCGAAAAAACTATAATTTTTGGAGTCGGGAAAATCCTTTTTTGGCTCATCCCACTAATCCACAACATCGGTTCAGCCTTAATGTTTGGTGTGGTATGATTGGATCTAAAATTGTGGGTCCTTTTTTTTACCGCGGCTCATTGACGGGAGAGAGATATGAGGACTTTATGTCTCATGTATTGGAAGATTTCGTGGACAACGTGAACTTGATGGATAGGCCGCGGATATACTTCCAACAAGACGGTGCACCGGCTCATAATCACCATATCGTTAACGCATTACTGGAGAGACTGTTTGGACCCCGTTGGATTGGAACTCATGGACCAGTTCTGTGGCCCCCACGCACACCAGATCTAACTCCGCTAGATTTTTTTTATGGGGCCGAGTGAAAAAAATGAAGTTTACAAACATCGTTACCAAAATGTGGAAGAACTTCAAAATAGCATTACGGCCATTATTCGGAATATTGATGGAAAGACCCTTCTCAAAGCCACGCGCTGCACTCAGAAAAGAGCCCGCAAGTGTATGGACCAAGAAGGTGGTACCTTCAAACAATTATTTTAGTTATGTATGTTGATTGATGGTGTTCATTATTCTTTTATTTGTTATTCTTAAATTTCGTGGACGAAATCAAAATAAATTTCGTTAAAAACACAACGTTTCGTTTGAATTCATTTAGGAATATTATGAACAAACCTTCTCGGACCTATACAAAAATTTTTTTCATCCGTTCAACAAGAGAATAGTCTACAATAATCGCTACATATTATTTAATTACAAATTTCGTTAGGCATCCCTAAAAACAAATCCTAAATCCCTAAAAATGCACGGTATCTCATTTGAAAACTTACGTTTTAGTGATAAAGTAAGCAAATTTTAAGGATGATTATGATATTATTTTATTTAATATCTGAAGATGACTTCAATTGGATAAACATGTTAAACATGCTACGTCTTTCATCAATTTTTTTAAACAAAATGCAATGATTAAGAAATCACGTGATAACTTTTTTATTTTCAATTTTTTTGAGATAATGTATTGAAACATTTTTATTCAGAACTAAATTCTTTATTCAACCGCATAAAAATAAATAGGGTGTTCCATTTTAAAAATTACATTTTGTCAAATATCTGAAAAACGCGACGCTCAATAGTCTTTTTGTTTTCATCGTCGTAACCGCCAGTAAAAATCCTACTAGTTTGCTAATTTGGACGACTTCGTAGCTCCAATAATAACGGAGTTACCAATGGTGCGGGTTTAAGTGTGAACACCTTGCATATTAAAATACAAATTCTATATAAATTGAAACTTACCACTTCTTTTCCATTGTTGAAACTTATGATACAATAAACAACTGCACATACAACAAACACTACATAACACCATCAAAGTCAGTACAATTCCTACCCAAACGTCCGCTAGAAACTGTTCGTATTCGGGGTCGATGTCTGAAGATGATTCTTCATCATAAAATTCGTTCATTAAATAGTTTTTAGTTGAAAAATTCCTTGCTAAAAGGTCAATTTCTGATTTGGATGGCAACGTAAAGGATAATTCACTCTCTAATTCCTCCAACATTTTCGTATTGAATGTAAACACCAACTATTATTTTCTTTCGAAATTAATTAGTCTTATGTATCACTAGTTATTCCTTCTTTTTAATTTTGGAAACTAACTTTTCAAAAAATCGAAATGTTATTAGAAATTTTTAGACACTTCGTACATCACCAATTATTTTCTTTTGTTACAACTTTCAACACTAAATTTTTGACAAATTGAAGCGTTATTCGGAAGCTTAAACACTTAGTATAGCATTCACAACTTGATCGACTTAAGTCAAAGATTCAATTGTAGTTAATGAGCGCGAGCCATGTGGTTTACACATAGATAAAGTGTCTCTCCAGCCGTTGAAGTCTCCCACCACTTACTTGATTTTTACTACCTGCCACTCACTGATTGTGAAGTGTTTATGAAGTGCATTTCACCTTATAAAATACTTAGAAATTATATATTGTAAATTATGAAATATGTATCAAGTCTGGTAATTATTATTATGTAAATGTAATTTACACTATTACAGGCTAGGAAGATTTTTCTTATAATTCTACTTATTATTATTCTCGTGTATTAAAATATTATTCACAAGCTATATTCACTGTTTCGTATAATCATATTCGGGTCAATGAATTATCTCTTGATGACGTTGGGTTATTAACGTATTACACAGATATTTTCGGGTTTTTACCTGAGGTCATCGAAAGACCCTTGGCATAATTTTGATTACTTTTTAAAGAACGTCAGTTTCATCTCTCTGCATTCCTTGTTCGCTAATTTTGTTAGCTCTTTACGATCATATTTTTAAAAAATATTTGTTCCCTCTTATCTTAAATATCTAAATATCTATTATTGAATTTTGTTTTCAACGATTTACAATTACAAATTAATTTGATAATTTCTAATTGCAGTACAAAAACAAAAATAATAATATAATTTTATTTATTTAGTCGTATGATAAAAAAGATAAGAGGTTAGGAATAAGTCGCTGTTAAAACATATATTCCGATATTCCATGAAATAACTAGAGACCGGACGTATTAGACCGAAATTACGATGGACCAAATAGTCTATAAGCTATGGGGGTTCTGGCGCAAAATCCCATGTATTTTCTTATGGAGGTTCCAAAACGACTTTCAAAGTCATTTGAGCTGTAACGTCTTAACTGAGTAACGCGACTAAGGCTGGATGTAAATTGGGCACTAACCTACCTGAAATTTTAATCTTGTTGGTAATTCGGGCACTAGCTAAAAATGTACTCGCAGAGGGTCTATGTAAACTGGGCACAGTATAAAGCAAACAAAAACAATAATATAGAAATAGTGTATTTCAAATTGAAGTACAGCAAAAAATAGAAAATAAAAAATATGTACTCATATGAAAACAATAATAAAAGCAAATACTTAATTATATAAAAACTATAATAAAAAATAGTGTACTTGAAGTCATACTGATGAATAAAATGATATACACTTCACAAAGTGTAATCGTGATATTGTTCCATTATTTAGTTGTTCACACAGTTCATTTAGAGTTCTTAATTTTTGTTTTGCGCGTGTGTCTTTAACTCTTGCTGGTGTGTGTACACTTTGAATTTTAACATAAGTGTCTATTTGAAATTCCTTAAGCTTTTCGATAAAAATATAAATAGATGGATGTGTTGAATAAAATGACTCATTTAGTTTGGAATGAAACGCTTCGCATGCGTTTGTGGTGTTAGTGATCGATGGAGTTGCAGTAGCCCACATATGTGGAGGAAAAGGAGCATCGTCTTCTATGTATGTCTCCAATAAATAATCGGCGTATTCGTCAGCCTGTGCATGAGCAGGTTTTTCGGCAAACAAATCTAAGGCGAAACAATCGCCTACTTCGTCAGGATTCAATACGTTAATCCAAATGTATATCGCAGCCATTTTCCTACTTCGGAATCTGTGTTCCTAAATTCTGCTGTTAAACCCAAACTTTGGATTTTCCTGAACCACGATTGGTGCAAATGGAAACGACAACCATAGATTTGTGCTGATGGCCATATAGCGCGAACCGCTGTGTGAATGCTTTTCTCAAAATCTACAAAAACTTCAGCTGGTCGTAATATTGTAGAGTGACGTCGAAAGATTTCTTTTGTTACCATTTCAAATAATGTTGCATACGTTTCACTGCGTTTATCAGGCAACAAACAAAACATCAATGGAATATAATGTCCATTATTAAGTCCGTGGATTGTAAATAATTGTAAAAAATATTTTGTACAATACGAAAATGTACCGTCCATGTACACTTTACGCATTCCACATAAACTTCTAACATTCGTTTCACAAGAAAACACTATGATATTGCTCACTGGACAGTTTATAAAAACGAAACTTTCATCCTTGCTTGTTTTAACATTAGCAGCTTCCACTATATCATGGACTTCTGTCTTATTTTGTGGTAACGGCCCAGGAAGAAATTTTCTCCTTGCATTGTACAAATTTCTTCGGATATAAGTGAAATCTTATCGTAATTGTTTCCGGCAGTTCCTTAGCTAGTTCACGACGAATAATTTTCGCTGGTTTTTCGGAAATATCATCAACGGCTTTAAGTTTACACGCATTTGAAATCACTTTTCGGTTTAATTTACTCTGATTCTGTTCATGATTATGTTCTAGCTGGCTTCTGCTCAATAAATTTTCTGCACCAAGCGTAAACACTTTTGCGGGACAATTTAAGGATTTTTTGTACAACGCCAAAACACTTCGCCACTCTTCAACAAATAAAAATACATTTGAAATAATCTATTTGGTCATTAGGAAATTCCTTAATTTATTAACGTCTAATTTCTTACTTTAATGGTGCCCAGTTTACATCCGCCCGCGACTAACTTCACGTTCATTATTACAATCTTCTTACCAAGGCCCATAAGTAAGGCCATTAGTGATATAGCAAACTTCACATCATTTGACGGTATCGTATGGGGACGCTCCTTCATGCGGATGCTTCGTCGTGTGCGGAGTCTGCGGCGATAAGCTTATTTCTGCTGCGTGTGCAGATAAAAGTTGGCAAAATAAGTGTAGCGTGTTTTTTTCGTCTGGCTCTGACGTAAGCGAAAGATTTGTCAAAACTAGTGTTGCCCGGTGTTTTCGTCTGGCTCTGACGTAAGCGGCTTGTTATCTGTCAGTTTCAAACACAGACTTGTCTGTTTCAAAGACAGATCTGTCTGTTTTAATGACAGACCTGTCTGTTCGTTGTTTCAGAGACAGATCTGGGTCGCATGCGCATGACGTATTCCAATCACAGACCTGTCGTTGAAATAGACAGTTCTGTTATTAAAACAGACAGATCTGTCATTGAAACAGGCAAATCTGTCATTGAAACAGACAGACCTGTCTTTGAAATAGACAGGTCTGTCTTAGAAACAGACAAGTCTATGTTTGAAACTGAAAGATAACAAACCGCTTACGTCAGAGTCAGACGAAAACACCGGGCAACACTTGTTTTGACAAACCTTTCGCTTACGTCAGAGCCAGACGAAAAAAGCATCCAAGTTTGCTATGTCACTAATGGCCTTACTTATTGGTCTCGGTAAGAAGATAAGTAATAATCAACGTGAAGTTAGTCGCGTTACTCAGTTATTACGTTACAGCTCAAATAACCTTGAAAGTCGTTTTGGAACCTCCATAAGAAAATACATGGGATTTTGCGCCAAAACCTCTATAGCTTATCTACTGTTATTGAATAGCACTATTCATCGGTTAACCACACATCTGTTTTTTGTAGCTGACTTATGACGAAATTACCCCAATATAACAGTTAAATTCCTTTCTTCATGGGTGTAGATAGAAACGTGGGGAGTTTTTATAATTTATTAGTTTATATTGCGTAAGATAAATAAAGTACGGTGAGTTAGTTTCTTTTTTACATTGTTTTAACTGTTAATTACATACTTCGCAATTTTTGTAACAGATCCTGTTTAATATCGTTTCACCGAATCTACTTCTCCAAATTATTTTGACGTAAGTGTCCAGTGAATTTCGTGAAGTTTCAATTACTTACGCATACATTTCTAATTTTCATTTATTTAGATCTAAAAAATTATAAGACATCGCACGTAAAACGTCACTTAGCATCGCAAACACATACACAGAAATTAGGCTTAACAATTCCACCTTCAAAACATTCCTCCAAAAATATACTGGTCGAAATGTTCCTGATGAATCCACCTTACGCAAATATTATGTTTCTGAGTGCTACACGAAAGCAGTAGAATGCATTAGAAACCATCTTTCAAATCAGTACCTATGGATAAGTGTCGACGAAACTGTCGATATATTAGGACGCTGTGTGGAAAATGTTGTAGCTGGTGTACTACATCCAACTATTCCATATAACGCATATGTAATAGCAACAAAAGTTATAAATGCAGGTGAAGCGGAAACAGTAGCTAAAACCATTTACGAGAACATGCACCAAATGCATCATTTGGACGACAGGTACAAAGAAAAAATACTTTTATTTGTCAGTGACAGTGTTGCATATATGTAAAAAACAGGCAGACTATTAATGGAAGCATATCCTAATATGCTGCATATTACTTGTGTAGCACATGCTCTCCACAGAATCTGTGAATATATCAGAGACACCTTTCCGGAAGTTGATAGACTTGTATCCGCTTTTAAAAAAGTTTTCAGAAAAGCACCACTTTACAGGGAAAAACTTCCAACTTTGTCACTGCCTCCCTCTCCAGTAATAACTAGATAGGGAACATGGTTGGAGGCTACTAGTTTTTATGCAGAGAATTTCGATTGTTTACAAAATTTCTAAGTGCTCTAAGTAGTTCTGAGTGCAAGCAACCAAATTTAAAAAATCAGTTGTACTTTCTTCAGGAAGAGTTTGGAAATTTTCCAAAACTAATCACTTATTTTGAAAATCAAAATCTCAAATTAAATGATGTATTAACCATATTAGATGTGGCTATTAATAATTTGAAAAATATTCCAAGTGACTTCGGATGTAGCCTTCGGCAAAAGTTAGATGCAATTTTTTATAGAAATCCAGATTTAATAACATTGCGGTAATTGTGCATGGGAATAATGCCTCAAAAACTAATTACTAAATACGCTGAAATAAAAGAATATTGTAGATGTAGAAAGGATGTTTTCTATCTACAAGGATGTATGTCATTCAAAGAGAACAAATTTTTCAGAAGAGAACCTTGAGAAAGCATTGCTAGTTAATATTAATACTCCTTTACTCAACTTTAACTACAAAATAAACAAATAAAAATGTATTTCGTATTTTATAGATCACCATCCGTTTATTTTCCAATTATATATATAAAATTAAAATCTCTTTAAAAATACAAATTATCAATAGTACGCTCGTGGTAGATGAGTCATTGGCCTCTTGTCTCCGGTCCCTAAATTGATCATATATATTTATAAAAAATATTTGTTCTCTCTTATCTTTAAATATCTATTATTGAATTTTGTTTTCAACGATTTACGATTACAAATTAATTTGTCATTTCCTAATTTCAAAATCGTAAATATATTTCAGAGCACAAAAACAAAAATAATAATATATTTTTAATTTATTTCGTCGTATGATAAAAAAGATAAGAGGTTAGGAATACGTCGCTGTTAAAGCGTGTTTTCCGATATTCCATAAAAAAAAACTATCCGGTGTTCGTTAATGATTTAAGTTGACGTTTGTTAAATTTTGGAAATTTCTTTGCTTAGTATTTTGCATACTGAGAATTTCCTAAAATATTTTTCATATTTGCGTAAGTAACATTGGATATTAAATTTCAGGTTATCTTTAAAGATACCATGCATCTGCCTATTAATTTTCTTTAAATTAATTTAACAATAGAGCTAAACTTTAGCTCGTGCTTTATTACAACAATAATCGACCTGTTGAAGTTAGTAGTAGTAGTGTTAATCGCTCAGTTGAAATTGCATCCCAGAATCGGCAGGTAGAGAATTTGACATATAAATTCCATTACGAGTACAGCGAAATTGCATCCCCAAGTTAAGCTTGATTTGTAAGATAAAATTGAAGTTAATTTCAAAGTGTTGCCGAACTTTGAGGATTTATAATAAATTTGAAAAAGCCACAATCAACAACTTCTCAGAAGATTCTATTTAAGAACTATTGTCTCGGTGAAAGCTGATGCCCAACCCTCGTTATCGGATTGGTGTAATTTATCTTAGGTAAAATAACAATGCCCATTTGGTTATAGGAGAGTTAATTACCCCTATAAGTAATCAGTAGAGACCGGACACATCGGGCTGAAATGGACGTCATTACGACGGACGATATAAATAGCCTACAACATCTGTAAGTAACGGGTTGGCCATTTAATGTTTTTAAAAATCGCGCTATTTCCTTGTATATATAGAAATTAATATAATATATATTTTTTACACTAGAGGGCCAAGCGCGGTTTACAATAAATATATGAAAAATTTGCCTTGTCAGTTTTCAAGATGGCGTCGTATCCAACGGAAGTGAGTGTGGAATTAATAAAATATTATTATAGAAATGGGGAATCTTTTGCAGCTACGGCAAGACACTTGCGTACTCTATTCGGGAGAAATAACGCACCAACGGAAAACACTATAAAAAGGTAAGGAAAAAAAGATAAATTTAGAAAAGTAACAAAGTATTCGTTATCGTGTTTCCATGTCTACTAATCCGACAATATCTTAGGATTGTAGTGAAATTAGAAGCAACAGCATCTGCGGCAGACGAAAGATCAACTGTTAGAGAACGTCAAAAGACCATCCGGGTACCGGAAACCATAGAACGAGTACGGGAGCACTTTACAGCTCAACCTTCAACATCGACCTCAAGAGCATCTCAAGAACTTGAAATACCCCGTACAACACTAAGGCGGATCCTAAAGCAAGATCTAAAGATGAAAGCATACAAAATCCAGATCGATCATCGAACGCATTGAAAATGGCAGCATGTCATTGGAACGAGTGTGGTGGTCGGATGAGTCACATTTCGATGTATCCGGTTATGTGAATAAGCATAATTGGAGACATTGGGGGACAGAAAATCCACATCTGGCAATTGTTCGTCCTCTTCACCCTCGACGGTTGACTGTATGGTGTGCTATCTCGTCGGCAGGAATTATCGGTCCTGTGATTGTCAACGGAACCGTTACTTCGCAAAAATATTGTGAAATGCTTAATGAGTCTTTTATTCCCGTGGCGCATGGATTAAATATGGTGGAGAATGCATGGTTTATGCAAGACGGGGCTCGTCCGCATCGCACGGAAGAAGTTTTCAACATTCTTGAAGAACATTTCGGTAACAGAATCATTGGTCTTGACGCTCAACAGTTTACAGGCGTAGGGATAACATGGCCACCATATAGTCCAGACCTCAATCCTTGCGATTTCTACCTGTGGGGATCATTAAAAGATACGGTATATCGCGATGGTATAGACACCGTGGATGACCTTGAAATGGCAATACGGCAGCGAATAGAAGCGATACCATACGCCACACTTCAGGCAGTTTGTGGAGAATTTGAGAAGAGGCTGCGAAATGTTATCGTTGCTCGAGGCTCTCACTTCGAAACCCTGATTTATTAAATCGCAGATCTTGTTGTTTAATTGCACAAATAAATCATTTTTTTAAATTAATGTTTTGTATGTTTAATATGACTTCAAAAACCGCAACCTTAAATGGCCAACCCTGTACATCACGCAGTTGTTGAATATCACTATTCATTCGGTTAACTGCACATCTATTTGTGTGTGTGTGTTATCAAATTTGTTCATAGAATATGGGCGATGGTAAATAAAAATCAAATCTTTTTGAGAAAGATTTTTATAATAGAAAGATTTTATATTTCATAGCTTGTATAGACTCGCAGCTGACATTAACGAAGACATTAAACTAATGAAAGCAAAACACATTATTAATACATTAACTGTAACGTGATTTCTTGCACGTCATTATTCAATCTAGGTATGGTGTATGCATTTCTTACCACGTTTTCGTTTAATTCCTCCATTCCAGTTAAGATATCTACTTGTCAAAAAAATGCATTAATAACATTCACTAATTAGTACCTTTTTAAGCAATAAAATAAAATTATTTTATTGGTTATAGGGTATGTTATATAAGGAATATTATATTTTCGTATTTTAATGAAAATTAATTTGTTTCAAATTGATTGAAACCTCGTCATTAAAAATCAAAGTGTATACAGTGTATCCACGAAGTTTCGGCAATAGTCTAGAAACATATATTTTTCGTTGACTCTTTTTATTTGAAAGGTTTCCTTTATTAATTATAATTTAACTTTACGGGAGTCAGAATTCGCTATCGTGTGGAAAACATCAGATATCTGCACGGTTTTAAAAACTGGGGACAGTCATACTCATAATATACAGAATTACCGATCAATCTCTATCTTGCGCAATTTTTCCAAGATGTTTAAATCCATATCGTATATATATATATATATATATATATATATATATATATACACTGTGTCCATAAAGTATGGACACAAGCCCGTAATAATATTATTGTGCATTATTTGACAAAATGCAAAGATATATCGATTAATGTTTTTTGTTAGCTATATTTAGATGCTACCATTTTGTTTTTTCCGTCGACCTTGAATAAGTTATGACGTCATTGATAATTTTTTTAAATGTCAACCCCATTTTTTTTTGTGGATTTTGAAAGCCTTTACAATTTTTTATTCGATGATGTAAAAATTTTGGCATGTTACATTAGAAAATTTTTGAGTAATCATTTGTGTCCATAAAGTATGGACACAAGCCCGTAGTAACGTTATTGTGCAATATTTGACAAAATGCAAAGATAAGTCGATAAATGTTTTTTATTAGCTATATTTAGATACTACCATTTTATTTTTTCCGTCGACCTTGAATAAGTTATGACGTCATTGATATTTTTTTTTAATGTCAACCCCACTTTTTCTTTGTAGATTTTGAAAGCTTTTACAATTCTTAATCGATGTTGTAAAAATTTTGGTATGTTACATTAGAAAATTTTTGAGTAAACTGTGTTGTAATTCTAAGTTTTATTTTTGACATTTTCAGTATCAAATTTATAACAAATGCTCAAAATGTTTTCCTTCATTTTGTTGACAAAATCCTAAGCGATGATAAATTCCATTTCGCACATTCTGTAATATTTCGGGAGTGATTAGTCTGGTTTCGTAGATGATGCGTTGTCGTAAAACGTCCAAATTTTCCGGTTGTGTCGCATAGACTTTTCTAATGTAACACTAACACCAAAATGTTTAAATCATCGAATAAAGAATTGTAAAAGCTTTCAAAATCCACAAAAAAAATGGGGTTGACATTTAAAAAAATTATCAATGACGTCATAACTTATTCAAGGTCGACGGAAAAAACAAAATAGTAGCATCTAAATATAGCTAATAAAAAACATTAATCGATACATCTTTGCATTTTGTCAAATAATGCACAATAACGTTATTACGGGCTTGTGTCCATACTTTATGGACACAGTGTATATATATACGTAGCCCATATTTTTCAAATAAAAAATTTCGTATGATTTGCTTTGTAATTTGTAGACAGCAATGTTTACATCCCCACTTACTCTGCAATTACATACATTCTAATTTGATATTTGTAAATATTTCATATAAAACCCGAAAAACTCCAATAATTTATCAATTGTTATATATATATATATATATATATATATATATATATATATATATACAAGGTGTGTATAAATTATCGCAAAACCTACACGTAGCGACATTCTTCGTTCGGTTCTGAATAAAAAATCTTAATGTTAAAATGTCGTATCATGCTTCGTAAATTCGTAAATGTCAAAATTTGACAGTAATGATTTTGATTGAACTCACTTTGAAATACAAACTTATTGTTCTACAACGTTGCCAAATGTGTTTTTCGTGAAAGTACGTTAATGAATAAATGTTAAAAACAAGCTTTTAAATCAAAAAGAAAACGTTTACGAAATAATACTAGTAAAAATTTTTTCCTTAAACTAAATTGCATCTATCTCTATTAACAGATTTCGAAGAGCAAAGGTTAGTCACGCACTAAAAGTCTGAACTTCAAGAACCCCGTGAAAACAAACGAAGCATGATACGACATTTTAACATTAAGATTTTTTATTCAGAACCGAATGAAGAATGTCGCTGCGTGTAGCTTTTGCGACAATTTATACACACGTTATATATATATATATATACAAATAAATTTACAACCAGGTAGCAATTATTTTATAGTATCTTTTAAAGGTTTTGATAATAAGTTAATTGCAGTCTGTTTACACAGCGATTAAATACCAGACGGTCAGCCCTGTATTAAATAAATAGACCGTAACGGAAAGTATTAGGAGCTATTACTAAGTATACAGGCTGATTATAGGTTTAAATTTGGCAAAGTTGTTAAATTTTGTGTTTGTTATAAATCCGTAAAGAAAATAGACCTGTGACAAATGACTTCTTTTACCTGTAGCACCGACATTTGGCCTTGTAGAGAAAATATAAAAACACATCCTTGTGGCAATTTCTAAACCTCTATCCAGTGGTGTACTCTAATAAATTTTTATACGACGTTTCGTTTCTTTCTGGCCATCATCAACTATCTAATTTCTTATAGGCGCCATATTGGATTTAGACATCTTCAGAAAGAGTTTTTTTTTTTATTTCAACCATGTACCACATGCTGACTAAAGTTTTTGACATTAGGTTTTATTTGAAAGAATAAATTATAAGATTAAATAAGGTAGCCATGGAATTTCAATCTGTCAAACATTTCATTTATTGTTCATTAATAATACAAAAAAGTCATACACTAACGAAGAGAAACGAGATATGATAAGTATTTTTTATTTTTCGAACCGAAATTCAACAGTAGCGAGTACAAGATATCTACAATTATATCCAGAACGACCAGAACAGCCTCATCGTACCATTTTTTTAGATCTCGACAGAAATTTGGTCGAAAATGGATCGTTTACTAAGCCGCGTAATGGTCAAGATAACAGGAATTTAAATGAAAATCGACAAGATATTTTACAAATGGTAAATTAAAAGCGTGTTTTCAAATTTCATGTTAATCTTGTATTTTTATAGATAAATAATAATCCATCAATTTCTACACGCGAAGTAGCGTCAGAATTAAATTTGTGACAGTCCAGAGTTTGGAGAACTTTACATAAAAGTAGGTTTAAACCATACAGGATCCATGTTAGTCACTCTTTACTGCTTGGAGATAATTTGAGAAGGCTAGAATATTGTAATTGGTTAATGGGAAGGATAGAAAATTACGAAAATTTTTTAAGCAAAATCATCTGGTCAGATGAAACAAAATTTACAAATTCTGGAATGTTCAACAGAAATACGGAGCACTATTGGGCAGTACAAAATCCCCGACAAAACAGGGCTAGAAGACCACAACATCGTTTTGGAATAAACGTTTGGATGGGTATTTTGGCAAATCGTCTCTTAGGACCAGTTATGTATGAAGAACATTTAAATAGAGAAAGATATTTAAACATTTTACGTACATAGGTATCTGACTATCTTGACGACAATATCCCATTAAATCAATTACAATATTTATGGTGGCAACAAGATAGCGCACCAGCACACAATGCAGCTGTTGTTAGAAATTTCTTAAATCAAGAGTTTGCAAACCGTTGGATTGGAAATAGGGAAGTTGTTGAATGGCCTGCGAGATCACCAGATTTAAGTCCGCTAGATTTTTTTTTATGGGGATATGTTAAAAATAATATTTATAAAGTAGATGCGCCACAAAACATCCGCTAGATTTTTTTTATGGGGATATGTCAAAAATAATATTTATAAAGTAGATGCGCCACAAAACATTGAAGAATTACGAGACAGACTTCAGAATGCCTTCGATGCAGTTCCTAGAAGAACTATACAAAGGGCAATACAAAATGCCAGAAGGCGTGCCCAATTGTGCATTACCTAAGATGGCCAGATAATTGACATTTACTGTAATTGTTTACTTTTCTATGTATTTTTATTAATGTTTTTGTTATCTTGTACTCGCTACTGTTGAATTTCGTTTCGAAGAATAAAAAATACTTATCATATCTCGTTTCTCTTCGTTAGTGTATGACATTTTTGTATTATTAATGAACAATAAATGAAATGTTTGACAGATTGAAATTCCAAAGGCTACCTTATTTAATCTTATAATTTATTCTTTCAAATAAAACCTAATGTCAAAAACTATAATCAGCATGTGGTACATGGTTGAAATCAGAAAAAAAACTCTTTCTGAAGATGTCTAAATCCAATATGGCGCCTACAAGAAATTAGATAGTTGATGATGGCCAGAAAGAAACGAAACGTCGTATAAAAATTTAGAGTAGGCCACTGGATAGAGGCTTAGAAATGGCCACAAGGATGTGTTTTTATATTTTCTCTACAAGGCCAAATGTCGGTGCTACAGGTAAAAGAAGAAAATGGGGTTTTCGCGTTTTTTTTTTAATAACGAAGGTCATTTGTCACAGGTCTATTTTCTTTACGGATTTATAACAAACACAAAATTTAACAACTTTGCCAAATTTAAACCTATACTCTATCTCCAATAATAAGAGAGATCCCCATGGTGAGGGCCGAAAATGAATCAGCCTGTATATACTTATATACAGAGAAATGTAATTTGTTTTTGTGAAAATTCAGAAATATATAAGTAAATTACAAAACTTAAGTAATTTATATCTTTCCCGTTGAAAAGTACATTTTGTTTGCGAAGGTTCTTATTTTGTGTTTTAAAAACTGTTCGAGATGTGAAGACCTTGATGTGGCAAAGAAGAATATGAATTGAAGCTACGAGAAACTATACTAGATAACTAACATAGACTAGGACAAAATGTATTGCAGTACGTAGTGATGGTGCAAAGACGATAACAGGAAATAACTGTGGATTAATGAAAATATTAAAAGATAGTCTTATACCAAGCGCTTTTAAACGACTTGAGTGTGAATTTACAAAGAACGTGATAGAGCCATTTTATTAATAACAGACAAAGTTCATGCTTTCATTAAACAGCTTGGTATCTGAATTATTCGCTTTGAAAGCAAACATTTGGAGATGTTCTCACTTTCTTCGGATGATATTGACAAAAATTTGAATGAACAAGTCACTATTATCCACGACAATTTGAATTGCATGAAGATGCATTTGCGTGAGCTAAAATATCAGTTGACGGAGGATTTCCCGCATGATAAAAATGATTTCTCGAAGAGATGGGTACTCAATCCGTTTAGTGAAAACGTTGTTGCCACTGCTAAGTTACTAGTTGAGGTTCACGACCAGCTCAACGAAATGTCTGCCGACAAAACACTACAACTGCAATTTACATCTGAAGATTTAAATACGTTTTGGTTTGCTCGTCAAAATGAATATGGAAATTTAGTCACAGAAACATTGAAAATATTAATCCCTTTTGCCACGTCTCGTCTCTGTGAAAAAAGGTTTTTCGTCTATGGTTGGACTAAAAACTAAATACAGGAATCGCCTCATATCACTCGAAAACAATCTGCTTCTGTGTGTTTCTAACGTAGATCCACGTTTGGAGAAACTTTTAAATGAAAAACAAATGCAACCATCACATTAATTTCTTATCTTTACAAGTGTACTTATTGTAAATAAAATGTTTATAACAAATGAATTTTCATTATTGTTTAGACTATATCGTAACCCCTCTTTCAATATCACCGCGACCCCAGGTTGAGAAACGAAGTTTCTTGAGAAGTATACCCACCTATAATTTTATAACAGAGAGGGAATGAATCTCCTTATTATAAATCTCATTAAAATCCTCACCGCTAATTCAAAATTAGTTACCTATTTCACGAGTTGTTAATTGAAACTTACTTAGAATATGAGGTGATGTAGTTGAATATACAGGGTTAATTAAATGTATGGAGACGGCGATTTATTGTCGTTAATATTCATTTTAGGGATTTATGTTCAATATAAAAGTTTGTTAGGATATTTTGATCTACATTTGAGAATATTTGAATTTTTTTTTGTTTCAATTGTTTTTTAGTTACGCCGAGATTTTTTTTCTTTTTACAAAATTTTTTTTGTTTGTTTAAAATTCATTTTAATAACTTTTTTATAAGAAAAAGCCGATTCATGTGTTTAACAGATGTTCGGTACATCGCAGATAGACAGAAGCGTAGCGATAAACAAACTTGAGCGACATAATTTTATCAGTGGTTATTGTGTACGTCAAATCTTTGACAGAAATAATTCATTTGTGCAATTTGTTGCTGTTAATATTAACAATGGCGAGTTTAAGTGAACATGAACGAATTGAAATACTTATGATGTTGGGTTATGGAGATAGACGCAGAAGTTTACAAGACGTTAGTAATTTATTTAATGATACGCATCCAAATAGAAATCCAATTTCTAAATCCGTTGTTGGTAAAACTTTAAGACGCTTTGAACAAACGGGTAGCGTTAAAGATTTCCAAGGAGTGGTAGACCTAGAACAGCAAAAAGCGATGATAACAAACTGGATATTTTATTGGCTGTATCTGAATATCCCCATTTATCAACCAATCAATTAGCGGCCAATTTCAATATTTCACAGTCATCGATCGTGTCGTTTTTAAAAAGTGAAAAACATAAGCCTTATAAGGTACACCTTGTACACGAGTTAACGGAAGATGATTTTGATAGGAGATTACAATTTTCTGAAGAAATGTTAAATATTTGCAATAATAATGAAAATTTTGTCAACAATATTCTTTTCTCAGACGAAGCTACTTTTTGCCTTACCGGTGAAGTAAACAGACATAACTGCAGATACTGGTCATCGGAAAATCCCTCTTGGTTTTTGGAGCACCATACGCAGTACCCCCAAAAGGTTAATGTTTGGGTTGGCATTCTAGGCGGTCATATTATCGGTCCCTTTTTATCAATGGCAATTTAACTTCGGCTCTGTATTTGCAGTTATTGCAAAATGAAATAATACCTGCTAGTGCTACGCTCTATCCTCATGAAAACAATGAACACCTGCCCAATGACAGTATCTGGTTCCAGCAAGATGGCGCCCCCACCACATTATGGTGTAAATGTTCGTCAATATCTGGACAACGTTTTTCCCCACAGATGGATTGGAAGACGAGGAACCATTGAATGGCCAGCCCGTTCGCCAGGTTTAAGTCCTTTAGATTTTTTTTCTTTGGGGATACGTAAAAAACAAAGTTTACAAAGAAAAGCCCGATAACGTCGAAGATTTACAAATCCGAATTACCAGAACGTTACAAGAAATTCCCCGAGATTTTTTACAGAACTCTATTCGGGGTTTTGTAAATCGATTGGGTCATTGTCAAATTACTAATGGACGACAATTTGAACACTTACTTTAATTTACTTTGTTATTAATTTGTTTAATTTTTCTTGTAAAAAAGTTATTAAAATGAATTAAAAAAAAAAAAAATATTATTGTAAAGAGAAAAAAACCTCTATCAAATGGAAGAGCAAAATTTACCAGTTCCCATTTAAAAAAAAATGCGCGAACAGGCGTATCTAAAAAAACAATTGAAGAAAAAAAAACAAATAATTACAAATGTAGATCAAAATATCTTAACAAACTTTTATATTGAACATAATTCCCTAAAATGAATATTAACGACAATAAATCGCCGTCTACATACTTTTAACTAATCCTGTATGTCTAACTATATAAAATAATACTCTCTAAGGATGACAGCGCATATAGAAAATACTAGAAACGATGTAACTTCCAAGTAGGTATATAAGTAAAAATTCATTTACATAAAATAAAGAAGACAATTCATTATATTGTTAAGCGTAAATACTAGAGTAGAGATATTTTTAAAACCTGTTATAAAACAAGATTTGTAGTTTTTTAAGAAAACTGTAAATGGTAAAATGTATTAATGTTTCATTTGCTTATAGGTATGTAGTTATACTATTTAAAAGAAATTAAGAAATGTTCCGAGTTATAAAATAAAATTAATAAACTGGTTTAACTCTTTATCTTTATTTAACGCTTTTTCATAAACATTGGTAAAAGTACCTGCTTGAGATTAATAATTTATCCATTGTCCAAAATTATGTAGATATAGCACAAACACTATAATTTTATTTAAAAATATTTGCCTTGTAAATAGAATTTCATGTAACATGTAATAATAGTAACTGCAGTCTAAGCAAGACGGAGATAGTATGACCCAACCTTTAGAAAATATCGAAAAGGATGTAGGTTAGTTGAAATTAATGAAATAATGAATCATGCAGAAAATTGCTGGTCAATGGAATATACGCAAATCACAAGTGTTAAAAGTGCGTAATTAAAAAAATAAATATAGCTCTTTAAAAATATTTACTTCACATGAAATTTTACCTAGAGATTGTTTTCGTATGGATTATTTTACACATACAAATATAAACCAATCAGATTCCCGTATTACTGAAGCAACTCGAAATTACAGCGGTAATTTATCGATAATTTTCATAGTAGAATAATTAGGCGTTGTTATGGAAATGCGGTTAATAAGGATAGACATTTCTAAAGTTCTATCAAAAAACTGGTTTCATTGTCACAAAACAATGCTGAGATTTGGGGAAGAATCACTTGTACTACAGGATCATGGGTACGCCTCTGTTGGAAAAGAGACACATTCAAAAAAAAATAACAACAGAAATTATTACTATGTTAGTATGTTAGTTCCATATTACTGCATTTAGATAATATAAATACCTGTTAGCATTCCAAGATTATCATTTCCATGAATTTGAATTTTTAAATAAATAAACATATATGAACATTAATATTTTCACATGTCTTACAAAATATACTAACAAGTTTCGAAACACCTCTGTTTATACGTATATACCATAATATGTACATACTTCGTTATATTCCATAATATATCTTTCCAACCTTAACAATGGCATGATTTAGCAAAATAGGTATTCATTACGTAAATGTCATCTTCGTGTTTGAAATAAAAATTGTTTTATATATCCTAGCTTGCTAGAAATTCATATTTAAGTAAAACAGTGCAAATAAAAACTAATTAAATATTGAATATATTTTTTTAATTAGAAATTAAATCGAAATTCTCTTCTCCTTGAATAATTGACTAATATAACATCCCGGCACTGTAGAAATAATTACACATATCAATAATAATCAAGTAATAATTAAATAATTGTTGAGGATACATATCGAACATATGAAACAACTACCGAAAAGATTATTTAAGATTAATTGCGATTTTTCAATGTTTAGTAGCAGTTGCGAAAACTTTACAATATTTTACAAATTAATTTAACTTCAAATATCAAAAGAAATGTATTTGACAAAATGTGGAGAGGGGACAAAATAGCCATTAAAGATCGTTCTACGACTTTTAGGTTATGTTATAAATAATTTTCGTTTTTGAAGCTGTGTGGACCGAGTTTTTTCAGGATATTTGAGTCACTCCTTATTCTGAGACAGAAAATTTAATACGCTTCCTTTTTGATAATCATTGCAATGTATTTATTTCGTCTATTGCTTCGTAGTGTGCGATATAACGTGTGTTCATTTGAAAAGTCAATCTAGATTACTTTGAAATTTTGATAGAATAAGACGCATATACATATATTAGTATGTGTTTGTTGTTCCGTAAACGTAAATCCAAATGACATTTGATAATGTCAATCACATTTGTTCAGTGTTGTTCCGTGACCTGTTGAGATAATCGGTAGAATGGTTCATGAAAATTCGGTAGAATTCGGTAGATTTTTTTATCCTTAGTTTAAAATCAAACAATTATATGAAAACAATTTTAATTTCTAAAATACATATAATAATAGTTATTAATAGTATCATATAATTAGTAAATATAATAAAAATGTAAATATATATGAAGCACACTAACAATAACTTATATTATTATATACATGATGTTTTATAAAACTAATGACGTTAATAATAATAATAGTTAATAAACTCTACTCGTCATCAGGTAAGTATATTTTTTAATGTTTCTTCATTTATTTTAAATATCAATTTTTTGTCTATTTTAAAATCGAAACAGCTATTTTTATTTATATATGTCTTACTATGAAGTCCTGTGACTGTTTCCGTGCTTAATTTAGTACGTTGTTTAGTTTTCATTAAATTGATGGAGGAAAAAATTCGTTCCACATTTGCGGAAGAATGTGGTAAACACAACAAATTTGGAATATAATTACATAATAATGGAAAGACATTCGATTCATCACCACGTTTTATTGCCCTGACACTAGTCCAGAATTCCAACATATCTGTGCTGAAATTTTGGCGTTCTGTGTAATTTCGTAATTGCCTCCATTCGCTATCTAAATTTTCAAGTTCGTTTTGTGGTATTAAATTCGGAAAAAGTAAAGCTATATCTGCTATTGAACTTATAGTTCCGCTTTTTACTATCTCGGGTCAATGGAATTAAATTTTTTTAGTGGGTTGTTTTTTAGTGGAAATCTAGTCGTGATTTGTGAACAAGTTTCAACGTAAAAATCCAAACAACGTAGTCGCAAATATTTTATTTGTTCTGAACTCAATTTACCTTCTTCTAGATAAATTCTAACATTTGCTCCTAAATACAGATCTTCTAATGCAGGGGTGGCCAAACTTTTGACCTCTGACGTCTACTTGTGTTCAAAAATGTTTCTTGCGGGCGACTCTAAGGTAGAGTTTACAAGAGAGAAATAAAACATTTTAGCGATAAGTTAGTAAGTATTTTTCTATTATATACGTTGAAAACAAAATACATAATGTTCATTCTGTATTAGGTTTTTGGGTGGATATTTGGCACTGCATATTCTCCACAAGCTTATTATATTGAGGAGTGTAAGAAGTAACTGTGATGCGCAAACAGGAAGTTAAGTGGGCATCTGTTAAACGAGAACGATGTTTGGTTTTTATTATATTCATAGTAGAAAATGTCGATTCGCAAAGATAGGTGGAACCGAAAAACGAAGTCAAATATAAGGCAACCTTTCTTAGGCATGAGGACTTTTCTTTGCAAATCAGTTTCCAAAAATCAGTATTACTGCCAAATGCTCTTGCTTTCAGAAATATGTCGCATCTCATTTTAATTATTTCTTCTTCCACCACAACAGATTCAGAATCAGTTAACTTGCGGATTTTTGCAGTCAAGCTGTGAAGGTCATTGCTTTAATTAAAAGGGAATGTCATGAAACTTAGCACTTCTTCGAGAGCGAAGAAATCCAAAAACCTTCTTTCGAACTCCAGGTGCAAGTTCTCCAGCTGTCTGGCGAATGTTTCAAAGTCCCGATTTGAGTTGTGCGTGCATTCTTCTTCCATGTTTTTATAGTTTCTTAGTTCACCTCGTCTTAATTGAGATGCATGCACTTGAATTTGACTTTTAAATGTTTTAATCAAAGTTGTCATATCAATCACATTCCTGTCTTTTCCTTGAAGATTTAAGTTCAACTGATTGAGTTTCTCCGTTATGTCACAAAGAAAGGCGAGCTTCATGAGCCATTTTTCATCTTCAAGCTCAGGTACATTTTCTTCTTTCGAATGGATGAATGTTTTGATTTCTGGCAGTAATTGGCGAAACCTCTTCAAAAAAGCACCACGGCTAAGCCATCTAACATCTGTATGTAGCAAAAGATCCGAGTGTTCGGCTTCAGTCTCTTCAAGTAAAGCTCGAAATTGACGCCTTTGCAAACTTCTGGCGCGAATAGAATTAACTATTTTAAAGGCAATTTTCATGATAATATCCGAGTCAAGAATTTTAGAGCACAAAACTTGCTGGTGTATGATGCAGTGATAGTTGGTGAAACTTGGAATGTTGTCATCATTTTTACACAATGAAATAAAACCAACTCTCCCAGCATAGCGGGTGCTCCATCTGTCGTAATAGCAACTATTTTGTGAATCGGAAACTCAGTTTTTTCTACAAAATCTTTAAAAGATCTGTAGATATCCTCACCTCTTGTTTGCCCCTTCAATGGAATCATCGTCAATAATTCTTCTTTTGACGTCATATCTTCAAAAACTAGACGCACGAAAATGCACAATTCAGCAGTGTCCGTCACATCGGTGGATTCATCGAATTGTAGTGACAAAAAACTACATTTTTGCAAGTCTTCCTTAAGCAATTGTTCCAAATTTCCACTTAAGGCTTCACATCGTCGCATCACAGTGTTTCGTGACAGAGAAATGGCATTTATGGCTGAAATAATTTCTTTCTTATTTTTAAAGTCATTAAACAGTACTTCTCCAGCTCTCTGCATGGCTTCCTTGATCATTTCTCCATCTTCAAAAGGTTTCTTTCGTTTTATCAATATTTCCGTAACAGCAAATGACGCCAGTGTAGCAGCTTTTGATTTCAAGTCTGGTTTCGTAAAAAAAGATTGTTGCGCACTTAAGCTGCTTTTTAATTCTCGTACTTTTACCTTCCGAATTTCACTGCCAAATGGAAAACCTGTGGCGTATTTGGAATGTGTATTTTTAAAGTGCCTTTCCACATTTGCTCTTTTCGGTAATGCTACACTTGAATTACAAATTAGGCACACACATTTGTCGTTGACCATAACGAAAAAAAATTCCTCTTCCCACTCACTGTGATAATGGTAAGTCTTACTTTTTTTTGCACTTGAACCAGATGGCACACTCATTTTGATTAAATAAAAGTCACAAACTTACAAAGGTCCCTACGTTACTTAGTATTGTTACGCCGCTGCCTGACGAATTTCACGTGAGGAACGAACGAACGAACGATGTCGACCGAGAGTTCGGTATTCACAGTCACAACGCATACGTCTGTCCAAACGCACTCAGTCCAGGACTCTTAACGCACTTTTTATCGTTTCGTATCGCTTCTGAACTCAAACTGACTGGCTGTGGCTTCCGCCAGCTATTTATATTATATGATGGGATTAGCGACATCTAGAAATTTCGAGAAACAACTCGCGAACCCACACAGCGTTCGCTCGCGTGTCTTCACGAATCTTCCATCGCCGCCGTTGATATTGTTCTAGGCAAGTTAGTACTACCTAGTGAAACTAGATGGCGTAACTTGCACTGCGCTACGACCAAAGCGCGTGGGTGTTATTGGCGCGAATACACTTGACTTTTTTTTGTCTTCTTTTTCAGTTTATTTATTTATCTCTTGGGGGCTACCTAAATCGCCTTCGCGGTCGACCGGTAGACCGCGGTCGACCTCTTGGCCACCCCTGTTCTAATGCTTGATAATTATGTGGATTTTTAAATTCAATGTTTTCTAATGCTGTAGATAATAAATAGTTATGTTTTAGGAAACAGTCACAAATTGTTCGAAAAATATTGGATACACTATTATATAAAGTGTAAAGTTTTGGCGATTCTGGTTGCATTTCACGATTTAGATTATTAAAGAGTGGCAAAACATAATCTAGAAATAATAGAAAGACTTTGGTTAGCGGATTATTTAAATGATCAAGTATGTTTTCAGCTGTTGAGACATCGCCATCTGAGCGGATTGTATTGTTCTAGAATTCGTTTATTAGCTGAATCAACCGATAACCATCTGGTTTGGGACGGGTGTAAAATTTTGTGGATTTTAACATTGCAAAATAATTGATACTCTTGGAATTCGCTGATTCTTTTTGGACTAGAGTTGAAGTAATTAAAAATATTTCTTGTTAAGTTTTCAATGAAATTTGGCAATTTTTCGCATGCGTATGAAGCAACTAAGTGAAATGAGTGGCAGATGCACTTCATGACAAATAAATTCGGTATATCTTTTTTTAGTAATGTTGTAACGGAATGATGTCTTTCCATCATTACATTTGCTCCATCAGAAGCAAAGCCAATCATATTATCTTTATAAGGAACAGAATTTGAGACAAATGTATTTACAACATGATTATATAAAGTTTCCGCATTCGCACTATCTAATTTCACAATAGCAAAAAAACAGTCTCTGATTAAATTGTCTTTTGCATACCTGACGACGAGACAAAGATGTTTTATCGTTGAGCGATCTGTAGACTCGTCTATAATAAGGGAAAATTTATTATATTTAATATCCTCACATATATTTTCGAAACATTCAGCACCTATGACATTTCGAACAATAGCTGTGGTTTTTTTTCTGGCGCACGATATGCCTTGAGCAATCTTTGAATCGGGACAAATGTTAGCTATTAATTTTGGCAAATGATCCATTACCAAAATGGCAAATTATGTTCTGCAATAAATGCAGACAAGCGGATCTCGGCTAAAACCAAGATAATTAAAATTATTGTAAACATGAAATAATTTAAATAATCATACCTTCGGCTATATTATTCTTTATTTGCGCCGATTCTGCCATACCTGCTGAAAATTCGGTTAAACGCGGCTGTTTGCGTATCATCCTTGCTGTATGTTTATGAACTATCTAAAGACTGTGTTTCATTAGAGAATCTTTTCCGCTAGAAATATTAATGTCTTTACTGCAGATCTTACATCTTGCAAATTTTTTTCCCTTTTTACTTCTAGAAAGCCATCTGTCAAAGTCTTCCAGCTTTTCCCAATCTTCCTTATAATTTTGGGAATATTTTATTTTTTTTGCTATATTACTTGGGCCAGCTTGTTCACAGTCACTGTCACTACCCATAGTTTAACACTAGGTATATTAGTTTTTAAAAAAATCAAGTGACACCTATGTATGTGTTCTTCTAGAACCGATATAGGATACTGATTCCAAATTTTAAATGCAAAAACAGAAACAAACCCTTCAGTCAAGATGCCCCACTGTTTTAAACTCATAGAAATAAGCAAATAACCAAATAGATATCGCTTTTATTCATTATTGAATGATATGTTGTATTTATTTCATTCATTCATTTGTTCGAATGAAAAGGATTATTTCATTATTGTAGTATTTTGAAATAATTATTTTCGGGGGAATAAGTATTTTTATTTGAAAAACAATGTTTCTTTAAGATAATTTTTAACCAGAATAGTCCCTTTATTTAGAATAAAGAGCGCTTGAGAAGCGTGCAAATAAATACCTACCGACATACATAATTGTTGCCTTTGAATTCAAGCATTATATCGACTACAATCCATAGTAGCTTTTAGTACTGTCCCTACTCATAAAATTGCTTGCCTGTTTTAATTTTCTATTTATTATAGTCATAGATTAAAGATGAATGCCATTATAGTAGTAATTTATTATATTGTATTTTTATTCTTTATTATTAGAGAACGGACATTCTTACCACATGACTAAGTTCTCCGAATCAATAGCCGTTGTCCATTGTTAACGCTGCGAAAAATCAGGTGGCCGAGAAAATCAAACACAAATACTTCATTGTATTACGGCGGGATGTACTCGGCGAAGTTTATAAACATTTCCAATTGCGGATTGCGTTTAATGGAATACATCCTCGGAATACAATCGCTGTATTGTCCATTGTAATCGCACCGGACCAGATGGTCGGGTAAGACTAACAAATACTTCATTGAATTACGCCGAGTCATGTGGTAAGAATGTCCGTTCTCTATTTATTATACATTAAAAAAAATACCCGTATAAATATTTACATTAACACGTATTATTTACATGAATATAAACGTTTAAGCATAATTTTAGGTAAACCTGCAGAATCAAGTACCCATTTCAACTGACATTTACGGATGAGCACACCCAATAATATGTCGGCAATATACGAGCAACGTTGCCAAATGCACTACTAATATAAAGAATGGTGATTTAGAGCGATGTTTAAATATTTGTTAATATAACCGCAAAATAATTTTATACCAAGACGAACCATTTAACAATGTATTTTAAGTTCTAACTAAATTATAACATATAAATTAGGAGTACCTATAACATATAAAAATTACAAATTAACGTAAATTAATAACTGGAAAATAAGGTGAATTAACAATGAGAAATAAATTAAATAATTACCAGAGATTTGACAACGTTGCAGTAAGTTTGCTATATTCGTAGCGGGAAATTTGGATGGGTACTTGATTCTGCAGGTTTACCCAATTTTTTTTTTTCCCATTCGTTTAAAAATCGGTAGATATGATGGCTGCATCGGTAGATCGGTAGAAGTGTAGAAAAATCGGTAGATCTACCGAAAAATCGGTAGACGGAACAACACTGCATTTGTTATTTATTTGTATGTATGAAACTGTCAAAATATACGACTTCGTAGGTTAAGTAGTAAATTTTAATTTACGACATACTTCAAAATGTTCTCAGTAAATCACATGCTACTAGATTGACTTTTCAAATGAACAGCTGTTATACGGTATACCACAGACTATACATACCTATATAGGGTATACTATATTTCTGACGTCAAATTGAAATTCAAACGTGAAGTCAGATATTGTAAAAGCATAACATGTAGGATAAAAAAGTAAAAGATTAAATTTAAACCGTACACACTTAAAAATTAAATATTGCAAATATAGCATTCAGAAATAAAGAAAGATAAAAAAGTTGATGTAAAAATTACTGTTGGTGTAAAAGTTGGAGCTTAGAAGAAAAATAAACATTTAGGCAAATGTATTTAAAACTGTTTTTGATTGTATTGCGTGTTAAAAATATAGACTGTACTCGTATATTTGACATTTTGGCGTTAAATTAAAGCATGCACCAAGGTTCAGCTATTTAACAAGTTTTATTTTTCTTAAACACGTTACTTCTGTTGGTTAAAAATAACAACATTCGGTCAAGGTCCATAATTATACAATAGATTTACCATACGAGTGAGTAATCTTACTCAGTGCTATGACAAATGATTTTATCACTGCAATAATACAAGGTAATCGATTTTCCGCTCTTAATTCTGTATGGATAATTAAATACTTCTTTTTAAAGCCGAAGATATACCTACCCACAACATTCTGTAAATAAGATATTTGTTTATTGTTGTATAAAATGAAACATGTACGTATTTAAGAACAACTCATCTTATCGAAACATATTCTATTATGTATAATACCTACATATGTACGAGGGTGGATCAATAAATACCCGTGTTAGGAAAGAAGACGCAAGTTTTTCACAAATTTTTTTTTTATTTTTCAACGTAATCACTTTTTAGTACAATACACTTTTCCCAACGTTTCTGCCATTTCTTTAACCCCTCCAAAAAATACGATTTGTCAAACTCTGCAAAATACGCTTCTGTCTCGACGATAACCTCCTCGTTTGAGCTGAATCTTTTTCCCCCGAGCCACGTTTTCATGTTGGGGAACAGAAAGAAGTCGCAGGGAGCCAAGTCAGGCGAGTACGGTGGGTGCGGCAGCAATTCGTAGTGCAGTTCATGCAACTTTGCCGCGATAATTCTGGATGAATGTACTGGTGCATTATCGTGGTGAAACAGCACTTTTTTCTTAGCCAAATGGAGCCGTGTCTCCTTCAATTTTATATCGAATCGGTCCAATAATTCACTGTAGTACTGCCCCGTGACCGTTCTTCCTTTCTGCAAAAAGTCCATGAAGATTATTCCGTTGAAATCCCAAAAAATCGTGGCCATGACCTTTCCGGCCGATGGGACCGTCTTTGCCTTCTTCGGAGCAGATTCACCCCGAAAAATCCATTGTTTTGACTGTCGCTTGGACTCTGGAGCATAATAATGGATCCAGGATTCATCAACGGTGACGACTCGACGCAACAACTCCTGCGAATTTCTCTTAAAGAGGTCCAAACACTGCTTCGACATTGACAACCGTATCCGCTTGTTGTCCACCGTAAGCAATCGCGGCACCCATCGGGCCGACACCTTTCTCACCGATAACTTATCATGTAAAATATTAATTGCCGTTCCGTACGATACGCCTACGGCCTCTGCTACTTCGCGCACTTTCGTTCGGCGATCAGCGAGAATCATGTCGTGGACCTTTTCAACGATTTCCTCGGTAACCACGTCTGCCGGGCGGCCTGGGCGCTCCTCATCAAAAACAGATGTACGACCACGTTTAAATTCGTTGAACCAATATCTTACGGTTGTCATAGATGGTGAAGGGTCCCCATAGACAGCATCCAACTTCGCTTTTATTTCTTCGCATGTTTTTCCATCCAAAAATAAAAAGCGAATTACGGATCGATATTGCTCTTTTTCCATTTTATCGAGAAACACGAAACACGTGTGATACAACTGGCTGCCAAATAAAAACTAACCTATGAATCAGTCTGAAATTTATTATGGTGTTGTCTGACAGATGGTAGTACACGACGGTAATGCCAACTTCGCTCAGCAGCGCCACCTGTCTTCAAACACGGGTACTTACTGATCTTCCCTCGTATTTTAATATTTAGCATTCTGTCAGTTTCATATAAGAAAAAAATCAGCACAGTACTGGCATGGATATTTTCTCAAATGGACTAAATCGTACTAAACGTATTTTTACATTCTAACCGTACAAATTTAAAAATACGCTATTTTTAACAAAGAAGAATAGTCAAACCATCGCATTTTGAACGAATCTAACTCTATCGATTATTCTATGAAAAGAGTGGGCATACAAATTCGTAGTAGTAGGTAATTTATTTTAATAGGTATTCATTTGTAACAAATGCGTAATGCGTGCTTAACGTATCGACGTATAGGTAAAAAAAAGTTTATTCAAATTATAAGAATATAACTTTGACCGACTCTAATGCTTTTATTACACCACCTTCTGTGATGATAATTATTATACCTGGTCTCCTTATTGAACGGGTACGGTTTACGTATAAATCTAGGGGCCGTATTGACTATAAATTAGGGCCCAATAATAATATAATAATAAAACGCTGTTAATTTCAAGTACATAATAAAAAATATCTGTACATTGGGTTTATATACAAAGAAAAAATTACAAATCGTGTGGCAACATGTGTAGTGGATGCATATAGATATATAAAGCTAATTTATTTGTAACACACAATAAAATTTTTATGTGTCACCGCATTTCATAAATCATCTGTGATTGAGTCGTCTTGCAAATCGGTGTCTGTGTCTGAATCTTATTGCAAATGTATAACAAAGGTGCTACTATTTTGTACATGCGCATATGTTCGTCCTCTTTTGCTATTGCGTGTTTAACAGCATTTTTCCAATTTACAGCAGTTATATGTTCCATAGCATTTTTTATATGTGTTACACTGCTTTCACTAAATTTCGGTGTTTGATTTGTTCATCTTATGGTATTTTTCAGTTGGGCCCGAAATCAATTCAATGGGATTGAAAATGCAATGGTATGGTGGTAAACGCAAAATTATATGTCCTGCTTCTTTGGATCTGTAATCCACATAATAATCCTTTAAATATTCTTTTGTCTTCATCACCTCTATTAATTGGTTTTTTTGTATAATGATCCTCAAAATATAAATCATTTGCTTCTAAAAATGTTTTAATATCTTTCTTATTATTACATTTTGTAGAAACTTTTTTTGCTGTCGAGAATGATACGGAGCGTTGTCCATCACTATCACACTATCTTTTGGTAAATTTGGCAGCAAAGTGTCACAAAACCATTCTTCAAATAAAGATGTCATATTTTCATGGTAATCTAAACTTGAGGATTTAACATTTTTAGCAGGTAATAGTGGCTGTCCGATCCATCCTTTTTCTGACCCAGCATGAATAATGATTATTCTCTTCCCTCTCGAAACCGACGCGTCCAACTGACACATACTTGAACTATCCACCCAACCTTTGCAAATTGTGTCATGGGTATCATACCCGTCTCGTCTAAATATCATATGAATCGTCCTTCCTGTCTATACCTTCTAATTGCAGTTAAGTATTCATATCGAAGTTTCTGTAACCTCGGGCTTTCCATAATTGTGCGACGTTTGTCTATAGTGCCAAACTTAAAACCAGCTTTCTTTAGCGTCCGCCACAAGGTTGCTTTATAACACTGAATATTTATAGGCTCATCACTGATTCTTTTATGCAAGCAGTCAAGTGTAGATACAACATTTCCTCTGTAGAAGGAGTATACTTGCTGCCAAATAGAATCAATTTCATACTCTTTAATTTTTCTCGGTACTCCTTTGTCACTTCTTTGCTTTCGAGGCCCTGCGTTATTCTTAATTATTTTATATATTGTTCCAAAAGGCACCTTGGTTAATTGCGACGTTCGTTGAATGTTCTGGGTTTTTAGTTCGTTATTTTCTTCCATCAGGTTATGATAGACATTGAAAATGATCTGTTTTGCATCTTCTGATATATGCTTTCTCTGTCGTGCTCCAACAGTATTATCACTATCCACATCATAATCACTAACACTTTCAGCAAAAGGTCGCCACATGTTCATTAAGTAAAGAGAGAAAAATCAAATATGTATACAGCAGTAAAGATTAACAATAAATGATAAATAGGCTCAATATTAGATATACTAATACATATATACCAACTCTCCTAACTATATTTACTTAAATTTTGTTTAATAAATATAAGCACTTATTTCATCTAAATTGTAATTTAATGACTATTTAACTATATATAATAACTATATATTCAAATTAACAACTGGTGGTACTTATATTATTATTAAATTTTATTTCATCTAAATTGCAGTAATTACAATTTACTTAAATTTTGTCATTACGGACCTCAGCAGTTTGTTTGCGTAAAAGATAATCGTATTGAGCGGCCAGGTAGTTATTGCCGCAGGTGGTGAAATAAAAGCATTAGAGCCGTTCAAAGTTATATTCTTATAATTTGAAATAAACTATACTTAAATTTCTTTGGTATATTAGAACAAACGTTCGGCGCTTGCACCACCTGACATAAATATATTTTCTAAAAATACATATAAAGAAGGAAAAATCTTTTCACCAAAAGCATTTTTGCAACTGTTTGCAACTACTTTATTCCCTTACTAATTTTTGCAATCCTAAATCTTTGGTAAATGTATGCTTTGGCAAGTCAGATAACAGTGAAAAAAATAATTTTAATGAAACAAAGATAAACATTATCTTACTGACTTTACCCGTTAAATTATCAGAATGAATTACAAAATGACATCCTAATTTCATATACAGTCGTATGTACTCCTGATCGGTAGATAGCGAAATAGTATATTAAAAAATAAGTTTCATAAGGCACCATTTTGCCGCAAAAGGCATTATGAAAAGAGTTTTTTATACTATTTTTTTCTATTTTGCATTTTTTACATTACTAATTTGGAATTATTTAGTTTGAAAGTTCAGAGTTTTATTTTTATAGAAAGCACGCAGTTGGTCACATTGATACTTGACATTGCCAAATTTAAATCATGCTATCCGCGAAGTATATTATATTACATATTATTTATTAATTTTCGTTAACATTACTTGATACTTCATTTAAAAATATAAACATGAGTTTCATAGAAACTAATATATCTTGTTGTCAGTTGTATACAATATACGTTGTTTGTGTAGAGTACGAACATATATCATATCTGTCAAATGTACTTAAATTCTTAAAATCAAATGACAACAATGATATTTATTTCTATGCTCGAACAACGCCAACATTGAAAAATGAAAAAAAGCGTATCGAAATGAAGCTCATTTCGATACTGTTTTGGGTGTCATAATGAGTTCATTTCGAACGCAAAATAGAAAAATGTATTTTGGAGTCCTTTTCTTTAGTTAAATAAAAAAAATATTCTTTATGTCGAAAATCATATAAATGTAATAAATTACCCCTAAAAAATTATCATGTACTACAATAACAAAAATGTAATAAAGCGGTAGGGCAATGAAAGCGGCGGCCTTCGTTTTATACTACAAACAAAATCACAAAATAAATCGCTTAATATAACGGGTGTTTAGAAACATTCGAAGTCAAGTGGGCTCTGAACAAAAAATCGTATATCTTTACTTAAGTATCTGATTTGTAATAATTATTAAATGTCAACTGTTGTCTTTCAAAAATCAATCTATCTCAGACATGACTTCATATTTTCAAGGACTACTTTGACTTCGAATGTTTCTGAACACTCGTTATTTATCGAACTAGGTTTCAGCATCACCTAGATCGTACGTTCGGAACTAACATAGTTTTAGGAGAACTCTACAAAACTAGGTTCACAAGAATAAACATGCATTTTAAATATTACAATTCAGTTATACGAAAAATATTTTTGACAGTGTAATTCGAGATTATTTTACCATACTTCCACAATAAAACCGGAAAACACTACCAAATCATATTTTCCGTTAAATTCAAATGACTATCTTAGTCCAGTCATTATGTATATACATTTGAATTGGAACGAGATCCCATCAAGCCAATTTTTTTCTATGTTGTTGGGGGGGATCAGAAGTGCCTAATTTGAAGTTCTCGACCGAAACTCTTGTGACTATTTTACGTTTATAAGGTTGGATTTTTGTTTCCGTTGTAACTACGGGGAAGTTGTTTGGATACTTTTTGTTGCTTTTTTCATTCTCTACAATTTGTGCCATATGACTTTTTCACGTAACATCGTCCGTTCTCGAGATATCGGCGAAAATAGGACAAAATTTGGAGTACGAACTCGGTTCTCATTTTTTTTCTTCTTTATCGTCACGCATAGCGAAAAAATGTTTATCGTCAAACTTGTAGAGCACGTTCGTACCTACAATTCGATAATCTTGTTTTCCCTCCTTCTCCAAAATTACGAGTTCCAGCACGCCGCAGTCAGCACGTCCATGAGAGGTTTCGATCTTCTGCTCGTGAGCCGCCATCTTGAAGAAAGAGTGATAAATTATGATTTTCACGATAACTTGGCTTTATTTTGAAAAGTATATTTAAGTCCACCTGGGCAATGGAGGGGTGGATTGAGTAGCTCCAAAATTGTCTCAGCCGGTCCCAAGTCCGGGTAAAGTGAGGAGGGTTGTATCGACAGACCAGCTCTCTGTCATACGTAAAAAAAAGTACTGCTAAAAATCCAAGCGTGCAGCCTCGGAACCAGGACGGATCTCACGGAAAACGACAAAAGCAAAGAAAAAGGCAAATGAATATAGGATGCTGGAACATTAGAGGGATAAGTACAAAAGAAAGCCAGGTCTTTAGAGAGCTTCACTCATACAATATTGACATTGCTGTACTCACTGAGACCAAAAAGAAAGGACAAGGTAACAAGTATGTGGATGAATACATATACTTTTGGAGCGGAGTGGAGAAAACATAAAGAGCAAAGTCTGGTGTGATAGTAGCTGTAAAGAAGAAACTAGAAACAAGCATAGTGAGCTGGAATCCGATTGATGAAAGAATACTAACAGTTGACTTAGAAATTAAAGGAAGAATAGTGAGAATCATTGGAATTTACGCACCCACTGACGACGCTGAAAAAACGATAAAAGAAGGATTTTTTGATAAACTAGCAGAGGAATTAGATAAATCTAAAAACAAACAAGAAATTATAATGTTAGGTGATTTTAACGGAAGGGTCGGTAAAGCCCTTGACAGCAAAATTATTGGACAACACGGGGAAGATGTGGTGAACGATAACGGAACAAGATGGATAGAGCTCTGTGAAGGTCACTCTCTGAAAATTTTAAATGGGTTCTTCTAACATAAAGATATTAATAAATATACTTGGATCCAGAAAACGAAAGAATTAAGATCAATATTAGACTATATCGTTATAAAACAGAATTCGATAAGAACTTTTGAGAGGAGCAGAATGTGGATCAGACCATTTGTTGGTCAAATCTATTATGGATATAAAATATGAAAACAACAAGAAAGGGAAACGTGATCAGACCCAAAATACTGAAAAACCAAAAGTCTATAATTTAGATAGTCTTAAAAATGAATCCACTAGCTTTCTATATAAATTACGATTGGCTCGAAAACTTGACGAAGAAATTACTGGAACAGCGCACGAAATGTATGAAACTCTAAAACAAAAACTACATGGACAGCCCTAGAAGCTTTAGGAATAAAAGAGAAAAAAACAAGAGATTTCTGGTGGTCAGACGAACTAGTCGAATTGGTAGAAGAAAAAAAGAAGTTATATCTCAGATGGTTGGCTACCAAAGAGGAAGAAGATCGAAAACAATATAATAGATACAAGTACATGGTTAAGAAGGAAATAAAAAAGATTAAAAATGAAGCATGGAACAACAAATGTGCACAAATAAGCTCAATGGTAGGTGGATCTAAGTCCAGAGCAGCTTGGACAACAATAAACAACTTAAGGAAAAATACAAATGAAATAAGAAAAATCAACCCTATAAAAACAGAAGTATGGAAAGACTACTACAGTGATCTACTGATAGAGAAGAGACAAGAATATTTAGACACTGGCTTAAAAAATGGAAAAGTAGAAGAACATACAATAGAGGGGATTACGGTAGAAGAAGTAAAAAAGGAGTTACAGAAAATGAGAAATAATAAAGCACCTGGACCAGGTGATCTGCCTATTGAGCTACTAAAACATGCAACAACAGAAGCATTGAAAGTAATATGTCGTATATTTAATAAATGTCTAATTGGAGAAGACATACCCCATGACTGGACAATCTCCCACATAAATTCAATATATAAGAAGGGCGACAGAAACAAATGTGGGAACTATAAAGGTATAAGCATCACTTCATCCACTGGTAGACTGTATGGAAGAATCCTTAAAGCTGGAATAGAGAAAGAAATCAGAGAAATAGAAGAACAAAGTGGCTTTAGACCGGGAAGATCCTATACGGACAATATATTCACCATAACACATCTAGCAGAAAAGAGCACAATAAAAGATAGAGAACTCCATATTACATTCATAGATCTAAAAAAGGCATTTGATTCCGTCCCTCTTCAGAAATTATGGATTACAATGGAAGACCAAGGCATAAATAAAGATTATATAAACGCAATAAAAATCCTCTACAGAGAAAATCAAGCCGGAAAACAGACATCTGCACCCTTCCAACCAACAAAAGGCGTGAAACAGGGTTGCTGCTTGTCCCCTACCCTTTTCAAAATCTACTTAGGAGCGGCTCTAAAGCATTGGAGTAGGAAATGCAGCCCCATGGGGATACATCTGGAAAGTAGCCGTCTACACACAATTCTCTTCGCAGACGACCAAGTAGTAATTGCTGAAGACCAACAAGACATGGAATATATGCTTACTAGACTCATAGAAGAATACAATAAATGGGGCTTAGAAGTAAATACGGAAAAAACCCAGTATATGGTTATAGGAGGAAGGGGGCAAGATTTGGAATTGGAAAGTGGAGTAATAAAAAATGTAAAGGAGTATGAATATCTTGGGGTCACCTTCTGCGAAGATGGAAGGGATGAGAAGGACATATTGAAGAAAATAGGTAGAGGAAAGAATATGACTAGAGCACTGCATCCGATCCTGTGGAATAATAACTTGATAAAAAAAACAAAAAAAAATATATATCAAACACTAATTGAACCGGTTATGACGTATGGGTCGGAAGTGTGGGTCATGAATAAAAACATCAATCAGAAAATACTTTCAGCAGAGATGTCTTATTGGAGACGATGCTGTAGCTTAACTTTATTCGACCACGTTAGGAATGAGAACATTAGAGAAAGAATGAGGGCTACAGATACTATTTTGGACACAATAAATGAAAAACAGCTAAAGTGGTACGGCCACCTGCGTCGCATGAGTGACGAAAGGATTCCCAGAAAAGTATGGGAATGGATTCCTCCACGAAGAAACAAACGGGGAAGACCGCGGAAACGATGGGCACAAAATATACACAAAGAGATGAAAGAACGAGATCTGCAGGAGGGAGACTGGAGTGATAAGGAGCGTTGGCGCTTATGATGCGAGAAGCGGCTTTAAAGCTGCAAAGCCTCGCTAGATATATATATATATATATATATATATATATATATATATATATTTAAGTACATTTGCGGTTAATATAAATGAAAGTGATGTTTGGTTTACGTTGGTATATATTCAAAATGGTTATTAGTAGAGAACGGACACGCTTACCACCCAGTGCAGTACTGGCGAAAGGCTGTATTTCTAAAATATTTAATTTTATTTATATAATTAGAAAGCAAACGGATGGTGATCTATAAAATTACGAAATACATATGTATTTGTTGAAAAGTTGTATTTTTAAAGTTTTTAATTTTATTTCTATAATTGGAACATATTTATTTGTTCATTTTGTCGTTCAAGTTGAGTAAAGGAGTATTAATATTGACTAGCAATAGTTTCTCAAGGTTTTCTTCTGTCAATTTTGTTCTCTTTGAATTAAGTACATCCTTATAAATAGAAAACGTCATTTCTACATCGCAACTGGTTATAGGTGCATACTGGAAATATTCTTTTATTTCTTCATATTTAGCCGGTAGATTTTGTGGAATTGTCTCCATACATAATTGCTGCAATGTAATTAAATCTGGATTTCTATTAAGAATTGCTTCAAACTTTTGCCGAAGGCCACATCCGAAGTCACTTGGAATACTTTTCAAATTATTAACAGCCACATCTAATTGGTTAATCCGTCATTTAATTTGAGATTTCGATTTTCAAAATAAGTGATTAGTTTTGGCATTTTCCAAAGTGTTCGTGTAGAAAGTACAACTGATTTTTTAAATTTGGGATTTGTGTGAGCTCCTTGCACTCACCAATACTTCTAGCATCCTTCTTTAGCAGTGTTACGAAATGTTTTAGACTATCGAAATTCTCAGCATAATAACTAGTAACTTCCAGCCATGTCCCCATCTAGTTATTACTGGAGTGGGAGGCAGTGACAGAGATGGAAATTTTTCCCTGAAAAGAGCTACTCTCAATGGTGCTTTTCTGAAAATTTTTTAAAAGCGGATACAAGTCTATCAACTTCTGGAAAGGTGCTCTGATATATTCACAGATTCTGCGGAGAACATGTGCTACACAAGTAATATGCAGCAAATTAGGATATCTTTCCTTTAATATATATGCAGCTCTGTCACTTACAAATAAAAGTACTTTTTCTTTGTACCTGTCGTCGGAATGAAGTATATTTTGAATATTCTCATTAATAGTTTTAGCAACTGTTTCCGCATCAACTGTATTTATAACTTTTGTTGCTAGTACATATGCGTTATATGGAATAGTTGGATGTAGTACACCAGCTACAACATTTACCACACAGCGTCCTAACATATCCGCCGTTTCGTCGGCGCTTATCCATATGTATTGATTTAAAAGATGGCTTCTAATGCGTTCTACTGTTCTCGTATAGCACCTAGAAACATAATATTTGCGTAAAGTTGATTCATCAGGAACATTTCGACCAGTATATTTTTTCATAAATATTTTTAAAGTGGGATTGCTAAGTTTATTTAATGGAATATTAGCCGCCATAAAAGTTTTACAGAGTTCAGATGTGTTTTCGATCCTAAGTGACGAATTTTTGACGATATTTTACGGATTTTGTAATAAATTTCGGAATCACTGACAATGGCCATACAATCAGTATGACCGTCAATCCAACTCGCCATTGTTTTACGATGCCGTTCTCGACGTTCTTCCGTATCATATCTGAAAAAGTAACTTAAACAATGCTCCAGGTCTAAATAAATTAAAACTAATGTACGCGTAAGTTATTGAAATTGAACGAAATTCAATGCACACTTACGTCTAAATAATTGGGAGAAGTAGATTCAATCAAACGATATTAAACAGGATCTATCACAAAAATTACGATGTATTTAACAGTTAAAACTATGAAAACAAGAAACTTACTAACAGCACTTTATTTACGAAATATAAACTAATAAATAAAATACATTATAAAAACCCCGCTTCTATCTACGCTCATGAAAACACTTTAAAAACACTATATTCTCCGAATACAATAGCTGAGTTGTCCATTGTTATCGTGCGAGACCAGGTGGCCGAGTAAGTCAAACAACTACTTCATTGAATTACGCCGGGATGTACTGAGCGACGTTAGACACAATTCCAATTGCCGATTGCGTTTTCTGGAAATTGCATCCGTTCTCTAGTTATTAGTTATGAAAATTTGGATAATGTGTGCTGGTCGCATAGATAACCCATAAGATGGGTAATGTATTTTATTTAATTGTAGCTTACCAGTACGTCTCCCGCAATAATTTTATTAGAAAAAGTTGCTTCTTTTAAGGTGTTTTAGAGGTCGAATAATTATTTTTCGAACATATGTATATCCTTAAGTATAGTTCAATTCTTTCTTACCAACTTTATATGGTATACCTAAAATTTGAGAGTGCTAGAGAATTGGGAAAAATTATTCATATATCTTCACATATAGGAAATTTTCTGCGAACATCCAAATATATAGCTATTCCCTGAGACACTCATTTTTATATCTCGTAGAACGTAAGCAAACTTAAGAAAAATTTGATTTAGAAGAAATTATAACCTTATAAGATTTTATTTAAAAATGCGTCTGGTAACGCGGAGCTCATATCTAGGTCGTTTCTGTTTAGTTTGATATTAGCGTCAAATGTTATCCAGCAAGAACTAAAGTTCGTTTAACAACTCCGTATAAATGGTAAACTGACGTGCCCAGAATCACCGGAAATATATTTCCGATAATTATAAAAAGAAATTGTTTTATGCGCAATTTATAGGTTTACAATTAGAGAGCTTCATTTGAGTAACATCCCACAAGTTAAATGCGCTCAACGTCCGGCGGCGACTGGCAAAATTTGTACAAGTAGACTTCATTTCAAGTAACAAATTCGTATATCCCTTTTTAGTTGTTTCAAAGTTACAGATCTGTGAATGTGATTGTCAGATCATGAAAAAAAATGTAATCCTAAAGTCAATACAAACTGATTTTATTTAAAAAAGATATACGATTCAATAACAGGCCTGTGATTGTTAACGTCGCATAATAAAATGTTATCCTAAAATAAATAAACACGTGTCGTAGTGCATACAGTAATTTCTTGGAGATCTACAAAAAAGAGTACTGGAAATTGATTTATGATAAAGAAGGTCGATATTCAAAATATCTTGCCAATTTTCTTCTCAAGAGTATGCGGACATGCATTTTGTGTATGGCTACTGTAACGGCAGTGCACGTCAAGCAGTTATTGAATACCGACATAGGTTTCCCGATAGGCGCATTCCTCATTACAGAACGTTTCTGGAAGTACACCGACAATTTAAGGAATGCGGACTGCGTGATTATCTTTTCGACCGAGGAGTAAAGTTGCCAGCAGACTTAGAGGAAGAAGCAGTAGCTATTGTTACAAGGGATCCAACTCTCAGTGTACGTCGAATCGCTAGATAACTAGGAGTGCCACGAACGACAGTTTGGCGAATTTTAAAACGTGAGAACGTGCGGAACGCAGGGGACACGGTTTGCTTGAGGCAGACCACTATGCTCGTCTAGTTTATTCTACCTGGATATTAAGACAGTCACGGCTTCATTTTAATTTCTGCAGAACAGTCCTCTGGACAGATGAATCTACGTTCACGAGAGTGAGAAACCTGCACAGGTGGTCATCAAAAAATCCCAAAGCTATACGCCCATCTAAATTTCAACATGATTTTTCTATTAACGTTTGGGCGGCCCTAATCGATGACTTGTTGATTGGTCCTGTGGTTCTGCCTGGGAGGTTAAATGCGGACAATTACCTTCAATTTCTTATTGACGAACTGCCAGGTCTGTTAGAGGATGTCCCAGTGAATGTTCGACGAGACATGTGGTTTCACATGGATGGGGGCACCACCACATTTCTGAATTGCTGTCCGAAATTGGGTTAACCTCAATTATCCAATATGGATTGGTCGAGGTGGTCCTGTTGCATGACCACCCAGATCATCCGATCTTAATCCCATTGACCTTTATTTATGGGGGTACATGAAAAATTTAGTCTACGTGCAAGTTTCGAACACAAGAGAAGAGTTGTTGGATCATATTCACCTGGCTGCTGAGCAAACCCGGTAAAACAAGTATGAAATTCGGATAAGTACTTTTACGGGCACAAGGCTGCATTCAACAAGGAGGTGGACATTTCGAAAATATTATTAATTCAACTTTTTTAAATAAAATCAGTTTGTATTGACTTTAGGATTACATTTTTTTTCATGATCTGACAATCACATTCATAGATCTGTAACTTTGAAACAAATAAAAATGGATATACAAGTTTTGCGTTTTTGTTACTTGAAATGAAGTCTACTTTACACTCCTAAAATTCGAACATAACGATACTGGACACTTGTATACGCGCGAAGACGAGCCGCCAATGCGATGTTATTCGAATGAACCTCTCTAATTATAATTATTGAAGAAAAGCACTATGGTTCCTGACGTACGATCCAAGAGGCACGCATAATCGTGGTTTAATTTGAATGTTCTAGCGAATGGGCCTCAAAAAGTTCCTATATCTTAATACTGAGAAATCGTAATGGTGCCGGAGTCACAACCCGTATAATCAAAATACCAGGCGCGGCGCGTGATGACGTATTTGGGAAGGCGCGTACAATGATGCGAGTGCTTCGTGTATTCTCGTGTACTAACTGTAGCGTTTTCTTAGTAAACACCGAAAACACACTAGGCACTCGCATCATTGTATGCGGCCTCCCAAATACGTCATCAGGAGCTGCGCCTGCAAAACATCGATTCAAAAAAATCTAATTGACGTGTTTATTTTATCTTTAATCATAAGTAAAAACACAAGAGCTTTTTTTTTATCGGATAAATTTCTCTTTGTAACGAAATTATTTTGCCAATCAGTAATTTGACGAGAAAAACTTACATGAAAAAATCGCGAGACGATAGTCGAGCGATTTTTTCTAATGTAAGTTTTTCGAGCGAAATTACTGATTGGAAAAATATTGAGTTAAAAAGAAATTTATCCGATTGAAAGAAAAGCTCGAGTGTTTTTTGGCAAGATAAATTAACGACATGAATAAAACTTTTTAAATTGTCTCCATATTGACGATTTTGTATTTCTTGTGTTTTGCAGTATTGATCTTTTGATATTTGTTGAAATTTCCCCAAACCGACTCGTATTTTACGTTCAACGATACTTAATAGTTATTACCTGTCAGCTGCCAAAATAAATTAAGTGATGCAGGGCTACTAGATATGTAACAGGAAGAAGCATTTTTATCGGAGGAAGAAGCATTTTTATCGGTGATAAAAAGCTATGTAGGTTTTTATCGCTGTCAAAGTGACAAAAATGTCACCCGCATATGGACATTTTTATATAGGAGTTAATTTATCATAAGTAAAAACACAAGAGCTTTTTTTTTATCGGATAAATTTCTCTTTGTAACGAAATTATTTTGCCAATCAGTAATTTGACGAGAAAAACTTACATGAAAAAATCGCGAGACGATAGTCGAGCGATTTTTTCTAATGTAAGTTTTTCGAGCGAAATTACTGATTGGAAAAATATTGAGTTAAAAAGAAATTTATCCGATTGAAAGAAAAGCTCGAGTGTTTTTTGGCAAGATAAATTAACGACATGAATAAAACTTTTTAAATTGTCTCCATATTGACGATTTTGTATTTCTTGTGTTTTGCAGTATTGATCTTTTGATATTTGTTGAAATTTCCCCAAACCGACTCGTATTTTACGTTCAACGATACTTAATAGTTATTACCTGTCAGCTGCCAAAATAAATTAAGTGATGCAGGGCTACTAGATATGTAACAGGAAGAAGCATTTTTATCGGAGGAAGAAGCATTTTTATCGGTGATAAAAAGCTATGTAGGTTTTTATCGCTGTCAAAGTGACAAAAATGTCACCCGCATATGGACATTTTTATATAGGAGTTAATTTATCATAAGTAAAAACACAAGAGCTTTTTTTTTATCGGATAAATTTCTCTTTGTAACGAAATTATTTTGCCAATCAGTAATTTGACGGAAAAACTTACATGAAAAAATCGCGAGATCGAAAGGTCGAGCGATTTTTTCTAATGTAAGTTTTTCGAGCGAAATTACTGATTGGAAAAATATTGAGTTAAAAAGAAATTTATCCGATTGAAAGAAAAGCTCGAGTGTTTTTTGGCAAAATAAATTAACGACATGAATAAAACTTTTTAAATTGTCACCATATTGACGATTTTGTATTTCTTATGTATTGCGGTATCGATCTTATGATATTTGTTGAAATTTCCCCAAACCGACTCGTACATTTTACGTTCAACGATACTCAATAGTTATTACCTGTCAGCTGCCAAAATAAATTAACTGATGCAGGGCTACTAGATCTGTAACAGGAAGAAGCATTTTTATCGGAGGAAGAAGCATTTTTATCGGTGATAAAAAGCTATGTAGGTTTTTATCGCTGTCAAAGTGACAAAAAGTCACCCGCAAATGGACATTTTTATATAGGAGTTAATTTATCAAATTAAAATTCATAATTTCAATGTACAAGTTAATTTATTTATCAGTACATGAACATATACACTTACAATATATAATACATTATAACTTTAACAATTATAATCTAACGGAACAAATTATTTCAAACAGCATGTTCTACAGTCTTAATTTATGTGTTAATATAATTACTATAGTTAATTAATTTTGGTTTCTTGGAGACCGTAAATATAGGATCTGAGTTACTGAGTTATCTAATTTTGTAATACATAAAACTGGAGCATATATGGATACGACAAACGCGTGTATATAAAAAAAAACATTTGTCGCATTTGGATGACTTAACAACAACGTATGACTAGTAAGTATTCTAAAAAATGCATAAAATATACGCAGGACGGGTTAAAAGAAATATGGAAGCTTACTTTGTATATTATAAGCATATCTAAAAGAATATGCCAAGTGGTATTTTCAATTATATAATAATGTGATGAATATACAATAAGCTAAATAGAACAAAAAAACAGACATGGCAAAGATAAATTAGATTCATGTAATAGCTACATTGAACTGTCGCATTTTTATTTAAATATCTTGTTTTAACAAAAGCGGGCTTTTCCTTAATTAACATATTTTTATTGACATCTGAAAACCCATTTTTTTAAATTTCAACGTGTTTTAAAAATCTATAATTTCACTTAATGCACACACAATACTTGACACAAAACAACAGGCACGCAGTTTTAGCCTAATTAATTTGCATTTTCTAATATTTTTTGTTATATCTTGCTCTACAATTTACAAATACATTTTTAAATAATAAGATATGTAGTGAAGGCAAAAATGCACGGCGATTCATAAAACGTATACCCTGGACATTTGTAGAGAGGGATACAACACAGTTCGATAAACATAAAGATTACTTTAATTATGCCATTATTACAGCACTAGATGTCGAACCGTCGTGCTCTACATATAAGTAACCATTGCGGACAAAAAAATGGAAACGTAATTATTTTATTTTTGTAACATTGTAACGTGACATTAAAACTTAGGTTAAGTGTAAATAATTTCTATGCGAAAATATAACCTTAAATTCCCTTTTCACCATGGTTTTCAAACTTCACTTTTTTAATCTAGAGTCTTCATTCACACCTCTTATCAAGGTTAAGATTTGGTCACAGTCTTATCTCTGCATATCTATATCTCATCAACATCGCAGACTCACCTAAAGTTGCCACCTAACTAAATCCGCCAAGTACGCCTATGTATGTAGTTAATGAAGGGAATTTTGTGTTGAAGTGGTGGCACAATGTGTACTGTATGTAGATTTAATGCTACAACGTTAGAAGTGTGCTACAAGTCTTGATAATCACAAGTGTTTTCAAGTGCGTCAGCGTATTTCACTAAGCTCGATGGCAGTAGATCAGTCTTTGTAAGTATATAGGCTTGTAATCATATTTATATTAGTATTAGATAATTTAGTAGTCTTGCTAAAATATGTTATTTTGTACTTTTATAATTAGTTTATCAATTCAGTAAGATTTTACAAAATGGCGGCCATTTACATTTCGATGGCAATTTTAGTTGCCAATGGGAAAATGAGGTTTTTTATATATAATATATAAAGTTTTTTCGTTAGGTATATCCGCGGAAGAGACGGAAAGGGGTTACTTTTTCATGAACTGCTGGACATGATTTCAGAAGATGACGAAATACCCCAGAGCATCGCAATTTGTCCCCCGTCTGAACCACCCGATGCAGAAACTGATAAAGATTCCGATTTATCCGATGAAGAAGTAGAGGGAAACATTGATCGTCTACCTGGTCGTATACTTCGCGCAGAAGTTGCTGTACGGTACGATGATAACGTCGAAATTGATAACGCCTCAGACAACGAACCAGTGGACACTGGTATGCCTTCGACTAGTGCACAGCCAAACAAAAAGGGTACAATAAAACGTAAAAACTCAAATAAAAAGCAGCCATCGGCTAAGCGTTCTAAGGCTTCGTTAGCTCGGGAAACAAAGTGGTATGCTAATATTACCGAAATAATTTCTGAAGTACCAAAATTTGATGACAGTGTGATTCATCCCAATGCAGAAGATTTGCTAAAGGAAACCGTTAAAAGCCCTTTTGAGGCAATGAAAACGTTTTTGAATCAAGAGATGTTAGTGCATATTGTCCGTGAAACAAATCGTTATGCCTCGCAGAAACTGCTGCACAATTTTAATGTTTCAGAGCAAGAAATTTGGACTTTTATTGGTGTAATGTTGCTTTCTGGATATCATCCACTACCGTTTCGGCGACTTTATTGGTCATCAGAACCCGATGTTCACTGTGAACTTATTTCTAATGCAATTCGTCGAAACCGCTTCGATGAGATTATGGCTCATCTGCATCTTGCTAACAATGAAACCAATGACGGTAATGATAACTTATATAAAGCGCGCAAGTTTATTGATATATTGAATGCATCATTCAAACTAATAAGTGCAGGACCAACTGTTAGCATAGACGAAAGTATAGTACCTTATTATGGCAGACATGGACTGAAGCAATTTATAAAAGGAAAGCCGATTCGTTTCGGATTTAAATTATGGGTAGCTGCAGATCCTTCTGGCAGAATACTTCATGCCGAGCCCTATTGTGGTGCTTCAACACATCTTCCGACAACAGGTTTGGGTCAAGGTGGAGATGTGGTACTTGGTTTAGCTGATTACTTAGAAGCCAAGGCGAGTACTATATTTTACTTGGATAATCTTTTTACTTCAGTTGGCTTATTACAAAATCTAAATGAAAAAAAAATAGGAGGTGCAACCCTCTAATGAAGTTACCAGACAAACGAGCTTTTAGAAAAACACCACGAAGTGCACTATCGTCATCTGGTACCGGTAATATTCTCGCAGTGCGCTGGAATGATAATAATGTGGTCACTGTTCTCAGAAATTGCGAGAACATGTATCCCTTGAAAATATCAAATAGATATAGCCGAACTGAAAAAGCCAAGATTCCAGTGAATATACCTAATCCAATTGATCGCTATAATAAGTGCATGGGCGGTGTTGATCTGTCGGATCAATTTGTAGCATCTTACCGATCCATAATAAGATCTAAAAAATGGCGGTGGCCATTCTTTGCTTGGGGAGTTGACATTTGTTGTGTACAAGGTTGGCTTATGTACAGGAAATTTGGCCATAACTTAACCCTTTTGAACTTTCGGACGGAATGTGCCATTTTCATTTTGAAGTCTTTTGGGGAATCTCGCAAAGCCACAGGTGTTCGTTCTTCTTTGCAATTTTCCCCGGCCTTGGAAGAAATTCGGAAAGACCGAACTGATCACATTATTGAAAAGGGAACTTCCAAATATAGAAGATGCAAAGTATGTGGAAATCGTACACATTATATTTGTAGCAAATGTGATCTACCATTACACCCAGAAAACTGTTTTAAATCATTCCATCAGTAAAAAATAAAATTATTTAAATTATATCATTTTTTAATAAAAATTTCCTATATTATCCCATTTCCAACTTTAGTTGCCAGGACGAAACGTCCTTATATAAAATTAAAATAATGCTTCTTTTCAGAGAAACTGTATTTAAATACATTCATTAATAAACACATAAAATATTAAACAAAAATCAGCAAAAATGAATTACGGGCTTTAATGGGTTAAGTTAGATTTCTTTGCCCCCTATATTTCTGTTCTTTTGGCTTCACAGAACTTTAAGGTCTATGTTTGTTTATTTAAGTTTCTTAATAATAATAATATAATAAGAATATTATTATTATTAAGAAACTTAAATAAACAAACATAGACCTTAAAGTTCTGTGAAGCCAAAAGAACAGAAATATCATAGGGGGCAAAGAAATCTAACTTAACCCATTAAAGCCCGTAATTCATTTTTGCTGATTTTTATTTAATATTTTATGTGTTTAATAATGAATGTATTTAAATACAGTTTCTCTGAAAAGAAGCATTATTTTAATTTTATATAAGGACGTTTCGTCCTGGCAACTAAAGTTGCCATTGGGATAATATAGGAAATTTTTATTAAAAAATGATATAATTTAAATAATTTTATTTTTTACTAATGGAATGTTTTAAAACAGTTTTCTGGGTGTAATGGTAGATCACATTTGCTACAAATATAATGTGTACGATGTAACTCTTTTTTTTCTATCTCTTTACTCTTTTTCTCTTTTCCTTTCTGTTCTTTTAGTCTTTCCTTTCTGGTGATTGGTTCCCTTTAGGGGTTTCGGGTAATGAATCGCCGGAGCCCCGGCTCGAGAAGAGTCAATTTCCTCATTTAAGTTTCCCGCTACAGAGCTATCTCTATTATTACTTGTGAATGGTGGATAAAATAAGCCAAATTGGCTTGAACACCATTAAATTGGAGGAGAAGCAGAAGAAGTCTAAATAATTATATGTCATTAGTGTCCCGATTTATTTCATAAGCATGAAAATGCCCAGACATTTAAGTGAAATAGAAAAAATAAGGGTAATATCAAAACTAGAAGATGGCTGGTTCTTAAGACGTGTTGAGGCCGATTTGAATGTGAGCCATAGTTGCATCCCTAAAATTAAAAAAGAAATGGGACCAGCAATATAATGTTGAACGTTGGTTTGGATCGGGACGTTCTATAGCAGATGGAGATGTGGCTTTGGTAAATTATTAGAGGCAAGAGTCCTTTTCTACGGTTTTGGAAGCGCGTGAGGAAACAAATTTTCCAGGATCCGTTAGAACAGACGCATAAGAAGCAGGTGGTTTAATCAACAGCGCAGCTTCAAGACAGCATTTTTAAACCGAAGAAAATAAAGAAATTAGAAATTGGATTTGTTCTCCAATACCTGAATAGAGATGAAGAATTTTGGAGCCAGGTAGTTTTCTCTGACGAAAAAGTATTCCAATCATGTAATAATGGCAGAGTACGAGCATATAGACTAAGAAATCAACGATTCGAGGAAAGATATATTCAGATTAAATAAAAGTGAGCGGTTCTCTGTAAATGTATGGTCCTGGATAAGCGCAGAAAGTAAGGGAGCTTGCTTCAACATAGAGATGGCCTAACAGGACAGATATATCGAAATATTTAGCAAAACATTATGTTACCAACTGTTAACGATTTCCAACAATTTTATTTTTCAACAGGGCAATTGCCCTGTTTGCACATCTAGAATTGTTAATGATTTGTTTCGAGACAATGTAATAAATGTATTAGAATGGCCTTCAAAAAGCCTCGATTTGAATCCGATCGAAAACGGGTCAAATTAATTTTAGACAATTTCGACCTAGAAATAGGAATTATGGGCAGCGATACAGTAATCGTGGAAGTAACTCTATGATGAAAATGATATTCGATTCTGTCAATGAACAGAAGGATACAAACTGTTATAGAGAGAAATGGAGGTAAGTTTGAAATATTGAATTTATACCTAGTTTTTTTTTTATTCCATATTTTATTTATTTTAAATCTTATAGTTAAACGTTTAATTATTACAATAAAACTGTTCAATAAAATACATTTGGAGAGTTTTTCTTTATTGAAACGCTACTAACGTTATGACATTCTTTGTCATAATGACCATGGGTAAAATTAATAAAAAATAACCTCTAAATCAATGTAGGTATTTCCATTTTTTTGTCCGCGGTTGTATAATATGTTTATATGTGGTTAGTCTCAAACCGGCTGCAATATACTACAGTTATTTCGTGTAAAGCGAAAAAGAATAAATTAATAATGTCGAAACATATAAAGGGGCAATTCTACCACGAAGTACAGAAATTAATAAGTAATTTTCCGGATTTAGTTTACGCTGGTACTACAATAAGTTTGTGAAATACTGCTATTGTGTACAATATATATCTGCCAAAAGCATATGAATTTACACATAACTCGAACACAAATACATCACCATTTTTTTTTCCGTATATGCTTTGCACTATGGCAGTTATATTTTGTTGTACACGAGAACGGTATTTCACAAACTTTGGATTTTATTGTAGTACCAGCGTAAACTAAATCCGGAAATCTATTATTAATTTCTGAGCTTTGTGGTAGAACGGTTTCGACATTATTTATATAGTTTTTCACTTTACACAAAATAATTGTACTATATCGCAGCCGGCTTGAGACTAAGTGCATATAAACATATGCACGTATAACATGATAAAATACATGCGCGTGCAACCCAAGCCTCTTCCACGCTGACGCTGCGTCTGCTCACGGTATTTATTTTCTTTACTTATTATTAAGTGTACGCCTTTGGTGCGCTGCTTATTTTGCCTTCTCTACTGATATGTATTAGCGCTCAAAACAAAACAAAAATGATTGAAAATTTGATATGATGTTCATTTTATAATTTAAATACATTAAACTTTATTCAAATGAATGTAATTTATATATTCTTGGAATATTAATGCCGAGAGAACAAAAATGATTCTCCTGGTCCTATACTACTTTCCACGGCGCATATATCAATACTTTCATCCATTTTTCCAAGTTAGCATCTTATTTACTTCTAGTGGATTTAACAAAACAATATCATTTTTTGTTCATAGTCGTACGTTAGGTGTGTTTTCTGTCGATTAATATTTATCATTTTCGCGCAAAATTTGAGAAAAATGCCACTTACACTAGAGCACGACCAATTTTATTTTAAATTCAATTATGCTTGAACACATTCATCAGGAAAGTGTCTAGTTGGTTGACTAACTGCTCACATTTATGAAAATTCTTTCAATGGAGACTGTGGTTAAATAATAATTTAAAAAGGTATATAACCCCTTACCACAAATTATTAGTCGTATCCTAAATACGTATTTCGACAACTAAGTTGTCATCATCAGTATGTAAAAACTACTAAGTAAGTAGTTTTTACCTACTGATGATGACAACTTAGTTGTCGAAATACGTATTTAGGATACGACTAATAATTTGTGGTAAGGGGTTATATACCTTTTTAAAAAAGCTCACATTTATGACAAAATATAAAAATATTCTACGCCTATGCATAACCGCGCGTCAAAGTGGAAGTAAATATTGATATGATTATCGGAATATAGCGTAGGATCAGGACAACCATTTTTGCTCTCTCTGTACTTGAATGCACACTAAAAATACAATATTCTGTCAACCACGCGGAAATTCGTAAGATTGTATTAATAGCACACTTTTGTAGATCCCAAAAAGATCAAAATATTTAAATAACAGTTAAAAGAAAAAATAAAGTTTAGTACTGGGACAATTCAAAATCTTTGACTATATTTTATCACATAACTTTTCTCCTCGAACGTGTTTCAAATATCAGATTTAAAAATTATATCAAACACTGGGTGAAAGTTTGTGGCTTTCTGTAAAAATTATCTAACTTCCAGGCCTTTTTTAATTTAATGTGTTAGAAATTTATTCAATATTACAATTCCTATCTATTAACGCTGTAGAAACTATAGCTGTATTTTTCTCTGGAAAATTTCATCAATTTCTTGTTAATACATTTAACTTAACTTAATTTCCTACTAAAATATATATTAACATAAAATATTTATTTAAAAAACATGTTATTCTGAAAGTTGTCTGTCACAGTGTTTCCCAAATTGTTATAATTTATGATGTCAGTATTATTTTACAGATAAACCAACATCTCTAGTCTCTATAAGTTGTCACGCAGATGAATGGATTAACATTAGAATTTGTGCTATATATTAGCATTTCATACTTCTCCCAATTATTAGAAAATATTCTGATGTTACAAGGACATGTTACAGCTACATTATTTTTACTTGTTTGTATTGCTTTTCCTATTATTACTACTGCCAATAATAAAGAATAACGTAAACACTTTATATTTTTAACACTAATACTCTTAAATTCAAGAAAATCTTTGAAAATGGGGATATTACAACAAGAGAATGATATTGAAAACTTTGCCCTAAGCTTCACCCCTAACAAACAGACAGAAAACAAGACGAATCCGTTAATCATAATACAATTTAATAAACTCTAAATACGTATTTCGGCACCTAAGCCGCGTTCTTTAGTAGAACAATTTGAATAAGAGAGATGTTAATTAAGCGTAGCATCCTTGGTTAAGGTACAAACTTTGAAGATATGTTCTTCACCAAATCGCCAGTGGTAAACACCACCTCGAAACCTCTAAAAATTTGAATTAACATTAATAATTATTAAACAAAAACAAAACTTTAATATGTTCTTAAAGAATCTTCTCCTTAATCGTGTAGTCAAGGTAATATCCATGCTATCGTCGAGTTTAGTTTTTATAATTGTTGGATTTGTCGTCTTCATTCTTGTGTTTTCTACTGCTTGTTAGATTGCACCATTTGATCTTCACATAACATTGTTTAACACGTTTGATTGGCGATTATTAGCCCAGGTATTTCTACCCTATCTTCACGATTCTTTGCATAATATCGATAACATCTTATTCCCGTATGTTTTCATATTAGTTTCGTCCATCGTGAATTACTAGATATAGTGAGAGTGATTTTTATATCTTTTACCTATTTTAGCCTCTTATTTCTAGAGTTGCGCACTTTCATGCTGGGATGTATTGTATTGTGGAACAGTCGGCTGAACTCAGTAATAGCCGTGAACGACAGTCTGACTCGATGTATTCAACAGTGCAGACGATTGTATTACGCAGCGTGGTAATGCCGAATGAACGATGTAGTAGAAATAATAATGTATCTTTAAAATTATTATATTTACCGCATGACAGTTATCAATCTGTGAAATGTACATCCACATAGTGCTATAGCTGTCCCTACCATATATTTCAGCATTGCGGACAAAAGCGCAACTCTATTCAGTACTTCGGCATTACCCTGGACTCTTTTTTAAAGTTGTTTACCCTCATAACAAGTAAGTAGACAATTTTGGCAATAAATATCCGATATTTTCCTCACATACTTCTCGAACCGCAATATAGAGTCGTAATGTAAACAATTTGCACAATATTTTCAGATGTTAAAGGAATATTATCACTATTTAAAGTTTTACTAATTTAAGGCGACATTTTACATCAGAAAATTTAAAAACGTTGGCAATTAGCGGAAGTATTTCTGCCCTATCTTCGCGATTCTTTACATAACATCGAAAACATCGTATTCTCGTATGTTTCTGTATTAATTTCGTCCATCCTGAATTGTTAGATATGGGATATCTTCTATATATAATATCTTCTACTCATATTATATAGTTTTTTGTAGGAAGTTGTTTGTCCTCACAATGCAACTGAAATATTTTACAATATTTTTATAGTGTTACTAAGTCTATGTGGTTTTAAATTTATTCAAAATCCTATAATAGTTCGTTTTTCGCATTTTTATTTAACATTTGCCTCTATGCAAACATCTATTCCTTTTGTGCTAGGTATGCGACAGTCTATGTTATAATGACGAATATCCAAGTTCCTATTATCTTTAGTTTGAGAATGGAGCAAGGAAGACCTTCTAATACAGGGTGGGGCACAGGAACCGGATGTTTTTAGAATGCATAATATTCGACCATTAGAAAAGGAAAGGGCATTTGACAGATGGGGATACCTTCCTGACTCAAAGTATTTTACTGTCAGTTATTGTCATGGAGCCGTGGACGCTAGAACAGCGCATATTTGCATATGATTCTTTCGTTAGAAGTGGTGAATCAGTGACTACGGTTCAACGTGAATTTCGTCGGAGATTCAATATTAATCGAAATGACTCTGTCCCCACGCGTAACACAATCCTACGTTGGATTTATAATCTTCGAACACGAGGCTCAATACTCAAAATAAAACCGCTCGGATCCCAACGTACAGTGCGCACTCCAAAGAGCGTTGAAAGGGTTAGACAAGCGATACTGCGAAGCCCACGGCGCTCTGCTCGGGCTCATTCGGCCGGACTGCGAATCAGTAATCGTACTGTAAGAAGTCAGTAATCGTACTGTAAGAAGGATTTTACATGGTGAATTACATTTGCATCCATACAAAATAGCGGTTGTGCAGGAATTGAATGAAAGGGATTACCAGCAACGAGTAAATTTTGCCCAACAAATGCTTACACTTTATGAGCAGGACGAAAACATGTTGGTGGTAATGAGTAATGAAGCCCATTTTCACCTTAATGGAGCTGTCAATAGACAAAATTGTCGGTATTGGGCTGCCGAAAATCCTCAAGAGCTTCATCAAAAACGGCTGCACAGTCCTAAGGTTAGTTTGGTGCGCAGTGGGGAGGTTTGGCGCTATCGGTCCCTTTTTTTTAACAAAACGATGTTACTGTAACATCGGCGCGTTACATTAATATGGTGAACACCTATTTTATCCCTGAATTGCAAAGAAGAGGTTTGGATCCTCTACAATTATGGTTATAGCAAGATGGAGCCACGGCACACACTGCCAGAGCGTGTATTGCTGTTCTTCGTACTCTGTTTCCTAATCATCTCATTTCGAGATTTGGTGATGTTTTATGGCCTCCTCGGTCTCCCGACTTGTCCACATGTGATTTCTTTCTATGGGGGTTCCTCAAGTCTCGTGTTTACGAGGGTAGACCTCGTACGTTACAAGAACTGAAGGAAGCGATACGTCAACAAGTTAATCTAATTCCTAGAAACCTGCCGGAAAGAGAGGAAGTCAATTTTCGTGAACGACTACAACATTGCGTAAACGAAAACAGACATCACATGCCTGAAGTAATTTTCCGCACATTATGAAATGCTAAATTCTTGCGTATGTAATCCTACCAATAAATTTCTTTTAAAGCAAAAACTGACGATTTTATTGTTATTTCAAAAACATCCGATTGTCGTGCCCCACCCTGTACATGGAGGGCAAGTATATTAAAAGAGATCGATAAAGAAAATTTATCGGTAAATATTGAACCATAATGGGACCAATGAGTTTAGAATAAGAACAAATGATGAGCTGCAACAAGAAATCAAAGGAGAAGATATTGTAAAAAAATAAAACAGCAAAGAATAAAATGGCTGGGGCATGTATGGAGGGCGGAAGAAGAATCCACAATCAAGCTGCTAATGAACTGGAAGCCAGGAGGGAAAAAAGAGAAGAGATAGACCGAGATCCAAATGGCTAGAGGAAGTGGTAGAAGATTTACGAGGAGCAGGCGTTAACAACTGGCAGAAAAGACAACGAATAGGAAACTCTGGAAGGAAATAAGCCAGAAGATATGAAGAGCTAGGACGGCGACTGATCCACCCCAAAAATGAGGATTTAGAAAGCTTCCCGAAGCTGCTAAGCCCCGCTATGGGGTTTTGGCCATTATGTATATATATATATATATATATATATATATATATATATATATATATATAGTTCATAAAGTATAAGTTTTCAGTTCAAGGCCAAATTCAAAGCATATGATTCAAATCAGTACTGCAAAGTCAAATAAAGTCAATATTCGATCGCGGAAATAACCATTTGTCATCATAAAATATAAACGTCATGTTTTGCAATATTGTCAAAATTTTAATATGTTACTTGCAATATAACCAAAGAAAGCATATACATAACCTACATGTCAAAATAATAATAATGAGTAAAGTAGGAACATGAATAGTTCGAAAGTATTGTTTCTTTTCTAGTATAAATATATTCATTCTATCCAAGAAAACTATGCGCAAATTATTACTTTAATATTCGAACAAATTACCAGGCATCTAAGAAATATTCTGTAAAATAAATAGGTAGGTTAGAAATGTCAAAGTGATAATCAAACAATTTCGTGCTTATTGTCACTAATTGATATTACTATTTATTATCAGTATTGTTCTGAAAAGAACGGATTTTGTAATTTTTTATGACACACTAAATATTCAAATTAGAAATATGTTTAACCTAGAAGTCAGAATACCGGAAACAAAGTCAATAAACAACAGTATTCAAATAATTTTACAGCAAGTCGAATATCATAAGACTATCTCCTGGACAACTTATCCTTTTTATTTAATATAATATTTCAAAGACGTACGTCTCAACTTAAAATGACAAACGTGTGTAGTATTACAGCGCGTATTCATGTGTGTTAGAAAGAGATAAAGTAAAATTTGCGGTTCCCACTTGGGCAGTACGAACTGAAAACTTATAGAGTAGTGTCAATTTGGGAAGACACTGACGCAGAAACCAATTTGGAACTTATAAAGAAAAGTGTACCCCAAACGAGAGAGAAAGTCATAGTTCTTGCATGTATAGACAGGCCGAATAACATTGACTGTAATATTCTTCAGTTGTCTTCTAGCGTCCGTAAGGTGTCGATCGTGTTCTTTGAGTTAATTTTATTACAAAATCAGTTGTTTGAGTTTATTTTATTACAAAATCAGTTGTTTTCACAACTATTTGGAATAGAAGGCCTTTATATCTGTAGGTATTACATTATTTTTCATGAATTTTTAATAGGATTTGTTGAAACATGTACTTTATTTGTTATAGATTATTATGTCTAGTTTACCGTCCACATCTGGATGTCGTGATCCAGCAGATGTTGAAATACCAGTGAAAATTTTTTACTCCGAATGAATATTCATAAATTTACAAATATAATGAATAAAATCTTGGTAAAAGAAGAAAAACTGTGATATATGTAAATGTTTAAATTATAATGAAAATAAATAATTGAACCAGAAATTGTTGGTTGTATCTCTGTTAAAAATCTCACTTGAAAATAAATAAAATAATAACGCTTTATTATTCATTCAGACAATAGAATGTGTTTATGAAATTATGTTTCATGGCAAACGAACATAATAAATGAAATATGTTGTTTCCGCTGCACACGAAATAAAAATACAAAACGTTTTACGTAAAATTCGAATTTTAAATTGCGCGCTAATTTGGGACCCAGCCCGACCTATGTTTTTGAGGGCGTTAATACTCAGGTTGCGCGATTCGCTCGCGCAGATTGGTGTCTTCCCAAAGCGATTTTACTTTACTTTATGAACTGTATATACACATTCCCTGTTTTTGTTGTCTATCTATTTTAGAATACTAAGGCATGATTTATTATTATTCAATTGGAAGGTATCTTTGAATAATTTTATCCATAGCAACTACAAATGTATGACATTAATATACTGTCATTTATATTTTATATTCCTTGAAAAAGGCATCATTTGCCGAAACATCTAGGATTGTTTTAAATATATATATTTTGAAGTAAAACCAGACCTTAAATCGACAACAAATTGAATTTACTATATATATATATATGAAAAAATGCGTGAAAGCCGTATCCATCCGGGATGTGCAGACGTCGACGTTTCATAGTTATTACTAATTGTCACCGGACAACCTGGACGGTTGGCGCCGTGACACGTTGCAGCTACATTCTTAGACAAAGGTGATTTTGTCATGTGTAGAAATTGATGCAACGAATTAGAGCGGCAATGGCATGTATGTGAGAATTCAATAATTATGAGTTCTCATTAGCATTACGTTTATCATATATATATATATATATATATATATATATATATATATATACAAGGTGTGTATAAATTGTCGCAAAAGCTACACGTAGCGACATTCTTCGTTCGGTTCTGAATAAAAAATCTTAATGTTAAAATGTCGTATCATGCTTCGTAAATTCGTAAATGTCAAGATTTGACAGTAATGATTTTGATTGGACTCACTTTGAAATACAAACTTATTGTTCTACAACGTTGCCAAATGTGTTTTTCGTGGAAGAACCTTAATGAATAAATGTTTAAAACAAACTTTTATATTAAAAAGAAACGTTTACGAAATAATACTAGTAAACATTTTTTCTTTAAACTAAATTGCATCTATCTCTATTAACAGATATCGAAGAGCAAAGGTTAGTTACGCACTAAAAGTCTAAACTTCAAGAACCCCGTGTAAACAAACGAAGCATGATACGACATTTTAACATTAAGATTTTTTATTCAGAACCAAACGAAGAACGCCGCTGCGTGTAGCTATTGCGACAATTTATACACACGTTATATATACATATATATAAAGAAAATAAAAAATGGGAGGAAATCAAGAACACAGCAGTGATTTGATAGAGAAACTATACAAAACTTCACCCGGCCCTGTCAGCAACCTAACAAGCTTTTAGAAGCTACACTGATGCCTCATACGTAAAAAAAGAGAGATAAGATTTAAATCACCTAGTTATTACACGAATTTTCCATATTCGCACATTGTTATTTCATGCCTTATTTCTTCCTCCCAATTACCCGTACATATTTTAGTTTCTAGGTAAATACTATTAACATTTTTGAATAAATTTTGTTCTTGTTGCAACCAGTTGATAATCATGTTTGTCTTTGAGATGTTCTGTTTGAATTCTGCTTCACCACTGGTCGATTTTACTTTGTTCAACTCCTTCGCGTGTCGTGACCTATTGTGAGTTCCTTAGCGATTTGCAGGACGATACACTAACTAGAATACCACCAGAGCGTGATCTGTGGCCAAGATGATGTAATCACGGTCGACTTCTATAGTTAGTGCTTATTGTATTCATCATTGTGTTGTCTGATATTTGTTAGAGTTTAGATATATAACCATCATTCCATTATTACACATCTACAAGGATTCATGTCTTCAAGTTCTAATTTTTTGTAAGGAGTTGCTTATCCCTATGGTACAGGTGAAATATTTCATAGTTTTACAAGTTTCTCTATGATTTTAAGTTCGTTAAAAATCATTAAATTTGCTTATATGTAAATATCATCTTTGTGTGACAGGCATTTTTATTGTCCAGGATGCATCAGGTTATGTTACAATGTAGAATATCAATGTTTTTATTATCTTCATCTTCAGAAAAGAGATAGAAAACCCTTCCAATAAATGGAGAAAAAGTATATTAAAAGAGATTGATAAAGAAAATAAAACATGGATAGTAAACAAGAACACAACATAATCAAATAGAATGCAATATCCCACTCGACCATATCAGCAACTTAATAAGCTTTTATAAGCACAACTGATGCCTTGTTTTAAAAAAAAGATAGATTATCTTCATTTTGATCACCTGGATATCCCATTTTCTATATTTGAGTTAGCTCTTGGTTGTTATTTCTTGTCTTCTTCCTACTAACTATACATTACTTGATATTTTAGCTTCTAAATAAATCCTATTAACAGTTTTGAGCTAAATTATTTTCTTCTTGCAAATAATTAATAATAATATTTGTCTTTAGAGATTGAGTTTCAATTTTTCCTCATATTGGCTGATTTTATTTTGTTGTCATCCATAACATTCACAAAGAGTGTCGTGTCATGACTTATCGTAAAGCCATAGGTTACTCAAGCTGGTTTTACATTTGTTGATAAATTGTTCGATAAGTTCGTCAATTTCTGGCTCAATAACTTGTCGATTTATTGAAAATCACCTTATGTTTTACAAATACCAATTTTTAAAGTCGATTATAACGGGTGTTCAGAAACATTCGAAGTCAAGTGGGCTCTGAACAAAAAGTCGTACATCTTTACTTAAGTATCTGATTTGTAATAATTATTAAATGTCAACTGTTGTCAGTCAAAAATTGTCAGAATCTAATATCAAAGATACTAATTTGATAACCTATAAAATTGTATTAAGTAAATGTATCAATCTACCTCAGACATGACTTCATATTTTCAAGGACTACTTTGACTTCGAATGTTTCTGAACACCCGTTATAATAAAATTTACTTTTCGTTCAGCTGTTTTCTTAGTAGGTTGACAAACAGTTTTAGATAATATTTGTATGGCTTCACACTATCTTAATACTACTCCACTACTTGACAAATTGGTGTTTATTTTATTGATCTTTTACAATTTATTATTTATTTTAAACAAATTTCATCGTATTTTTACAAATTTCCATTTTTTTATTTCACTTTGTAGTTTTCGTCAATATAACCTTTACGAGAATACTTTAACAAATTGACGTAGTGACTACTTATATTTACGCTTATACAAACAACGAAATGTTACTAGAAAACACTAAAAAATCGAGGTTAAAATTGTAGAACATAATTTCCTCAATTTATTAACGATTTTTTTGGATGCTTAACATATTTATTAACTCCAAAATAGACAAATATAAAATCACCCTTACGGCCGGTATTATCAACTGATATTAAAAGTAGTTTTAGTTAAAAGACATTTAAATTAAGTATAGCAAACGCCAATTAAGTTGGCGCGAGGAGGGGTAAGTTCGCGCAGGATTAAAAGTAGTGGGGAGATTTGTATTTGGTTTTACATCAAATGTCAGATCATTCTAACCTCTGAGCGTGTATCACTTTATGATCCTCTAGCAAAGACATTATGTTCCGTCAAACGTCAATGACAAATGTATTCTGACAATTACTTGAGGTGGACGTTTTTAAAAACGGCTTCTGCGCACCCCCTCCTCGCGCCAACTTAATTGGCGTTTGCTATATCTCTCAATTTATGAGTTCTGTATTAAATATTTAATTAAATGTGATATTTAGGAAAGTTTGCAACTTTTAGAACAAAATATACGAATTTAGCACATCTGAACAGTCTGTGTCTGGCTTCAAAATTAGAGCCAGATCTTTAACATTATTACGTGTTTCTTTAGAACCAAGTTTTAGTTGTATAACGAGTTTTAATTGATGTAAATAGTTTTGTATACTGTAATCAAAAAGTAAACAATGTTTAACAGTTGCATTAATATATTAGAAATATTTGCAAGAAGTAAAAATTCATACAACAATGAAATCTTTAGAAAACCAGAATAAATTTCGAAAATATACCCATAGAGAAATTAATACTAAACAGAAAATATATAATATATAGGCTATAATGGATGTAAGTACACAGAAATTCCGAGGTTATGTACAAAATCTAAATACGTTGATAATACCCGCTGTTAAAGTATAATATGCTAATTAGACTACTGATGGAGCAAGATTTTGCATGTATAGAAAGTAATTTTAATAGCTACTTGTTTTTCTGTCATGTGAGAAGTACGAATTTGCTTTTTTAGTTTTCATGTCTTCTTAAGGAAGCACGTGTCACAATTTGAAAAACACTGAATGAATACTATAAATAACTTTTAATTAGTTTCAAGTAATTTACGAAAATTAATCTATTTTTTTCTTTTTGTAAAGACCTACTATTTAATATAATACAATAACATTACATATTTATTGCATATTTACCAATGTTTTATAAGAATAAAATACATCATGTTTCTGTCTTTTACACACAATAAAATGAAATCGAATTAGATTTTGATACTATGTATTTCCAAATAAAATAAAAAGAATCGTATCACAGTAAAATAATCATAAGTACAAAGAGTACCAGCAAAGTTTTGCAATATGACGCAACAGATTGTTTGTCGCTGCGTGTTGAGACATGTTCATACTCGTACAATCGTGGTCACGAAGTGAAATACGGGGAGTTTTGCGGTATAACTTCACGGGTGGTTTAAACGTAGACCAGTGCTTAGAAGAAATTACTCTCGCGCTAGGTGATGTTTATCTACATCATACAACTGTATTCAGGTAGAATAGAAAATTCCAGGGGAACTTACTCCCTGGCGGACATTGAGAATGCGGAAAGGCCACGAATGTCAGTTACAGAGGAAAACATTACTGCTGTGGGGAAAATGCTTGACGAAAATAGGCAAGTGGACCTATCAGCAGATAGAGGATACCTTGGGCCTAAATGCACCAGCAATTCGTTCGATTCTGCATGATCATTTGCACGTAAAGAAACTTTGTTATATCTGGATGCCGTATAGACTGACTCAAGAGCAGATGACACGATGTGTGACAGGGAGATGCTAAAAAATATGTTGAGGAATAATATCGATACGTGAACAACATCGTGACAGGTGACGAGACTTGGCTGTACTATTATGATGTGCCGACCAAGACTCAAAACAACGTTGGGGTCTTTGATGATGAGGACACACCCATAGCTGTCAGAAAATTCCGATCTGCTAAAAAGAAATTGATACTGTATTTTTCAAATCGAGTAGAATTGTGGAGCATGTCGTTTTGAATACACAGAAGACAATAACAGCAAAGTGGTACACTGAGCAGTACCTTCCTAAGGTTATCGAATCTCTGAAGAACCTGCGGACAAAGTCAAGAATGGATACCTGGTTCCTCCATCATGACAACGTCCCAGCTCACCGCATATTTGACCACTACACGACTGAAACTTCTTGAGCACCCCCGTTGTGATTTTGTACTATTCCCGCATGTGAAAATCAAGCTGAAAGAAAAGCAATTTTCCAGTAATCAGGACCTTTTGAGGGCTTGGGACAACAAGTGTGTCTCAGTCCTTAATGAAACTTAGCAGAGTTGTTCATAAGATGGTGAGGTGTATTGAATGCGCCGCAAAATACTCTGAAAAAATTTAATAAATGAAGCTATATTGCAAAACTTTTCTAGTACACTTTGTGTACTACTTGCATCATTATGAAAAAAACAATTAGATTTAATTATGAAAACATGTATAGGTGAAAAATGAGTGAACATATTGCACTTAGCACTATTTAAAAACTATTACCATAAATGCTCAAATGTCTTTTTATTAAATTTAATTAATTACGAATTTTCTACCGCTATCGTGTTCAATGGATCTCTTTATTAGGCCATCAATTAAAATACTAAAATTTCTTAATTCTCTAACACAGACTACATATACGTAAAAATATATTTTTGAGCAAAATCAAAATTAAAGGATATATTAAAATAAGAAATAGGTCTTTAAAGGTGACATGTTAGTTTTACTCTTAATATGTGCATTTCGTAATTATATTTAAAATAATATAAAATATTCATAAATATTTCTTTAAATTATCGCGCAGTTTTTATAGTTAAATTTTAACATCGTTTTGGCTTAATAACTAGCTTTTTCCTCTAAAATTTGGTGTGAAATTTCAAAACTAAAAAAATAAATCAATATTTCCATGATATGGAAACGCTTCCCCAGTTAGAAAAAAATTCAAAACCCAGGCATCTATATACCCGTAAAACTATGGCCACTGTGTTCTGGAATAGTGAAGGTCTTCTGCTATGCTAATTCCTCGAACCGCGCACAACCATTAACAGTGAGAGATATTGTAGAGCTCTTCAAAAATTGCACATAGCAATTAGAAAGAAAAGGCCTAGACGATTATGTAGAGTTCAACTTTTGTACGATGGCGCAAGATCTCACACCTCAAATCAAACCAAGATGTGTGGTTGGTATAGCGACATTGGGAGATCCTGCACCGTCCTCCGTATAGTTCAGATTTAGCCTCTGGGATTTTAATTAATTTCCACCATTAAAGAAATTTCTGGGGGGGAAACGGTTTATGGATCAGCAGAATTGCAAGACACCGCAGTGGACTACTTCAAGCAACTTGACATGCGGCAGAATCGTGAAAGGATGTTCAAATTACTGCCACGCGTTTTGGAAGAATATGCAGAGAAATAATCAAAAGTACACTTCGTTTCAAGTTATAGTGCGATGTCATAAATATATTAATAATCTATTGCGGTAATCTTCCCATGGATGGAAAACACAAATTTTAAGTACCTGGAAACTATCTCGATAAAGTTTTCAATTATTTAATTTATTTTAAACAACTAAGGTAATCGGGTGTTATATGCATTCATATTATAATACACATATACTTTTATTAATTATAATTAAATATTGATAATACGGGCCTGTGTGTATCTCATATCGATTACCGTTACTGCATACCAACTGTCGTGTTCAAGCAACTGTGGAAGCTTGCCATCGCACTATAACTTGAAGCAGAGTATCTGTGGAATTATTGACTATTTTCTTTTATAAATGTTAGTGTAATTTTCGTTTGTACTTTTAATATCGGATATCTCTTGTAAAAATTAATATTTTTTTCTATTATTAATATGCGATTGCGATGTTAAGAATTCAACCACACATTTCAAAAGCTGTTTAATTAGAAACAAAACTAATAAACATGTCACCTTTAAATTCACATTTTTTCAAAGTATCTCTCTCCTAATTTATTTCTGTTTTTCTTATTTATATACAGAATTATTACACATTTACAAAATAAGTACATACATACAAATATATGCTCTTGATTTTGTTAAATAGTGTCTGTTGAAATTGTTTGAAAGAGAAATGCCTAATTTAATATTTTCATTTGAAATTTTAGTTGTTTTATCCGAAACATTACCACATCTTTACACTCAATAACAGCAACATTTAATAATAAAAGAATATTGTTGCTCTAGGATTTACATTTTGCTTAATTTCATTTCGAATTATTGTATTGTGATCTTGATTTTTTCCAATTGCTAATCTTAAACAAGACAATTAATTAGTTTTACATTTTGTACATCCCCAATAAATAGTGTAATTAATATCGAAAATTATTTAATAAATATAATGTTACTAAATTATATTATCGTTTATACTTCCCTGACCAGTCTACATCTTTAGTAATAAGTAGAGTGGACCAATTCGGAGCGAAAGCAGAGGCGTGACTAACGAATTGGTTCCCGCATGCGAAACATTATTAATATCTAGAGATATACTATCACGAACGGTGCTGTTATTATGTTATTAAGTAATATAATAAGTTATTATATTACTTAATACTACATATTTGTATTATATTTTGTTTATTTTAGTTCCAATTTACAGTCGTGTATTGTGTATTGTGCATTCTATAGAACAGGAAAGTGTTTTATATTTATATGAATATGAATATCACCTATATTTCTCTCAACACTGCTTTATAGAAATTATGTGTCAACAAATTTTTGCTGTTCCCTAGTTACTTTAGACGACGGATAAAGGTAGGAATTATAATCAATCAAAACTAGGGAACAGCAAAAATTTGTTGACACATAATTTCTATAAAGCAGTGTTGAGAGAAATATAGGTGATATTCATATTCATATAAATATAAAACACTTTCCTGTTCTATAGAATGCACAATACACAATACACGACTGTAAATTGGAACTAAAATAAACAAAATATAATACAAATATGTAGTATTAAGTAATATAATAACTTATTATATTACTTAATAACATAATAACAGAACCGTTCGTGATAGTATATCTCTAGATATTAATTATGTTTCGCATGCGGGAACCAATTCGTTAGTCACGCCTCTGCTTTCGCTCCGAATTGGTCCACTCTAGTAATAAGATACTGTAAAAGTTGAATAATCTCAAATCAGGTATATTTGTTATATTTAGCCACCTAACTGAATAAATTAGAACTAGAATTAATATGTTTAAATATGATTATGAAATAGAATATATAAATATAATAGCTTGGAATCACAATGTCGCAGGAAAAATTTCATTACCGTTATACAATTATATAATAATATTACGGATTTTTTGTTTACTTATAGTTACGTAGATATTACATAAAGACTTTGCTGGAAGTACTTATTCACTAATATTGGGTCAAACGTTGCTGTCAAAAACAGGGACACCCGTGACACTGACTGGTTGAGCATTTGCAACAAGGTTAGAACGCATGTTTGTGTTGGTTTGTGGTTGAGGTGCTACCCCAGTGTTATCCGCGGCAGCAGCTGCGCGCATCTCTTCCGCTGTTGCCCTGAAATATCACATCTTATAAAAACAATTCAATAATCACATACCTTTTTTTTTAGGAAAGTTGCAAGTGTATTTGAAAGGGCATTTTTTTAAAATCCGATAGAACTGGAAATTGAAAGAAAAAAACAATATATTTTTTCGAAATTGGTGGAGACTGCCTTGAAATCTGAAACGAACAAAAACAAGAAAATTCCCTAACCACATCGCCAGTGGGATAACCAGTGATATCCCACTGGCGATTTGATGAAAAGCATATCTTCCAAAGTTTTACCTTAGCCGCAGACGCTACATTTAGCACTATTTTTCATTTTCCATTTGTTCTATTGAAGATGGCAGCTTAGTTGCCGAAACACGTATTTAGAATCTATTTATATACAGGTGTCTTTGAAATAAAACGATAACATGAAAAATGGGAAGATCGTTTATATACCGGGTGTATTATGAAAAACCTTTCATGCTGTAACTTTTTTATTTTTTATCCGAATGTAATAAATTATACGTCGAACTAAATCGTTTTAAAAACACTGTAACGTGATCTGCTTTGAATTTTTTTTTTACACTGCTTTTGACAGACAGCTGCAAACTGTGTTTTTTTAAATTGCACTATACTTTTTTTTTTCTTATTCAAATATATTACTTTTTCTGAATATGAAACTGTAAACAACGATATCCTTGTATGAAAAAAAATCGAGAAATTGAAGGTTTTTTTTTAGTTCGATTTATTCTGGTTTTCCGAACACAGAGATTTCTTAAATGCATTTTAAATACTCTATTTCATTTTATTACCAGCAAATATGTGTACCTCTTAAAATCACTTACATTCAATACTATATAGCCCATAAAGGATTACAAACCAATGTTATCAGTGAGCGGTGGGTCAACAACAACATTTACAGTGTTTATTTTAAAAATTTAAAAATCAAGCAGTCATATTGAACGATAAAAGTGCATTCCAAATTTTCGAAGAGAGCTGTAACATCTGTCAGTCACACATTCATTATAACATTTTCAACGATTTATTTCTAAATTTTATTGAAATGGATAATGGCGAATGTGTGGATGCGATTCTAGCATATTTTGAATGCGGAACAAATTCTGCAGCAGCTTTGCGACTTTATGGAAATCGTTTTCCTGACAGAATGCGTCCAAGTGCCGATAAGTTTGGAAGGCTCGTGCGAAATTTACGAAATTTTGGATCATTCAAAAAACCGAAAATAAACGCACGTGTAATTCAAGATCAAAATTTAGAATTAAGTGTCTTGCTCTATGTGGAAGAAAACCCTAATACGTCTACGCGAGAAATTGCTCACTACATGCAGGTATCACATTCTACAGTTCAGTACATTCTGAAGAAGCACAAGTTCTTTCCTTATAAACCACGGAAGGTGCATGCTCTCGGTGAAAACGACCCTCAACGAAGGGTTCAATTCTGCACGGTTTTCATGAATAAACTAAGGGAAGATCCAATTTTTTATCGCCGTGTGTTGTGGTCAGATGAATGCACTTTTGGGAAAAATGGTGTATTCAACAGAAATAATCATCGCCATTGAGCACTGAAAATAACCTGTTGCATGTTGTGATGCAACACAATTTTCAAAATCGGTTCAGTGTAAATGTATGGTGTGGCATTTTAGGCGATAGAGTAGTAGGGCCTTTTTTTGTGCAGGGTAATCTAAACCAAGAAAAGTATAATAATTTGTTACGCAATGAATTAGGCGATTATTTAGATGAGTTGCCACTTGCTGAGTTAAACAGGGTGGTGTTCCAACAGGACGGTGCCACACACCATAGTGCACGAATGAATACTGATTTTCTAAATAATTATTTTGGCGTCAGATGGATGGGCACTTACGGCCCTATTCGATGGCCTGCTAGATCGCCAGATCTGAATCCACTGGTCTTTCTGTGGTCTTACATCAAGATCATGTCTATTTGACTCCACCTGATACCAGAGATGATTTAGTAAGAAGGATAGTACAAGTATGTCATGAAATACCACCAAATCTTATATTAAACGCTGCAGTTGGAGTTAATAGAAGGTGTCAAATGTGTCAAAATGGGCCAATTTCGAACATTTGATTCATTAAAATATATGATAGCTTGATTTCTGTAAATTTCGTAGTTTTTTTTAATAATAAAAAATTTGTCACTCAATTTAATGGAGGTGTCTTCAGAAAATAAATGTTTATTAGAATAAGTAAAAAAAAATATGTAGTACAATTTAAAAAAAAAAATTACTACTGTGTCAAAAACGAAATGTCAAATTTTTTTTTTTAAAACAGGTTACAGTGCTTTAAAAACGATTTAGTTTGACATATCATTCATTAAAATCAGATAATATATAAGGAAGCTACAGCCCCAAAGGTTTTTCATAATACACCCGGTATATATATACATACAAGTGTCCCGTATCGTTATGTCCAAATTTTAGGAGTGTAAAATAGACTTAATTTCAAGTAAAAAAAAACGCAAAACTTGTATATCCATTTTTATTTGTTTCAAAGTCACAGATCTATGAATGTGATTGTCAGATCATGAAAAAAAATGTATTCCTAAAGTCAATAAAAAACTGATTTTATTTAAAAATGTCCACCTCCTTGTTGAATGCAGGTTGTGCCAGTAAGCCAACAGAAGAAGTTGCTCGGCAGCCAGGTAAATTTTTCATGTACCCCCATAAATAAAAGTCAAGGGGATCGGGTGATCTGGGTGGCCATGCAACAGGATTACCTCGACCAATCCATCTTGGATAATTGACGTTAACCCAATTTCGGACAGCAATTCCGAAATGTGGTGGTGCCCCATCCATGTGAAACCACATGTCTCGTCGCACATTCAGTGGAACATCCTCTAAAAGACCTGGCAATTCGTCAATAAGAAATTGAAGGTAATTGTCCGCATTTAACCTCCCAGGAAGAACGACAGGACCAATCAACAAGTCATCCATTAGGGCCGCCCAAACGTTAATAGAAAATACATGTTAAAATTTAGATGGGCGTATAGCTTTGGGATTTTCTGATGAGCACCTGTGCAGGTTTATCAGATTTGTAACACCACTTCTCGTGAACGTAGATTCATCTGTCCAGAGGACTGTTCTGCAGAAATTAAAATGAAGCCGTGACCGTCTTAATATCCAGGTAGAATAAACTAGACCAGCATAGTGGTCTGCCTCCAGCAAACCGTGTCCCCTGCGATAGTGATATCTATATAAGCCCTCACGTTTTAAAATTCGCCAAACTGTCGTTCGTGACACTCCTAGTTGTCTAGCGATTCGACGTACACAGAGATTTGGATCTCTTGTAGCAATAGCTACTGCTTCTTCCTCTAAGTCTGCTAGCAAATTTACTCCTCGGTCGAAAAGATAATCACGCAGTCCGCATTCCCGAAATTGTCTGTGTACTTCCAAAAACGTTCTGTAATGAAGAATGCGCCTATCGGGAAACCGATATCGGTATTCAATAACTGCTTGACCTGCACTGCCGTTACAGTAGCCATACACAAAATGCATGTCCGCATACTCTTGAGAAGAAAATCGGTAAGGCATTTTGAATAAAGAAAACGTGTCCACTCACTAATAAGCTGTTGTATGAACTGAAACGTAATGTAATCCTTTATTAAAAAATGCAACGTTAACAGTCATCTCAACATTTGTTTATTGTATGATATTCATGGTTCAGCACTTACGAAATAACCTTTTTTATCATAAATCAATTTCCAGTACTCTTTTTTGTAGATCTCCAAGAAATTACTGTATGCACTACGACACGTGTTTATTTATTTTAGGATAACATTTTATTATGTGACGTTAACAATCACAGGCCTGTTATTGAATCGTATAACTTTTTTTAAATAAAATCAGTTTGTATTGACTTTGATTACATTTTTTTTTCATGATCTGACAATCACATTCACAGATCTGTAATTTTGAAACAAATAAAAATGGATATACAAGTTTTGCGTTTTTGTTACTTGAAATGAAGTCTACTTTACACTCCTAAAATTTGAACATAACGATACGGGACAGCTTGTATAGAATATGAATCCAAAATATTGTTAATTACGACGCGAATTCCAAAATTAAAAACCCCCTGAAAATTATAATATATGCCACTTATGAATTCAAAATATTAAGAATGTAAATATGTACGTCTATTGAAGTTACACATACACCATATGTTTACATACGTAAAAATTGTACCGAACGTACATAACGATCGACAACAGAACGAAACTTAAAGCGAGATATATAATAACAAAGCTATTCATTTTGTTATTGTGAGGTCAGCTTTAAGATACCGTCTCCGATAGCATTTATGATATATTCAGTCGCACAGTAGCGTAACAAAATTTTTTTTATATCTTTGTCGTTTTGTTTTCTCGCGTATGAAAGGGAATTTTGGTAAAATATTTTGGGTATACATTTTATATAATTTAATCTTTCCATCTTTCAAACGTTGTCTTTTTATTTCAAGGGCAGCCGGTATAATTGTGGTTAGAAATTTTTCTTGTGTCTGTCCATTTTAATATTTTTTTTTAATCCGAAAGATGGCACTGACATTTGAAAATTATTTCGGTTATATTTCTGACGAATTCTGGAAATCCAATTTTGGGGCACTGCTAGGCGATGTCGCGAATGGGGCTTCCAAAGCGTTAATTGTTGCTAGTTTATCAACATAAACCAATGACTTCATATAGCTCCATAGGTAATAATCGATAGGTGTCAAATCGCACAACCTTGGACGCCGATTAATTAATTCATTTCTCGAAACCAAATTTTGCTTTCAATAAGTCGATGGTTGTATGATACGTAGCGCCATCTCATTGAAACTGCATCTCATCCGGATCAATGTCAACCATATTTTCAAACAAGAAATCATTTGTCATGGTACGGTGAGGACCTCTATTGACCGTAACCAGAGCTGCAGCCTCATTCTTGGAAGGTGGCACTAGCGTGTAAACCGCACCAAACGGTACATTTTTCTGGATGTAATGGAGTCTGCAGGATCTCTTATGGATTAGTCTCAATTCATATGCGGCAATTTTGCTTATGAACAAACCCGTTCAGTACAAAATTAGCCTCATCGCTGAATATAATTTTGCGATAACACAACCAGTCAATTTCAAATTGCTCTAGAGCCCAATCGGCGAAAAAAACGGCGCGTAGTCTTGTAGCTTTAATTCCTGTATCAGCTGGATCTTATACGGGTGTAAACCAAGATCTTTACGTAAAATTTTCCACGCAGTGGACGGACAGAGCCCCAATTCCCGAGACCGAAGAGCAACGGATAAATTTGAATAATCTTTCGTTTACAGCGGTGATATTCTCTTCAGTACGCACACTCCTTCGACGTGCTGGTGTTACATTATTTAGACTGTGTGTGGTACTAAATCTATCCACAAATTCGACGGATGATTTGCTCAGATAGCCGATTATTGTGTGCCATAAAAATCCGGAGATCGTCTGTAAGTTGCGTGAATCGACGACTGATTTTCAAAGTAAATTTGATAATTTGGTAGCGTTGTTCAAGCGTAAGTCCACTCATGATGATCTGCCAGAATATACTAATTATAAACGTCGAAAATGGAACGCAGTATGACAGCTCGTGTGACAGTTAATTATTTCGTAAGTTCTATTGAAGCGAAAAAAAACACCCATTCTACAATAAATAATCTTTGAATTATGTGCAATTAAAATCTACATAAACAATTTTTTTACTTGAAAATGAATAAACAAATAAAAGTCATTCTCTGTGATTTTTTACTTGAAGATATAATGATAAAATAAACTTTGGTAGTTGCAGAAAAAGCCATATAACTGATAAAAGATGAGAAGATTTACTAAAGGAAATAATAACACAAATAGTAGTTGCCTATTTCTTACATGCTATTTTGAACAAATTATATCTCAAGTATCAAATAAGCATAAAATTACAATACAAAAGTATTTTGTCTAAGGATTTTATAATGTATTCATAGGTTTTGTATGAATTTAGTAGATGTTCGGGCTATTTCCATTGTTTGTAGGATTTGAATATCCGACGTTTCGGTAGTCGATCTACTGCCGTCTTCAGGGTAGTCCTGAAAAGGGCCAGTTCTTGCCAAACATATTTGTTTTCCCAATTTTTTAATTGCGAAATGTACACGTGTGAGATTCGAACGGGGTCTAAAATTCGAAACTTTGAACTAAATCAAGCACACTAACCACCTATTTAGGGGACGAAGTAGTGGTCCCTAATGTTTGCCATGTGCACAAGAAAGATGATACTGCTGAGATAAACAATTATAGGCCAATAATAACCTTATCTAATTTTGCGATACAGTAAGATCTCGTTAACGTGAAAATTCGTTTATGTGAATATCTCAGTACCGTGAACACAAAATATTTTCTATTGCATACTCTGTAGTATGAACAACGAACATACTCGAAAACGTGAATAATGAATAGTTTTAATTTTTAAGTCATCGGGGGTTTCCCTGTCTGTATGATATGCTACAATATGTAAAAGCAGGCCACAGTGTTCAGTGAATGCTCTTGCGCGGTACGTTAACTGTCGTAACATGACAAAACTGAATGCAAAGTGTTTGTCTTTACGTGAAAAAGGTAAACTAATAGAAGATTATGCAAAAGGTTTGAGTGTAACGGCCATTTCAAAAAAGTAGGGCGTAGCAAAATCAACAGTTTGCTCAATTAAAAATAAAAAGAAAAAAATCGTCGCTGTTTTGGCTAGTACGTCAATATCTAGCAAAAAATGTACATTAAGAGAAGCGGAATATCCAAAAAAGGAAAAAATTCTATACAGATGTCTTAAACAGCGCCAGAAAAACATTCCGGTTACTGCTGAAATAATTCGGCAAAGGGCTTTATTTTTTTATGATAAGGTGCATCAAAGTACACATAAATTTAATGCCAGTTATGGATGGCTCCAACGTTTTAAAAAGCGCTTCGGAATTCGTCACTTGAAAATTACCGGAGACAAATTATCATCTCAGCCACATCTAGTGGATCCTTTTAAAGAACAATTGAGACAAAAAATTGCGGAATTTGATTTAAATGAACATCAACTCTATAATGCTGACGAGACTGGGTTATTTTCGAAACTGTTGCCTGATAGGACCTATGTTTCACTTGCTGGAAAAACGCTCCGGGAATGAAAATTGCGAAACAAAGAATTACATTCCTCGGTTGTACAAATGCAGCTGACTCGCACAAATTAAAGCCATTCATAATTGGAAAAACAAATCGACCTAGATGCTTTAAAAATTTCTGCAATCCAGTTGTCTACAAGAACAACGCAAATGCATGGATGACGAAAGATATTCTTAAAGACTGTTTTTTTAACCAGTTCGTTCCTGAGGTAAGTTCAAACAAAAAAAAAAAGATACCATAGTTGACTTTCATAATTTTAGGTTAGAGCTTTTTTACGTAGTAAAAACATCAGAGAATATGCCATCCTTCTTCTTGATAACGCTCCTTCTCATCCCTCGGAAGCAGAATTAAAAGCAACTGATGGCAAAATATTTGCAATGTTTATGCCTCCTAACGTAACACCATTGATACAGCCGATGGATCAGAACGTCTTACGGCTCACTAAGCTTTATTATAGGAAAAGTTTACTGGCCTCTATAATTTCCAGTACAGAAAATATTCAGGAAGCTCTTAAAAATCTGTCGTTAAAGGATGCTGTATTGAATCTAGCCGCCGCATGGGATAAATTGGAGCAATCTGTTATCGCTAAATTTTGGCATAACATATTATCAGACAGTGACAATACTGAATCTGACGAAGAAGACACTCTCCCCTTAAGTGTTTTAGAACGAAAATGGAATGAAGAAACTTCCGAAATTGTAGCTGAAACAATCACTTTACTGAATAATCTTGAAAGTGAACCGACCATAGACCAATACACAAAGACTCATATTGAAGAATGGAATAAAGACACAGTTACATATGAAAGCGATGATGAAGATGATGAAGACGATAAATTATTAAAAAATCAAGAACTTGAAATTCCTAAAGTACCGCATTCGGATGGCGTGAAAGCACATTAAATATGGCGTTAGATTGGGCGCGTACAAACAATTTGGATGCTGAAGACATTATAAACTTAAAACGATTGCAAGAGAAAGCAATTTTGCTCAGCATTTCTAGGAAACAAATTCAATCAAAAATCAATAGCTATTTTATGTAATGTTGTATATTATTAAATAAACGATATATATATATATAAGTAAAACTGTGTATGTTTAGTATCTACTCGCTAACGTGAACAAATTCCATAACGTGAACAGTCTCGGATTTTTTTGTGTTCATGGTTTCGAGATTCTACTGTATTTTCGAATACAATTTTATTATATATTTTGTAAATACGAGTATTTTGAGATGCCACGAAACTAGAGAAGTTAGAGCTGGCAACACTGCATTTCCAAATAACACAATTCTTAAGGAGTAAACTCTGACTATTAGTTGAGTCGCTTCTGTCATAGAGCAAACGTGATAGATACGATTTGTCATCGAAACATAGACTTGTCAAGAGAACAATGATCTACTTCGATTTTAAGGTCGGCTTAAGTAATGGTGGACATCGCATTCTATCAAAAATAGTAACAGGTGATGAAACTTACATCCCATTTTACGATATTCCTACCCGCCAGGAGAACCGTGTGTGGATCCACGAAGATTCTCCAACACCAACAATGGCCAAAAAGCAAAGGGCTGTGAACAACAAAGTCTTGAACGTTTGCAAATCGTATTTGGTGACGAAAGTCTTTCACGTGCAACTGTGTTTCGCTGGTATAACGAATTTAAAAGAGGAAGGATATCGCTTGGTGATGAGGAACGTACTGGTAGGCCCTGTTCTTCAGTTACCGCTGAAAACATCGAGAGACTGAGACGTATGATCGACGAAGATCCAAGATGCACCTATTAAGCGATTGAGGCAACTCTTGGTGTTGGATCCGCAACAGTAAATTCAGTTTTACACGATCATCTTCGGATGAAAAAAATTGTTACTCGTTGGGTGCCACACATCCTTAACGATTTCTAAAAAGCAGAGCGAGTAATAATCGCTCGGGAAACGTTAGAAATGTTAAATAATGGTGGACATCGCATTCTATCAAAAATAGTAACAGGTGATGAAACTTACATCCCATTTTACGATATTCCTACCCGCCAGGAGAACCGTGTGTGGATCCACGAAGATTCTCCAACACCAACAATGGCCAAAAAGCAAAGGGCTGTCAAGAAAGTTATGTACGCAGTTTTCTTCCGTAGTACCGGATTAGTAAAAGCAATCAAGTTGGAAAAACAGCGTACAGTCACAGCTAACTGGTACAACACAAAATATTTACATGCAGTTCCTGAGTCAGTCAACATTCGCGGGTTAATGTTGCATCACGACAATGCATCGTCACACAGTTAACAGCAGACAGTTGAATTTTTACATGAAAATAAGGTAAAGCCATTGAACATCCACCCTATTCGCCCTGATTTGACCATGTGTGACTTCGGGTTGTTCTTTAACCTAAAGAAACATTTACGTGATCGACGTTTCACGACAGAGGATGAGATAGATGAAGCAATTCAGCTACTTTTTGAGAGCATTCCAAGAGATGACTGGCTTCAAGCTTTTACGTTGTGGAAATTTCGGTTACATTACAATTTCGGTGATTATTTTGAACATAAATAAAATCATTTTCGTAAAAAGACTTGTAGTTTTCTTGTATCTCAAAATATACAGGGTGTGTATAAATTGGCGGACCCACTACACGCGGCGATGTTCTTCGTTAAATTCGGAGTCCAAAATCCTAATACGAAAATGTTGTACCATGCTCCATATCTTTGCACGAGGTTTCTAAAGTTCGGACTTTCAGTCTTGAAATAAGCATTATTACTCGATATTTGTTGACAGAAAGAGCTACAATTTAGAAGAAAGAAGAATTGTTGTTATTATCCTTTCGTTAAAGTTTTCTTTTTGATTTTAAAGTTTTTAATATTTGTTTATTAACTTATTTTGACGAAAAACACACCTGACAACGTTGTAAAACAATAAGTACGCAGCCTAATGTTGTTCTAGTCAAATACATTACTACTGTCAAATTCATTCTGAAGACAAAGGAAGCCTGATACATCGTTTTAGGATTAGGACTTTTAACTCAAAATTTGACCAAGAATGTCGCCACGTGTAGTGGGTCCGCCAATTTATACACATCTTGTATAAGATAAGACCACAGGTTCACCTTTCTTTAGTGTACAATAGCAATGCCTATTATAATACATACGGTCTGTAACGAGTGTTTACTTATACATCATGGTCAATCTATCACTATATATGCTTAACTGATTGGAAAAGCTTTTTCAAAGGTATTTACGTCTGCAAATGTTCTGAAAGGTTCTGAAGTAAATGGAATTTTTTCGAGGAGGATGAGTTCCTAACAAATTATTAATTGATTGTACTCTAAATCAAAATTACAATGCACATTCTGATGAACTACGGACACCTAGCCCCGTTACAGCTGCTAGTAGTTCGTTTGCAGTTAAGAAATGCAATTGTACTCCACAGCAGAGAGAGAATTCTTACGGATACGCTAGAAAAAACAAATTGCAGTCAATTGTTAGGGTCGCTTTGTAAAATATCGTTTCTCTCTCGTATTATCGTTGTTATCCAAATAAACGCAATTGTTTCAAAAACTATCGCTTGGCGGCGTCACGAAACAGCTAGTTAGTAGGCAAGAGATGTGTGAAGGTACATTTGGGTAAGACAGCCTGTAGCATATAGCGTTGCGTATCTTGATATTCCTTCAATCAACGATCAGTGTTATGAAATGAGTGTCGTCTTTTTTTATATATGAAGATTTTTTCTTATTTCGAACTAATAAAGAGGTATATTTATCTAAAAGCAAGCTGATCTAACTGTCCACCATTTTCCACGCATTTTGAACTGACATATCAATACAATGTATAATAAGTGGACAGTACCACTTTTTCCCTCGTATTGATATGCGGTATAGGCTAATATTTTGATCGGATATGTCGATTCCTCCCCTAATTTTCGATTTAAGAAAAGTTCATATGGCGCTATAATATGAGTGCACTTAACATAGGATAAATTTTGTAATTTGAAATAAGTAGAGCATATGTTTTGCTGTCATATGTTACATATCTAATCGTTCATTTTATGGATTATCTTTCACCAAGCTTCTTCTTAGAGGGAATAATGTATAATGTAAAAACTTGCCAACCCTTCTGGACAAAGTATAATGTAAATCTAGCTATAGGTAATTCATACCAAGCGACGCACCCTGCCAGCTAATATGTTAAGCTTTCAAGGGGACAATAACAAACCATTTGAACTTATTTTCAATAGTTTGCAAGTTGAGTTTGATAGATTATTTTACATGGATTTACCCAAGAATTTGTTTAACAAGATATCTTAACAAGTTTTGTTCTGTACTGTTCTGTACTTCAATGTAATTCATGTCGTAAGCATACGCCTAATATTAGTTTTCGTGTATTTCCTAACTGCAAACAAATCAAATTACAGATGATTTAGAGCAGTGGTCTCCAAACTTTGAAGCCTTAGGGCCATAATGATTTTTTCAGTATGTTCCAAGGGCCAAAACAGCAAAGTGCGCGACCTAAGCAAACATACGCTTTTATTTTGCATTTCAATTACTATTGTGTATTGTGACACTTAACATCTAGTGGCGAGTAGTGGTACTATGTATTGTACTATGTACTATCTATTTCAGCTACCCGCTAACAGCTGGCATTAGTTGTAAATAAATATTTGGGAATTATTGCGTTGGTTCGAGAAAGTTCTGCTTCTGGCTAGTGTATTCCGATCACTTCGAGATGGCAGTAATTGTCTGCGTAGGAAAAGCGAAGTAAGCGAAACTGTTTATTGTGAAATAAAGTAACATCCGTGCATAACAATATTTTGATTTGACTTATTGTTTTTATGTGTGATTTATTAGTATGGAAAAGAATCGAAAAATAGACAGTGAATGCAGAACCTTCAAAGATAAATGGAACTTTCAGTATTTTGTGATTGAGTCCAGTAATAAGGCGCTATGTTTAATTTGTAATGAAACCATAGCTGTTCTCAAAGAATATAACATTAAACGACACTATGAATCGAAACATCTTCAAAATTACTCCAAATATACAGGAAGTTTGCGGACGGAAAAATTTGAAGCTTTGAAGCGCGGACTGAAATCGCAGCAATCTTTGTTTACCAAAGCGAATACTGAACAAGAGTCTGCAACTCGCGCCAGCTTTCGTGTGGCTCTTGAAATCGGAAAACGTGGAAAACCATTCACCGATGGAGAAATGATAAAAGAATGCTTGATTGCAGTAGCCTAAGAAATATGCCCCGAAAAGGTACATTTATTTAAAAGTGTCAGTTTGTCACCAAACACCGTGGCTCGGAGGGTGCAAGACATCGCAGAAAATATATCATCTCAACTGTCTGACAAAAATGGACATCTTGAGTGGTTTTCTCTAGCCTTGGATGAGTCAACGGATGTGTCAGATACTGCTCAGGTGTTGATTTTCATTCGCGGAGTAGATAAAAGCTATGAAGTGTATGAAGAACTTCTTGATATTGATAGTATTCACAGCACGACAACTGGGGCAGATATTTTTAAGGGAATTGAAAATGCCATTAATAAAAAGAACCTTCGATGGAAAAACTTGAAATCTATTACAACTGATGGAGGCAAAAATATGTGTGGTAAAAATAATGGAGTGGTTGCACTTGTGTCAAAGGCTGTAGAAAATGATGGTGGTTCAAAACTATTAGTCTTACATTGTATCATTCATCAACAGTCCTTGTGCGGAAAATGTTTGGATATGTCCGAAGTTCTAAAACCAGTCATATCAGTTGTTAATTTCATCAGATCCACTGGGCTGAATCACCGACAATTCCGCGAGTTTATTGAAGAGATTGGAGAAAATGACTTACCATATCATACTGCCGTACGCTGGCTTAGTTGCGGAAAAGTCCTTAAGCGCTTTTTTGAACTTCGAGCAGAGATCTACATTTTTTTGAATGAGAAGCATCGCCCTTTTGCCGATTTAGAAAATAGTGAATGGCTGTGGAAGTTAGCATTCTATGTCGATGGAATTGTTGGAATTTTATAAGAGTCTTCCACTGGTACAATTTGATAATTTGCATAAATTTGCTCCTGGGTTGTTTTCTGTTTTTGGTACTACTTACTTGTGTGAGAAAACGTTTTCCAAGATGAAGTACACAAAGAATGTTTACAGATCTAAATTAACCAATGAGCATCTTAAATCTCTTTTAATAATTGCTACAAGTAAAATTGAACCACAACTACAAACTATTGTCGGTGGAAAATCACAATTACATAAATCTCATTAGTGTTTTTTTGTTTTACTGTGAATAGTGGGATTCATTTCATTTATTTGTTAGTTATTAATATGCTTAAGCTTAGATACTTAAGTTAAGTTTTCTGCGTCATCATTTCTGTCGTTTAGTTTTACCGTGCAAGTAAACAAAACCGAGTAATTATCATTCTGTGTTTTCTTCTTCAACATATCACAGCAATAGTAATAACAATAAGACATTGATTGGCTGTCGCGGGCCAGATTGATGATACTAGTCTTAAGCTGTCGCGGGCCGGATTGATGGCACTGGCGGGCCGGATTTGGCCCGCGGGCCGTAGTTTGGAGACCTCTGATTTAGAGCACAAGAAAATGGTTAACACAAGAAAACAGTGGATACAAAAATTAAAAATTGGTGAAACTATAAGCCAATATATGGTTGATGTTCCTGACATTTTGAAGATATAGATTTTTATCTAGATAAAAATAAAACGATTGTCTAGATGTATTAATGTAATAATAATTTGTATTTGACAACAGGTACAATGAAAACAGTTGAGAAGCCTAGTCTAACCCGCAGGAAGAGATTAAAACAGTCTAACCCGCAGGAAGAGATTAAAACATAGGCAGAATATGAGAGAATCTCTAACGATTCCATTCAGTGAAGCAGTATTAAAGAGAGACATACTGAAGAAGACCTGGAAACTGCAGAATGTAATATATTGAAAGATGGAGTGGATGCCAAGGTGAAAGTAAGAGAATTAGAATGTCGAAGTGCTAGTGAATACATTTAAATTTGAAAATATTTGTAATTTAATTAAAGTATAAACTGTACACATCCACACTAGCCTCACTTTTGTTTGCCATACCACCACATAATTGAATTTCCTTTATGTATGCGACGTGAATTAATGTTACCCTCTACATATCGAAAATATTCTGAAAGTGACAAAGTACCCATAATACTGTTACGTTTAACCAAAGAAAAAGAAACAAAACCATATAATAGATCAACCTTAAACGGTTTGCCTTGTTTCCGTTTGGGTTTGTTATTGTCCTTTAGGCCACTTTTGTATTTCGACCATAGAGGCGTTGCAATTCTTATTGTTCATCAAGTTTTATGAATGATTAATATTTTAACCTAAAGTTTAAAATAATGTAGTTAGGTGTCATATTTATGAACAATTTTATAAAAAACCATGACACAGAAACAGTACTCAAAATCTAACTACAGAAATAATTTTATAAGCAATTTGAAAACCTTAATTTTTTATCAAATATTTTCTCTCAATTTCAGTACTATCCAATATTGTCCTTAATTCGAGATGATTTGGTCGGAAACAAACATGGAAAAACCATGTCAAGAATTGAGCATTAACTAAAATAGTTTTAAAAACATTTTTTTGTTACTGAATGCGACAACAATGTAAATAATATTTACAGTGAAAACAAGAGTTTGCTATAAGGTTTAAGATACCTGGCATTTTTCTAAACAAACTACGTTGGAAAGTATAAATCAACAAAGAAAATTAAAGCATGCAGAGAAGCATATGTTTTAAAGTCAATCTACCAGTATAAGGAATTAATACTTTTTAATATTGCATTGCTTATGTGGGGCGCCAAACATCTGGGTCTTCCATTAGTGTAGTTCGTGCATCTCCATGACCAACTAAACCCGATGGAGATGTTGCCATTTGTGGAGAAGCCATAGCTGCCATATCCTGTCTAGAAGCTCTGAGTTTTTTTTTACAGGAAACAATAAGTTAGTATCAATTAAAAAAAACCACAAAACTTTATAAACATAAATGGATTTAAAGCAAGCTCATAAACCAAAACATACCTATATATAATCTATATATAAATAATCATATAGATTTAAAGATTATCAAATGCATGATTAATAGAGATAAAGTTTTCAATACATCATTAATATAAAAAAATATATATTTACTCACTTTTTGCCTAAAGCCATCATACCATAAACGACACCGGTTGCAAATATAAGGCCACTACCCACTATACTACTTACTGATACACACATAATTATTGCTGGTATTGCTAATCTGTAAATAAGAGAACTACAGTTCAAAATATTTGTGAACATTAACATATGGAATACTAACACTACATATGCTATTGCTTTATTCCAGTGAGGCCTTCTGTCAACCCAGTCACTCATATTCTGAACATAGTCAATAAACATACAACAACAGGGAGCTTCACAACACAAAACAAGAAAACCAGCAACCATTTGCCACAGTCCTGATATTAAACACCATGTTTCAAATATTAGGATGCCTAGACAATTCCATAAACCAAAGAAAATTGCAACTGGAACAAAGATTCTATGTTTTTTAATGTTAGCAAATTGTTTGAACATGTACTTATGCCGCCCACTGTTCCTAAGGTCCTACCACCATATTTCATCCAAAAAGGAACATCTTCTTTGGCATTGGGATCTTGACCAGGTCGGGCCATAAGGGAAGAAATTTTATCTGAAAATGACTGTAAACAATATGTACATAAATAACAGTTAGTAATATGTTTTAAACAAAAAAAATACCATTTTTTTTGTTAAACTTATAGCAACTAATTGTCAACAACACTATGACAGCTATGACTTTACTGATAATCAATTTGGTGAATTTAGTAAGAATTGTCCACAATGTATGCCAAATTGTTCTGCTGCCAACATTCTAATTAGAAATAAAAATACAAAAGAGAACTTATTATGAAAGCCAACATAAAGAAATTGTAATTTCTAGGATATACAAGTTAATTTTAAATTATAAATGTAGATAAAGTAACGAGCCATCGAAAAAATTCATAATTGGAGTAGACTATGAAATTGGGTTGGTACTTTAACCACTTCTATATAATGATACATTACTTGATGCTTGACAGTTTCATTTGGTTTCATTGCAAAAAAAAGGTTATGGCATTGAAATGATACTACAACAAAAAAGAAAACAAATAATTTATTTAATATCGAAATCATAATCAAAATTTACATATAGCTACAGAAGTTGTTGAAAATGTTGTCCATTTACATCTAAACACAAACAATTTTCTTATTAAGAGTTTTGAAAAATTTGACACAAACTTATAGTTTCAAAGTCAAATAATAAATGTCATTATGTGGATGTGGTTAAAGTATCAACCCAATTTCACAGTCTACTCCAATTATGAATTTTTTCGATGGCTCGTTATTAAACCTTACTAATATTTACACATTTAATCAAACTTCTTTTTTTCGTATAGATTTAGTTTCTTGAATCTGAATAAATTGGAGACTATTGACTTATTATTAAGTAAAAGTTAATTTAAAAAACCCTTACCACAATATAGCTTTAAATTATGGATACGCACTTCGATAGTTTAGTTGTGATCATCAACAGTAAGGTAACAGGTTTTTTAAATTCACTTTTAGTTGAACTGCATAATAAAATATATATACCTAATTCGTATTTTCTAAAAACATTGCTATGCCTATCAATGTATACAAGTAACAAATCTATGAATATGCACAAGATTATTGTTATTATTATGGTAAGAAAATACAGTGTGGGTTTCCATAGCAATTTTACATTATTAAAGACCATTTCTATGTTATTTTCGTTATCCATTCCTACTTACCTTCTCTTCTTTAATTGTTCATATTGAGGTTTTTTAATGTAAATTCTTTCATATTAGAAAAATACAATATTAGTGAAGGTAGATAATAAGAAATATGATAATAAATCGGAAACATGATGAGATAATTTGAATTGATTTAATTTTGCTGTCGCTGGTCGACAATATAAAATAAAAGCAATAATAATACGAATAGTATTAATACCGAGTATTTCTTAGTACTTATTGTCCGATACTTTAAAATTGTCATATTGAACTTAGAAAATATATTTACTATTATTCTAATCATTTCCAGTATCACAACAATAAGAAGATCTGTAAAAGATTTATCTCGGTCACATATAATATGAATTTTAGGTAAAGATGCATTTCAGGTACCATAGTTAGGCAAAATATATACATGAATTTTATGACCAATTATATCAAAGAATTGTTTTCGTAACCATGGAAACATCATTCTCAATTTTTAATATTTTGCTAGCTGTCTTGAAATTATTTACTTCAAATAATCTAGCATATGCCAACGCTGTTGAGTGGTAATCACGTTTCATTGGTTACAAATTCATGTATAATATTTTGCCTAACTAAGGTAACTAAAATGCATTTTTACCGAATTTTGTCATATTCAATTTGCTTGCAATAAAATTTGAATATTTTTATCTAATGTTTAAAATGTTTAAATGAACGATATTTTTCCCTGTTTGAATATATTATATATTATACAAGTTGATAAAGTATGTCTTTGCAGTTCGTACTGTTCAAAGTGCGAATCGAAAATTGTACTTTATCTCTTTCTAACACACATAAATACGCGTTGTAGTACCACACAGTACTAGGCATTTTAAGGTATTTTATGCCTTGAGTTTGGCCTTGGACTCCAAAGAAATACTTTATGAACATATATCATGATATTCATGAATTTCATGATGATTGATGATTCATGATTATCATGTCATATTGATACTTGACATTTTCAAATTTAAATGTTACTATTCCCAAAATATTATTTATTAATTTTCGTTACATTACTATATAGATATTTTATTTAAAAATATAAACATTGGTGACAGAAATTTATATATCTTGGCACTTCACTCCAATATACTTGTATAGTATTTTTCTTTTCTGTCAAATGTACTTAAATTTAAAATCAAATGACAGCAATTTTATATTTATTTCTGTGTTCGGACAATGCCAACATTGAAAAAATGAAAAAAAGTGTATCAAAATGATCTGTTTTGATTTTGGGTTTTATAATGAGTTCATTATGAACGCAAAATAGAAGAATTATATTTTATGATATATTAAATAATTGAGATGATGCTTTTATAAGTTTATACAAGTTTATTACAAATATGCGTTATATGTTGGTAGCCCGCGATTTGAGCTCTAATTTCATGGTTAATATTTACCATTTTGATAGGGTTAAATTAATAATTAAATAATACATAATATAAATTCAGTATTATTTCGATTTGTTTAGAATTTATTTAAAAAAGTGTTCTTAATTAAAATAATAAGGAAATGATAAAAAAAGCAATTTTTCGTGTCTTACAAATTTTCTTAAAAATTTGATTCATGTCGATGTAACTAAAAAGTAACGTTTTATTATTAATTAAATAAAGTTACTTTTTAATCATATTCTATAATTCATAATTATAGTGAAATTTAATTCTATCTGATTTTATACCATGACAATAATTGTTTGAGGTTAGTCTGTGTTTGGTTATGTAGTATTAACACTTTACAAAACTTTAATTATTTACAGAAATATGACTTTTATCGACTATATATCAGATTTATCAACTAATCCTTACTTTGGGGCTGGATTTGGATTGTTCAGTTTAGGTGCAGGCGCTGCTATTTTAAGAAAAGGATTTCAAACATCATTAATACTCTTTCGAAGGCATTATATGATTACTTTGGAGGTACCATGCCGGGACAAATCATATCAATGGCTATTGCAATGGATGACACTGAAGGGAGCGAAACAAACACAACATTTAAGTGTTGAAACAAGTTTTGAACAAAAAGACACGGGATATGTTAAAACAAAATACGATTTCATACCAAGCGTAGGAACACATTTTTTTAGGTTAGTAATAAAATAGAATAAGTTTGTACAATATATTGTTTCACTCTTTACATTGTGCACATTGTTTCGTTTTCTAGATATCGACTTTACAGAACATACTAAATTTTATACTATTTCATAATTTAAATTAGCCGTCAACAATATTACACGACTCAAATAATTTCTTCTCTCTCATCTCGTTGAAGTCTTTATCAATATCATAGTTTACGTAAAATTCTGCAAATTTATTTTTATACCTGCGATTATAAAAAATATAGAAGGCTACGCCAGTTGCAGCAACCAATCCAAATGCTGTAAACAAATTTTTTCTTAATTGTGCATGAAAAAGTCCACGTAGTTGTGGTTTTGCGTGTTTTGCCACAGCTTCATCAGACATTTTAAATTTTCTTCTTTATTTTTGTTTACTCTTTAATTCCTCTTTTATCTCCTTTCTGTTTTATTGAGTTGAAATTTTTACTAGTTAGAAAATTATATAATAAATAGACTGCAAAATGTGTCAATCGATAGGCACTTATTCAAACATGGCTTACCTGATAACAAATTGATAAAGAGATAATAAAAAGTAAATATAAAAATTATGATTGGGTAAATGAAATTTCCTGCTTTGTGGTTTTACTTAGTTGTGTAGCTATTTTTATGTTATGATGTAATACCAGTTTGCTTATTAAGAAAAAAGCTTTACATCAATATTTATTACGACTGAAATAATAGTCGGAATGGGTCTATTCGCCCTTGATGTATATAAACATAAAAGATAGAAAGAGAAAGCGAGGTATGGAAAGCAGTCATTGGTTCCTTCTTAAATTTTATGTTTGCTGTGACCATTAATATCTATTACAAATGTTTACTTTATAACTTATTTTGAACATGGTTCAAATGTTAACGCAACTTTTTTAGAAATGCATTATTCTTTTATGTCTTCAGACTGCGTCATTGTATATTGATTAAATAGACGGGCTTCTTGATTAATTAAAAATATCGATTTGTTTATAAAAAAAAAGACTAAATTTTGTAATTCTGAACATATTTGTATAAAAGAATGGTAAAAGCAGATCGGTTATAGATTTTCTAAGGTTTGTTTACAGGCTATTTTTGCTTAACCAAAACTAAAAGATAGCATTTGCACAGTTTTTTAGTAGTACATAATTATTTAAAAGAAGGTATAAATCCGTTATCGCATTCATATCCTAAATACATATTTTGACTATTTCGACAACTACGTTGTCATCCTCAGTAGGAAAAAAATAGCAGTGTCGAACATGAGGCACAATAAAGCAAACACAAAAATCACGAAACATTCTACAAGATGTCCCACGTTACACACTAATACAAATAATTTCATAGATTCCTAATTTGGATTGTTTACATTTTTGATTAGTTTTAAACAGTCTGCCGTTATATTCTGATTGGTTTGTAACGCATGACGGGCAACACTCGATTTATCTGGTCTATTGAATTTAATATGTTGTATATATTCTTTATAACGGATTTTTATTGAGCGTTTTGTTTGACCAATATATTTTAATTTACAATGTCCCGTAAAAAACGCCAACAATCATAATTCCGTTATTTATTGTCCGATTTTATTGAAACAAAAGGTAAATTTAATAATATAAAAAATACTACAAAATAGCAGTGTTTCATTTGTATTCAGTTGTTTTCATTAATGTCAAACGATTATCAACTTTTTATTTTAAATGGCAACATATACAAGTGTCCCGTAACGTTATGTTCAAATTTTAGGAGTGTAAAGTAGACTTCATTTCAAGTAACAAAAACGCAAAACTTGTATATCCATTTTTATTTGTTTCAAAGTTACAGATCTATGAATGTGATTGTCAGATCATGAAAAAAAATGTAATCCTAAAGTCAATAAAAACTGATTTTATTTAAAAAACTTCAATTAATAATATTTTCGAAATGTCCACCTCCTTGTTGAATGCATGCTTGTGCCCGTAAGCCAACAGAAGAAGTACTTATCCGAATTTCATACTTGTTTTGTCGGATTTGCTCGGCAGCCAGGTGAATACGATCCAACAACTCTTCTCTTGTGTTCGAAACTTGCGCGTAGACTAAATTTTTCATGTACACCCATAAATAAAAGTCAGGGAGATTAAGATCGGGTGATCTGGGTGGCCATGCAACAGGACCACCTCGACCAATCCATCTTGGATAATTGACGTTAACCCAATTTCGAACAGCAATTCCGAAATGTGGTGGTGCCCCATCCATGTGAAACCACATGTCTCGTCGAACATTCAATGGGATATCCTCTAAAAGACCTGGCAGTGCGTCAATAAGAAACTGAAGGTAATTGTCCGCATTCAACCTCCAGGAAGAACGACAGGACCAATCAACAAGGCATCGATTAGGGCCGCCCAAACGTTAATAGAAAATTCATGTTGAAATTTAGATGGGCGTATAGCTTTGAGATTTTCTGATAACCACCTGAGCAGGTTTCTCAGATTTGTAACACTACTTCTCGTGAACGTAGATTCATCTGTCCACAGGACTGTTCTGCAGAAATTAAAATGACTGTGACTGTTTTAATATCCAGGTAGAATAAACTAGACGATCATAGTGGTCTGCCTCAAGCAAACCGTGACCCTGCGATAGTGATATGGATATAAGCCCTCACGTTTTAAAATTCGCCAAACTGTCGTTCGTGGCACTCCTAGTTGTCTAGCGATTCGACGTACACTGAGAGTTGGATCCCTTGTAACAATAGCTACTGCTTCTTCCTCTAAGTCTGCTGGCAAATTTACTCCTATGTCGAAAGGATAATTACGCAGTCCGCATTCCCTAAATTGTCTGTGTACTTCCAGTAAGGTTCTGTAATGAGGAATGCGCCTATCGGGAACCCGGTGTCGGTATTCAATAACTGCTTGACGTGCACTGCCGTTACAGTAGCCATACGCAAAATTCATGACCGCATACTCTTGAGAATAAAATCGGTAAGGCATTTTGAATAAAGAAAACGTGTCCACTCACTAATAAGCTGTTGTATGAACTGAAACGTAATGTAATCATTTATTAAAAAATGCAACGTTAACACTCATCTGAACATTTGTTTATTGTATGATATTCATGGTTCAGCACTTACGAAATAGGTAAGAACCTTCTTTATCATAAATCAATTTCCAGTACTCTTTTTTGTAGATCTCCAAGACATTACTGTATGCACTACGACACGTGTTTATTTATTTTAGGATAACATTTTATTATGCGACGTTAATAATCACAGGCCTGTTATTGAATCGTATAACTTTTTTTAAATAAAATCAGTTTGTATTGACTTTAGGATTACATTTTTTTGTCATGATCTGACAATCACATTCATAGATCTGTAACTTTGAAACAAATAAAAATGGATATACAAATTTTGCGTTTTTGTTACTTGAAATGAAGTCTACTTTACACTCCTAAAATTTCAACATAACGATACGGGACACTTGTATATTTTTGGCTATATTCGGATTGGATTTTTTTTTTCTGAATTCAACGATATATAACAGGTTTATTTTTGATAAACGTTTATGGAATCGTGGATTGTCTTTTTTAAATTAGTTTTCTCAATTCATTTATTAATTATTTCTGTATCAAAACTATTGTAACTCGCAATATTTTTTAATGCATTTTTTTTGTTGTATTTCTCTTTTGTTAACGGAAAGTTAAGCAACCAATTGACTAGCAAATTGAACCGTGGTTCCAATCCGCGGTGATAAACGTATTGAGCTCGGTTTCTTTCTGAAAAAGTCATTTTCTATTTTATGCTTATTTCTAGTTACTACTATATCTAAGAATGATATCCTATCAGTTTTCCCTTTCTACCGTGAATTTTATAGTTGAATTGGTTATTTCTTAAACACCCTAAGTCATTTTTCGGCCATTTTGAGTTAATACATGATTAATATGAAAGCGGCTGTTTCCTATCGTTTGGGGCTTATACAACCTAAGTACTATATTCCTTACCTTAGAAACATGTAAATGAAATATTCCATTCCAGCGTAGTAGATCATATGGCTATTTTGTGAATCTTTGTAACAAAAAGATTAAAGTTTGTCAGTTTACTTTTACAAACTTACATTGTGTAAGTATTGAGAGACTAAAAAGAATTAAAAAGCTGCTATTAAATAATAAAACGCCTTCCGATAAAAGAGGAAAGTATCCTAAAGGAAATGCCATTACAGCTGATATTATGAATTTAGTTAAAAGTCACATTTCTTTATATCCTGTAAAGCAAACACACTATTCTGGGGCAGACTATCAGTATTTGGATGCCAAGCTGAACGTAAAAATAATGCACGAGATGTTTTGTGCTAAATATCCTGATTTAAAAGTAACATACCATTATTATTTAAAATTTAACATGAAAATTTTAATCTTCACTTTGGGCGGCCGCAAGTTGACACTTGCAATAAATGCGAGGAACTAACTTTGAAAATAAAATGTACATCTTTAGGAGAATCGGCAAAAAAAGCTGCAGTAGCTGAAAAGATAGACCATCAACGCCGCGCAAAAAAATTTTACACAGCAATTCAGACTGCTACTGAAGAATGTAAAAGCAATGAAAAACTTGGAGCAATAGCATTTGATTTCATGCAAAACCTACAGCTCCCATTAATTCCTGTACAGGATTTGTTCTATTTAACCCAATTAAGCGTGTCTGTGTTTTGTATTCACGATTTCAAAACCAATAAGGCTTATTTTTACACATACACCGAAAATGTTGCAGCAAAGGGTCCCAATGAGGTAGCGTCGTTCTTAATGGATTATATTGAGAACTATTTGCCTAAACAAGTTGAAGAACTGCGAATGTTTTCTGATGACTGCCCTGGGCAGAATAAAAATCACTGCATTATTCGATTATGTATGGCTTTAGCAGAAACAAATCGTTTTAAGAAGGTGCAACAATTTTACCCTATAAGAGGCCATTCCTTCCTTCCTTGCGACAGGGACTTCGGCGTTGCCAAAAGAAACCTCCGGAAATATGACAGAGTTTACAATTTACACAGCTACACAAAAATTATTGTCAAAGCAAGCTCGCAAAATAATTTTACGGTCAAGGAAGTTAAGGGGGATGAAATTTTAGATTTCAAAAATTGGTGGACAGCCTATTATAAAAAGGACACTACTTCCGAGGAATCAGCGATGGCTTGTAGAGATGCAAAGGTAACATTTGCCATATCGAAATTTCACCACTTCATACACTTATCTTCAAATCCTGGATATGTAAAAGCTTCTGAACTAATCAATGGTTGTTTGTGGCATACGTTTCCCTTAATGCATGCTAGAAATACGAAAAATATACTGCTGTGTTTTTCCAAAATCCTGTGCTTACGAAGGAAGCATTCCTATCTTGAACACTAAACTGGAACACCTTAAAACATTGCTGCAATGGGTCGATGAAGACAAGAAATCTTTCTATGAAGCTATTATCAACTTCAGTAAAACAAAGGAACGGAAAAATAAAGCTGCAAAAAGAAAATAGCGAGTAAAGTTCTTAAAAATGTATAACTTGTATTACAAATTTTGCGTTTGTTGCAGAAACAACCTAAGTAAATATTATAATTTTAATTAATATAAAATATTGTTACTACATTATGTCTAAAACATGTTAAACAATCATTTGAAATAAAGTAAACAATATTTTTTTGGTGTTTCTAGGAATAAAACGTTTTTTTTTGTGTCCTGAAAACCTATAAATAATGACTTAGGGTGTATAAGAAATAACCGATTCAGTTGGACATTTCAAATTTAACTGTTTTACGAACATACTTTTATAAAAAAATCGCGACGGTATCATCTACGTACCTAATCCAAACTGAGAAGTATTTAGCGTTATTTTTAAATTATATTTCGAAGTGACTCGTAAGCAAATTAACTATGAATGAAGATAGGCAATTACTTATTGCTATACCTTGTTTCTGCTCGTAAAATCTCTCTCCAACTTGGAACAATTTTGCGACGTGTATAGGGTTGTCAACAGCAAATATTCCTTGAATTTTAACGGTTCAATGCTGTTCTTATAAAGCTAATTCTTTAAACAGTTCAAAGTTTTTGAAATAGGTACCGGAGGAAGCAGTGGTGTTATATCGAATGAAACTAAAGTCTCTCCGTCTTCCAATTCACATTTTTTAATTGTTTGAACAAATTCTACGGATTTTCTAATTGATAATCATTTAGAAATTAAGTAGGTCAGTGAGTTAACGAGTACTTGGAACAATTGGTCTCGTCGAATTACGTTATTTGTGTATCTTAGGTAAACAGTACATTCTCGTAACAAACGGATTACTTACACTTAATTTATATTTTTGAGTAGAAGTTATTAATATTAGGCATTTCTTCAATGCGTCTTTAGTATCAGTATCTTTGATCATTTTTGGTATCGGATTTTTTTTAAGTTCTACATACGATCTTCGAAATTAGATTTTTATATATAAAAAATAATTCTTGGAAAATAATCGATTTTGTCCATAATTACCAACTTGTTCCTTTTATTTGCTTTTAAATAAAGGCAGTAAGTTCTTTGATCTGAGAGTTCTAATGGTATTCCATTCGTTATTGACTGACTTCTGTTTGTGCTGCTGTAAATTTTTAATGATTTCGGTTTTACTATCCTCTCTAACAACGTCTTTTGGATCCTTGTTTAAAATTCTTAATCGAGGCTTAAATATTTATAATCACCTTTCTGTAGAAATATTTTTTTGTTACTGACAAACAGTATTTCAAATCTTTGTTTAAGAAATCTATTTCTTCACGACAAAAATTCTCAGGTGATTGATTGATGACTAGAGTTGCGAATCTTGTCCATACGCGCCCACTGCTAGGTGGCATTTAACTTGATCTACGGCATTTCTTTAAATATATATATATATTTAAATATATATAAAGTTGCATTTCAATGAGTAAATCAAACGTACGAAATATTACCTATTTGTAATGATGTTTTGAGGTGCCCCAACACAATTGAAAATTTTAAAAATTACCTATTTTTCATATTGTGATCAAACTACATATATATTTTATTTGTTAGGTCAATATCTTATATTTTTATACAGATTTAAAGAAGCGAGATACAAGAAATAATGGTAAACTAGATAATTATTCAGAAATACAATAATTATATATTAAATTGCTTTTTTGTATCAAAAGTAGGCATTTGTTGACGTGATAGTAGCCTTGCCCTGATGAAACCGTCTCGTTTATTTTTTCCACAAACTACACTTGAAGCTTCTGTCACCACTTTGATGCCGCGCTCAACGGCTTGAGTATGGCATGGAAAATCTTTAATTTTTTGACATGTGCCGAGACCGTCTTTGACAATGGCTTTCAAGTCGTCATTAGAGAAATTTAAAGTCAGAGGTGGCTCAGTTATCTCTCAGTCTCGCCACGTTATAATGTCGGTATAATCTTCAGCATCGAAATTAAATGAAGGCAGTTTAAACGTTCGAAGTATTAGGAGCTTTCTTACTTCTTGCTTTTAAAATTCGTCGATATGCTAGATCTCGTATGATTGCCCTTTCATCTCCAAGCATAGAAATAAGAACATTTTCTGGGTGACCAAAAAATCCATTTCGTTGGATTACCTTGTCAATGACCTTCTTCATATCGGCGTTCAAATAGCGACTCAGACTAATTGTTTGCCACTGGTGCTTAGCTCCGTTTATACACGAGGTCATATTTAAATATAAATTGTCATTCTCCCGTATTTATTATATAAATATAATCTCTGTTTATAAAATATGTAACGTATAATCAGCTGTGTAGTATTATATTTTTGTTTGAATTAGTCCGAGACCGTAAAAGAGACGCCTAGTTCGATTCTGTTGTATGGACGAAATATCGCAATTCTATTGATGACTTTACAGGTATTAAATCTATTTTTATGATGGTCGACAAGAACTTTCTAAATTTTTTATTTCGTTTTAAAGATTTATTTTCTAATTTACGGTCATTGATTTCCACCACTTCAAATTCAATGTTAGTCATGCTTTTTGTTAACTTTAAATGTAACTTATACAATTATAATATCTGTAATTACTGTACTGATGTATCATTTTTGGATTTACCCATTTCATTTTCGCATGTAAATATCGTTATTATTAAAGTAATAAAATAAATCAGAGTACCTAGTTTCAAAGTTTTTTTATTGTTCACTACAATACTGTTTTGCCAAACTTTGGCTTCATCAGGTGATAATAAACTGAACAATTTTATATATATTTCTTTAACAGAAGTGTATGGGTATATTCTAAGTGAGAGTGTGTTACATATTTTATATAAGTAGTAGAGGGGAGTTATTGAATTATGTTTGTTCATTTAGAGTTAAACCTGATTTCCTATATCTATTTACTTTTTGTTTATTTTATTTTGTTTTATTTATTGTTTTAAAAAAAAATACCGGTTTATATTTTATTCGACCTCGTTTAAAGAAAATATTTCTGTACTTTCTAACAGATTAAGTTTTTTGTCTTTGTCTTGAACACGCAGAATCTTGAATTCTCTATTAAACAGTGGCGGCTCGTGAGTTATGAAAAAGGTGGGCACAAAAAAACTTACCTATTTTTTGTACGTAAAATCCATTCTCCTATTTTTCATGCTGGAAAAGACATCTAGGACTTTATTGTAAAAATCCGGGATAGACTGGATGAACTTCTTTTCTATTGATAGGACCGCCAATGCGTTCAGTCGATCTTCTGACATTGTGCTTTTCAGAAAAGTTTTAATGCGTTTGAGGGTGGAAAAACATCGTTCACATTTTGCTGCCGACATGGGCGTTGTACAAATAATATCCAACAGTTTGTGTTGCAGTATTTTCTAAGATTGTTTTCGTTGAAAGAATACCACACTCGAGTTTTGTTACTTTAAATTTGTTTTATTAACAAGTGATACACTTAAATACAAGTAATACAACTTAACGCCATTGTGGTAATTATTCTGTCTACGGGTGAAGCGGCACATGCGCACAGCGCACAAGCAAACTTCTATCAAACCAAAGTTTTAAATGATGTAACATGCCGCCCCCCTTGGAATCTTTCCAGTTAAAGTTCCAAATCAAGTATACAAATGTAATATAGGAAACAGACAACACTTGTTAACATATTTGGTAAACACAGGTTAAAATTTCAGTCATAACCAGGTACTACACACAATTTTGAAACAGGTCTCTTTTGCACACCATCACTCGTCCTAATCGTGACGACGCGAGTAACTCCGTCCTGTCCAGGATGAAGGTGGGAAATTCGTCCGAGTTTCCACTTCAGAACTGGAAGGTTGTCTTCCTTTATAATTACCAAGGTCCCTTCTTTTAACTTGTTGTAACCTTGGGTTTTCCATTTTTTTCTTACTTGAAGTTCTGATATGTATTCCTTAGACCAACGTCGCCAAATATCTTGTACCATTTTCTGACATCTTTGAAAACGTGATGAGCACAAATTCTGATTTTCAGGAATTCTTTCTTCTGGTAGTCCGTGAAGAGGTTCTCCAATGAGAAAGTGTGCCGGGGTTAGAGGAGTAGGATCGTTTGGGTCAGATGACAAAGGATATAGTGGTCTGGAATTAACGCAAGCTTCGACTTGATTTAAAATAGTTACAAATTCTTCAAAAGTAAGAGCTGATAACCCGATTACTCGTTTCAGATGATACTTTATCGATTTAACTCCAGCTTCATGCAAACCTCGAAAATGAGGTGCTCTAGGAGGCAAAAAATGCCAATTAATTTGTGATTGACTTAGATCTGTTAAGATCTCGTTTTTTGAGGAATTTAAAAATTTTGATAACTCGCGTTGTGCTCCAACAAAATTTTTGCCATTGTCCGATATTATATTTAAACATTTTCCCCGTCTAGCAACAAATCTATGTAAACATGACAAAAATGCCTTGGTCGATAATTCACTTACTAATTCAGCGTAAATCGCCTTGGTAGATAAACAAACGAAAACACAAACATAAGCCTTCGTCGTCTTATAATTCCGGGTTTTTCGATCTCGTAAGTTAAACGGTCCACAATAATCAATTGCAACATTTAAAAACGGTCGATTTGGTGTTGTTCTCTCAGTTGGTAAGTCTGACATTAAATAATCAACATTAGGCTTAGGTTTTGCTCTAAAACAAATTGTACAATTTCGAATAATTTTACGTACTGAATTACGAGCAGAGGTGATCCAGTAAGTTTCTCTTAAAGATGCAAGAACAGCTTGTTGACCCGCATGCAGTAAATGAAAATGTTCGTTTTTAATTAGCAATTCAGTAAATTTATGTTTTCCGGGTAAAATGATAGGATGTTTTTTATTTTGATCATAGATTGAATAAGCTAATCGTCCACCCACGCGCAATAAATTTCTTTCATCAATAAATGGATTTAATGATAACAATTTACTGTTATGATTGATGTTTTGCTTTTTGATTAGACTTTTTATTTCATTTGGAAATGTCTGTAATTGAATTAATTTTCTCAAATTTATTAGCGCATTATTTAATTCTGTACATGTTAGAGGACCCTGTAAATGCTGTTTTCGTAATGAATTATTTTTAAATCTATGTATATATGCTGTTACTCGTTGTAATCTAGTCAGACTAGAAAATCTATTAAATATGTTGAAATTATCACTTTCAAGAACAAGCACTGGAAATGATTGTTTTTTACTGTCGACAGTACATTCATGTGAAAGTTCAGTACTTACCTTATGAACTGGCCAAGTATTAGTTGGTTGTAATAGCCATTCAGGTCCCTTCCACCACAAAGGACAATTCTTTAACTCTACTGGTTCCAAACCTCGTGATATAACATCAGCGGGGTTTTCGTGTGTGTTTATGTGACGCCAATCGTATTTATTTGTCAAATTTTGTATCTCTGAGACTCTGTTTGCCACGAAGACCTTCCATCTTGTGGGTTCCGCTTGAATCCAGGACAATGCAATTGTCGAATCATTCCAAAGATATATTTTGTTAAACTTTGCTTGCCAAGATTGCGCTATTTTTTCAATGAGTCGTGACAATAGAACACATGCGCATAATTCTAATCTGGGAATTGTAACATTTTTTAATGGAGCAACCTTCGATTTTGCAACTAATAGATTTACCTGAACTTCTCCTGTATTATTTACAGATCGAACGTATACACAAGCCCCATAAGCTTGCTCTGAAAAATCACAGAACCCATGTAGTTCCACATTAACTGGATTTTGACATAATGCAAACCGAGGTACTTGTATATCATTTAAAAGGTGTAATTGATTGCACAATATTTTCCATTCGTTGGATAAATTAGCAGGTAATGATTCATCCCATGTAATTTTCTCTTGCCAAAGTTTTTGTAAAAGGATTTTTCCCTTTATGATAATTGGTCCGATAAGACCTAGTGGATCATAAATTGATGCAACTGTTGATAAAACGTTACGTTTAGTGATTGCTTTAGGAAATTTATCAATTTGTGTTTGATATTTCAAAGTGTCACTATTTGAATACCAAAGTAATCCTAAGGAATAAGTCTCATTTTCATTTCCGATGTTAATTATTACATTTTCTTGAGCATTTTGAATATGAGTTAAAATTATTGGATCGTTGGATATCCATTTATTCAATGAAAAGCCAGCAGAATTCAAAATTATTGAAATTTCTTTATATAATGAAATGAGATGGTCTGAGTTACTTGTGCCTGTTAACAGATCATCGACATAAAAGTCATTCAATATTACTTTACTTGCTGCAGGGTACAAGCTTTCATTTTGGTATGCTACTTCATGTAAACATCGAACCGCTAGAAATGGAGCCGAAGATGTTCCATAAGTTACTGTGTTAAGTACATACGTATCTAATGGATGACATGGATTTGACCTCCACAAGATTCTCTGTAGTTTACGATCATCGGGGTCAATTAAAATTTGGCGATACATCTTCGTGATGTCTCCAGCTAATATATATTTATGTGATCGAAATCTTAAGATGATAGATATAAGATCTTGTTGTAATTTTGGACCAATCATTTGAATATCATTGAGTGAATAACCTGTAGTAGATTTGCATGATGCATCGTAAACAACTCTTAGTTTGGTAGTCAAACTATTTTCCTTTTTGACAAAATGATGAGGTATGTAATAGGAAATTGAATTGTCATTATTAATAGATTCGTTTAATTTGGTCATATGCTTTAGCTGAATATACTCATTCATGAACTCAACGTATTGTTGCTTTAGTTCCGTATCCACATTTAATTTTTGTTCCATTGACAGGAATCGTTTAAGTGCAGTTTCTTTTGAATTTCCCAATAATTCCCGTGAACACTTTAATGGTAGTCTCACCATAAATCTTCCATCATTGTTTCGTATTGTTCTGGTTTTAAAATGTGTTTCTGCTGCCAATTCTTCGGCTGACAGAGGCATAGTTTTGGAATATTCTTCTATTTCCCAGAAGTTGGTTAATTTATTGTCAATTTCTGTATTAGAAATAAAATTGCATTGCTGTTGAATAGGATTTGTATACATATTGGGTATTGGCCCAGAAATAATCCAACCCAATACTGTATTTCGCAAAATTGGGTGCGAATTCCCTAATTTTATTTGACCGTCTCGCATTAAGCGCCAAAAAAGTCCCGCACCAATTAAGAGATCAATATTCTCAGAAACATTAAAGTTAGGATCGGCTAGCTGAATACCCTCGGGTACATTTAGTAAAGATTTATCAAACGGTACACTTGGTAAATTATCAGTTATATGATCAATTATGCAACATGTTATATTCGTTTGATATGAATTTGAGATTGACCCTAATTTAATCTTAGCACAATGCATTAGATTATTCAGTGATTGGTTCAGACCTGATATTGAAACATTAGTTTTTATTTTTTGCAATTGTAACTTATTTGCCATATTTTGTGATATTAAATGCACGGTTGAACCCGAATCCAACAATGCTCTGCAATTGTGAGAACGTCCTTGATTATCCTCAATTTTTACAATTGCTGTACTTAATAACACTTGATTATTCAAATTAGTTTGTGCGTGAGTACAGGTATCGGTTACAGTTTGACTATTTTCTGGCTGCGTTTTTTCAAAACCCTCTAATTTTCTGCCTTGTTCATTGTGTAATAGCGTATGATGACGTTTTCCGCATTTTTTGCAATTACTACTAGTACATGCGCTATTGGAATGACCGTATCTCAAGCAATTAGAACATAAATTTTTTGTTTTTATTTCCCCATATCTTTTCCCAACAGGCAATTTCAGAAATGTCTGACAAGAATTTATATAGTGTTGACCGAAACAAAAGTTGCATTTTGGTTTGTTTTGTTCTATTGTAAGAAATGTTTTTGATTTAATGTTAGATGTTGATGCAAAAGTATTAGAACTTAATGTTTCTAGCAAGTTGCATTTCTCCTTTAAAAAATTTGTAAATTCATTAAGGCTAGGTAATTGAGATGTAGAAGTATTTCTTTTTTCCCAATCTCGACGTGTGACGGAATCTAATTTATTGGATATCAAATATATTATAAGAGTATCCCATGAATTTACCGGTTGACCCAACGTTTCCAAAGCCCTTAAATGTTTGTTCATGTTGTCCAATAACGATCTTAAAGTTAAGTATGATTCTTTAGTTATAGATGGCAAATTATGTAGTGATTTTACATGATTATTAACAAGAAGTAATTTATTTTCGTATCTGTCATTCAGTAATTTCCATGCTATTGAATAATTATTAGCTGATATTTCTAAGCTACGGATAACTTCCGCTGCATCTTTTGCCAAAGAAAGTCTCAAATAATGAAATTTTTGTATTTCGTTTAAAGTTTCATTATCATGAATAATAGACATGAATGTGTCCTTAAAATACAACCATTGGTCATACGAACCGTCAAATGATGGTAAATTAATAGTAGGTAATTTAATATTACTTGCTATTCCCACCGACGATGAACTGAGAGCACCACCCTGTCCGACGCTACTCTGTATTTGTATAGAAGTGCCGCCAAGTAATCTCTTTGCTCGCGATTCTAATGTATAAAATTCTGATTCGAACGCATCTCGTTCCGAATCATTTTCAACTGTAAATTCATTTTTAATATCGAGTAATTCGATTTGTAATTGAATGTTATCAAATTCTGTTAAAATGTTTGATAAACGAGTTAAACGTGATTCCAATTGTATAAAATCATCGGCATTTTCCTTATTGAATCTCTCTAAAAAGGTCTTAAACCTTGTTAGATTACCTTTTGTTGAAGCACGTTTACGTTTTAAATCCTCAATTGATGACATTTTTCTTATATAATTATTCGCACTAAATTATAACCTAACAATATGTCACGCTGTTCGATAAAGTATCTCAATATATTATACGTGTAAATAATGCTTGAAGTAAATATGAAATGATTTGTTTTTTACCAGATAATTTTTTAGGTAAAAATCGTAATATGTAATATTAAAGTTGCAATTAATTTGCTTGGTTAATTCCATTAATATTAAAATTGAATAGGAAAGGAAAGATGCACACTAACCTCATAATTATGTTGTACGTTGTTATGGCGGTAAATTGTTACTTTTCTTTTCTTCGATTTTTCGGTTAAATCCGACGACTTGAAGGACCATCAAATGTTGCAGTATTTTCTAAGATTGAAAGAATACCACACTCGAGTTTTGTTACTTTAAATTTGTTTTATTAACAAGTGATACACTTAAATACAAGTAATACAACTTAACGCCATTATGGTAATTATTCTGTCTACGGGTGAAGCGGCACATGCGCACAGCGCACAAGTAAACTTCTATCAAACCAAAGTTTTAAATGATGTAACAGTTTGTATGTTTCTGTCAAAACCTTTTTTAGGTTGTTGTCTGTTATGACCATTAAAAGTCTTACGTCACACATGTCATCGCGCTCGTAAATTACTGAAAGTTCACTTTTCAATTTTACACTGTCCAACATAGGATAAGATTTCACAGTTTCATCAAAATTTTTTTGTGGAAATGAATGACTGTAAATAAGTTTTCAAATTTTGAGAATCAAATAATTTTGCTGCACTTAAGTGATCCCTAAAACCAAATCAGTCGCTAATTTGGCTTAAAATAGTGTCACATACTTTGCAATAATAGCTCTGTTATCTCCAGTTGTTGTTTTTTGTCTCTTCCTTGCAGGTCCTTCATTATTGCGTTCTTGATTGTCATTGTCAGTAGAATTTCTTAAATTTATACTGTTGGAATTGTTCAATTGCCTTTTGCAGTTGAGCACTCAATCCCGCGCATTTGAGTCTGATTAAATAATATTTCAACATGTGGCATGATGAAATGAAATATTTTCAACACTAGAGAAGTTCCGGGCAATTCAAATACAGTGGAACTTCCATATTACAAACTTGCAAATAGCGAATTTCTCTATTTAACGATTTTTTTCCGCAAACGTTGCACTTGAATTGAAATTGCGTACAAAATTACCTCCCAATAATAAACCTCGGACTTCTATATAGCGAATTTTCAGGGGATTTTTTTAAGACACAAGCACAATTTAGTTCGTGTACTTCAGTAGTTCGTTGCATTTTAAAACGATGGGTTGTTTAACGACTGCGAAAATGTCGAAAAGAAAATGTTTGAATATAAGCGACAAACTTAAAGTGTTAGAAAGCATCGATAAAGGTCGTAAGAAAAAGACGTTGCGGAAAAATGCGGTATACCGCCCAGTAGTTTATCGACAATAATTAAGAATCGAGATACAATTTTAAAATCTAGTGATAATGCAGGACGTGAGAGAAAACGGGTTAAAATGTGTGTTTTTGAACACGACGATCAGGCAGTTTTAAAATGGGTACATGTTGTTAGTAACAAGAATGTTCCACTATCGGGCTCTCTAGTTAAGCAACAGCTTTGAAGTTCGCTCACTCCCTTGGACATCTATACTTTCAAGCAAGCAACGGTTGGCTCGATAAATTCGAAAAAAGGCACGGTATTGTTGAAAAAGTTATTAGTGGCGAAAGCTCTGATGTTAATGAAGCAGACTGCAATGATTGGAGGAATAAGGCATTGAAACGAATATTAAAACAGTACGAAGCTAGAAACATTTTTAATGCCGACAAAACCGGTCTTTTTTTCAAATGTATACCAAATAGAACCCTCACCTTTAAAAATGATAAATGTTTCAGTGGAAAACAAAGCAAAGAGAGAGATAGGAAACGAGAAAAAGTGTGGACCCATGAAGTTAGTGTAAATTGTGATCCAGAAAATGAATTGCCGCTTTCCGAAGTAAGAAATTATTGGAGAGCACTAGAAATGTCTGGTAATATTGATAGCAATATTACAGTAGAATATTACGTTTGGCGTTGATGAAGATATTGTTACAACTGAATATCCAGTATCCAGAGAAGTAAAATAGCGTCAAACGATGATGACGAAGACGATTCGGATGAACCTGTACGAAAACCTACAAACGACGACATGGTTAAAGCGTTTCAAACAATTCGTTATGGACTACAATATTTAGAAAATGATCCTGAAAATATTTTTAATGCCTTGAACAAGTGCGAGATCTACACTAAAGGACAAAAAACCTGGACATTTATTTTATAAAAAGAAAAATGAGATGTATGTTAGTCAGAGTTTTTGTAGATAATGCAATTTAAAATGCATCAATTTGTGATAATTTTGTTACCATGGATACGTGTAAACAAGCTATTGTAATGAGATACGCCATTTAATTGTCGAAAGTCACAGTCACTGCAGAATTTGTGCCTGCCTTTTTATTCTTTATTATCACTATTTGTTTCATTTTCACGTGTTATCAGTGTTTTGAGTGTAAGACGGTAGTCACAATTTATCTTATTACACAATGAGACCCGAAGATATTGCTGCAGCCGTTGCTTTACATAATGGTGGACACAGTGTGCGTTACATCGCATATGTCATGAATATGGCTAGAAGTACCATTCAAGATGCCTTAAAACGTTTTGGAGAGACGCAGGAATACACCAGGAGACCAGGTTCGGGTCGCCCGCGATGCACAACGCAAAATGAAGACAGGCGCATGGTGGTGTCAGTTCTTAGGGAGCGCAACCTGCCATCTACGATGGTAGCCCAACGGTTTTTTAACATGCATGGACGTCCAATATCGGCCAAAACAGTTAGAAGAAGGTTGAAAGCAAGTGGACTGATGTCAGCTAAACCTGCAACCGGTCCCAGATTACTAAGGATGCATCGCGTCGAAAGATTGCGCTTTGCACCAGAATCATAGAGCCTGGAGAAATTAACAGTGGAGCTGTGTTCTGTTTACAGACGAATCCCGTTTCAATTTACGCTCGCCTGATGGACGTGAAAAAGTTTGGAGAAGGATAGGGGAACGATATTCGCAGTGCTGTATTTCCGAGAGATCGCCATTTGGAGATGGTGGAGTGATGGTTTGGGCAGGAGTGTGTATGAACACTCGTACGGAGTTGGTTTTCATAGGTGGAAATCTAGCAGCTGATAGGTACATAAATGAATGTTTGGCGAATCATGTGGTGCCATTTGGTCCATATATAGGCAATGATTTTCTTCTAATGCACGACAATGCGCGCCCACACGTCGCTCGCGTTACCACAAATTATCTGCAAGAAGTGGGGATTCGCGTTTTGCCATGGCCAGCAAGGAGTCCTGACGTTAATCCCATTGAGCACGTGTGGGACATGTTGGGACGGCGTATTAGGAGGCGGCAGAGACCATCGGAAAACTTACAGGAGTTAAGAGAAGCACTTCTAGAAGAATGGGAAAACATTCCCCAAGAAGCCATTTTTAACCTGATTCAAGGCATGCCAAGACGTATGGATGCAGTTATCCAATGCCGAGGGAGTAACACGCGTTACTAAAAATGTGATTTCAATGTTACAATCACAAAACATCTAAGCCACAGCTGAAAAATGATGTTACTGGGTTTACGCCATTTCCGTTTTGACGAAAAGATTTTTTTCTAATACTATATTTATGATTAATTACATGAACCTTTGTTTGAAATGCGTTTTTCTATCATTTAAAATACTTAACCATTAAATTTTATAACATACTAGATCTTTAATTAACAATTTCTGACATAAAACAAGTGTCCGGGTTTCTTTGTCCCTGATGTATTATGAGAGAAATTTTTTAACCGTCTGGTCAAAGTAAAATTACCGACTTGTTTACTAATTAATGTACGTATGTAGTTATAGTTATATATATACATATATGTGTTTGTATTATGTTGAAAAATTAAGTAAGTACTGCAATGCAAAAACTTTTTTCCATTTAACGAAATTTCCTTATAACAAACTTTTTCACAGGATTTAGCGATTTCGTTAAATAGGAGTTTGACTGTATTTCAATAAACCACTTGCTTCACTAATAGTAACTGAATCCATCCCATCTTCGTCAATAATTTTGAAAGAATCCTGGTGTTCAAATATGTAATGTGTTCACAGTTTGAAAATCCAGCGTGTAGGAGCAGCACGTGGTAATTACGTTTGACTATTTAATCCAGAATTACCGTTCGTTTTGGCGATCGAAAAAAAAAACTTGAAAATGACTGCAAATTTGCAAAGAAAATTTTTACATTTTTATTGCACTGTGCCGTTCGTTCAATAATTAAATTAAATTGATGCGCGTAACAGTGAATATAATGTGCATGGAAATGTTCTTTTGACAATAGCTTGGACACCATTTGTCTTACTACTCATCATGGACGCCTCATCGTAACTTTGAGCGATTAGTTTATTGTTATCAGACCCAGAAGGAGAATTTAAAATAGTTTGCAATTCATTCAGCAATGTTGTTGCTAATACATCAGCATTATGTCCACCCGGCTTAAAAAAAAAGACCAAAAGCGTTAAAAAATTTATCCATTAAACACGTACTGTTGTTTCATCGGCCACCAAAGCAATGAAATTTGCAGATTTAATTTCTTTGAATATTTCCTGCTTGTAAATTTGCCACATTGCATCGCAACAGCAATTCGTTCTGAATAGTTTTTGAGGCGCCTCTAAACACTTGCGACCCTTTCATATGTATTGTAAGCACAGCGTCTAACTAATTCAGCTGCAAAGTTGATTTAGCCTACATAAATACCTAGATTTTCCAACGTCAATGTCTCATCATGGCCTCGTAACGCCAAAAGCTCCGCAAAATTTTATACACATAATTAACCGGCGCAAAATATGACGATACGATTTTTTTCAACATCTTCGTTGTACTTAATTTTATGTCACAAATAAGCACTGTCTAACTGTTCACGTATGTCCACTTTGCCTAGAACACTAAAACCCACGCATGCATTCATGTGAGAAACGGAATTTTCGTGTTTCTTTGCCCTTTCTGCGATATGCTTTAAATTAAATCATATTCAACCCTTGTTTATTCCACGCACTAACCTCTTTCTTAAAAATTAAGCAGACAAAACAAAATAGTTTATTTGTTAGTGAACATCCGCAAATCCATTCATATTTTTTATATATATTTTTATTGAATATTCTATTGTAAGTTCGAGTTTTACTTGTTGAAGTGTAGTTTATTTGAAGTTCAGGGATAGGTCTTTCTTTCTTCGTAATTAAAAGTTTTTCCTCAAATGATAGCGGTTTTTTTAAAAGATTTTGCACACCATTAACTTCCATAATTAATAATAAACACGTGCAGTAAGCGCCGAAAACGATACTATCACAATAAACGCAAGACGTTAACTGGAGTCGAGCGAGTCTGTGGCCCAAAACGACGTATAAAAACATATGGCGAAGATAAGCGGGACCAGCCGATCCATATTCGGAATAGGTTCATCTGAAATCGTGTCCCGGAACATAGTTTTGAGCGTTTATGCGCTAGTGTCTGGTGCGGAAGGAAACTCTGATACCATCGTTATAAAAATACGTAAAAATAATAAAATACAATAATGCACTGAATTACATGCGAATTTCTTTCTGTGTTTATCTTGGTGGTTAGGTGGGCACGTGCCCTTGTGCCCTTTAGTACCAGCCGCCACTGCTTACTTAATGATTTTCAAGAATTTTGAAATCGGCCAACAAGAAGTGCCCTAGAAAGAAAACTTGACGTGATAGGGATAACTGGGCGTTATATTTGGCATTAGCGTACCAATATTAATTAAAAACAATTGTCAGATCATAACAGAAAAAAAAATTAATTGTTGGCTAGTGTAAGTCATTTAGAGTTCTTAAAAAAGGTTAAAATTTAGTACCGAAAGGTTTTGGAAAAAGCCGAACTACTAAGGGTCAAAGAAAAATAGCCATTAAAAAAAGTGAAACAGAAATAAGAAAAACACCCTAACCACAATATATATCAATAAATACTATATACGTGTTTCGGCAACAAAGTTGCCATCTTCAGTACAATAACTTTTAAAACTGAAAAATGTTAAACGTAGCGTTTTTGTCTAAGGTAAACCTTAGAAGATATGCTCTTCACCAAATCGCCAGTGGGATAACATTAAATTCCTAACATCGAAATAACACTTATATACTACGTAAACCTAGCGTGAAATTAAGGGAACCGTGAAGCGTGAATACATGAAGCGTAAAAAAATTTTTTTAATGCTATTGTCACAATAAGGCATACAAACTGGACTGAGGGATTGGTCCATTGTCAGAATTCATTAATTTATTCTTATTTCTATATATATATATATATATATATATAAATACTTTCATAACTATCTAATTCTCTATAATTATTAACAGTTTTAATCAACCTAAGGTTATTTGCCGGGACAGAATGACCTGTGTCCCAAATATGTCGGGCAACGCTAGATTTTTCGGGTCTGTTGAATCTAAAGTGGGAAATATGTTCCTTGTAACGAGTTGAAATTGAACGTCTAGTTTGGCCGATATATTTGTGGCTGCAATCGTTACAATTTATTTCATATATACCAGATTTACGTTCTACCTCAATTTTGTCCTTGGTGTTACCTAAAAGTGATTTTAATGAGTTACATGATTTAAACGCTATTCGAAGAGAATGGTTTTTGAAGATAGCGTTCAGATTTCTAGAGGCTGAATGGTACGGTAAACAAACAAATTTCTCACCTAGGTCTTTTTGAGGTAGTAAGCTCGTGGTATAATAAATAAGTTTCCTAAGCCTATGTTTCTTAATTAGGTTGGTTATTATTTTCGAATCGAAACCATTGTATTCAGCGATGCTTCTGATTAATCCAAGTTCTTTTTCATATCTATCTTTTGCAAGCGGGAAACTTAACAACCGATGGATAAGAAAATTAAAGGATGCCATCTTTTGTTTAGTTTATAACCGCGGATTCAAATCACAGTTTCCAATTAAATACGTATATAGTATTTATTGATATATATTGTGGTTAGGGTGTTTTTCTTATTTCTGTTTCAGATTACAAGCCACAGTCTCCACCAATTTCGGATTAAAAAAAGTGTATTTTTAAAATTACAAACTAATTCTAATAGCATCAATATTGAATAAAGAAATAATGAGTAAAGAATTTACTTCGCAGTATAAAACAATGGACTTCTATTGCTTATTTAGACGTGACCGTTTCAATATTAGAAAATAAATTCCGTCAGACAATGCGATATTTACGACATATTATGTATTGTAAGTACAACACCGAGTAGAATTATATTTGCTAATTAATTTTAAATATTTTAAAATGTATTTCCCATTAAGGTCACGTTTTTATATGCAATATATTTTACGAGTATTAATATGCTTAACAAAGTGACGTAACTGTAAAAACAGATACAAACTTACACGATTTGTATTTTTTTGGCCAACAATTACCAATGGAGATATATTTTCTGTTTTAAGATTAATTTTTAATTCATGTCGTATATATTATGTACTTAAATAAGTAAATGTAAAACAGGTAATTTGAGTGTACTGCCAAATTATAAATCAATTATTGCATCCTGCAAAACATTATTGCTAAATTTTAACGCTTGAATAATAAAAGTTTGAAAGTTACGGAGTATAAACTATAAAAAAATTGAATAGATGATGCTGTTACTTGGTGAAGATACGATATAAATACGATGTAAAATAAAACAAAACAATTAATTTGTTTAAAATCTTCACTATATAAAACGTATATATTTACTAAACGTTTACAAAAACGTCACGCGTTTCGCTAACACTGTAGCTTTATCAAACGACTTGGTATAATGATTATTCTACAAATGAAATTAGTGTATGCACAAAAATTTGGTAATTACAGGTATATAATGAAAGAAACGATAAGCTGTTAACAAAGAAAGGAAGAGATTAGGCATTCAAACACAATAATCACATGGAAAAACCCTAATTAAATAAGTTTAGTAAAGAACTATTTATATCTAGTTGGTCATTCAGTAAATTCCCAGACTTTTTATTTTTATTTATTTCCAGGGCTTCTGAGAGGTCTAATTTATGCGATTTATTTTGTACATGTAAGATTTCAAACTCCGAATCGAATGAATGGTTTTCAGATAATAAGTGATTTGAGTAATTAGAATCTAGTTTTTCGTTATCATAACTACGTTTATGTTCTGAAATTCTAATTTTGAAATTTCTGAAAGTTCTACCAATATAAATTTTGTCACAATTACTACCACATTTTAATTTGTGTACCCCTGATTTATTAACTTTTGAACTTTTGAAGGTTTGATTTATTGTTTTTAATGAACCTGGCTAAATTGTTGTCTGTTTTTAAGCATGGATTTAGGTCTGAAGTTTCTAAATATTTCTTAATTTTGAAGGTTTTCCTATGTACGTTAAACTTTTAAATTGATTATTTTTATTTTTACTCTTATCAGAAGGAAATACTTGTTCTAACGTTTGCTTGTACATTTTCTTAGCTATAATATTATCAATTAAATTTGGGTTATTATTGACAGCTATTTGTTTAATAATATTTAATTCTTTGTTGTAATTATTAGTCGTTAAAGGAACTGTTAAAAGTCTGTGTATCATACTATTGTAAGCTGCTAATTTATAGTTATATGGGTGGACTGAACTATTATGAATTATTATATCATGATTTATGAAATATGGAAAAATCATGTTTACTTTTGAAATAGTAAGGTCTAAAAAGTTGATAGAGTTATTTTGTTCAATTTCTACGGTGAATTTGATATTACTATGGATTGTAAAAAGCGTTCAAATAAGCTTTGCCTCTAGTAGGCCATTCCTTTAAAAACGTATGATTATTAATAATTTAAATTTGTATTAGTTGTCAATTAGACAGATGCATAGTTGACAAAAATTGCTTTGTAATTTAAAATTGATTTAACATGGTTTTTACTATACAACACAAATCATTCATGCTAGAATCTTATTTTCGAAACGGACGTAAGATTGACGGACAATGGCAGTATCTCTTCAAGATTGTTTAGAAGAATTTAGAAATGAGTTCCCTAACGTCATCTTTGATTATGACAGTTTTTGGCACACAGTGACACATTCCGTTATGGTTTTCAGAGAAACAGGGAGTGTTAAACAGAAAGAAGGCGCAGGTCGGGCGAAAAAGCGTACAGAAGAGCTAGTTAATAATGTAAGAGAAATTATAAATAATGCACCAAGAACTTCCGTACGAGCATTATCACAACAAGTGGGTGTGTCAATTGGCACATGTCATACAATTTTGAAAAAGAACTTACATTTATTTCCATATCACATGACCTGTTATCAAGAAATCAAGGAAATCGACTATCCCAGAAGAATAACGTTTAGTCAGTGGTTCTTAAATAATTTTGATAATGACCTTCTTGACAAAACCTTTTTTTCTGATGAGTCATGGTTTTATCTGAATGGATATGTGAACTCACAAAATATGAGGATGTGGACTAATGAGAAACCACATAATTTTTTTGTTGAAACCGCACTTCATCCGCAGAAAATTGGTGTATGGTGTGCGATTAGTCGAAGGAGAATTATTGGCCCTATTTTTTTTAACGGAACCTTAACAGGAGAAAGGTATCGACAAGAAATTATTATGCCATTTATCGAACAGCTTGACGACGAAGAAATAACACAGGGTTACTTTCAGCAAGACGGAGCTAGAGCACACACAGCAGGTGAAACAATTAATATTCTGCAGCAATTTTTTCAAAATCGGTTGATAAGTTTAAACACTGAACATGAATTTCCACCATGTCACAAGATCTGTGACATTACCCCATGTGATTTCTTTTTATGGCCATTCTTAAAGAACTCAATTTATCAAGTACAGATACCTGATCTTGCAGGCCTTCAAATCAGAATTGCTGAAAGAATTAATGGAATTGACAATGCGATACTACAAAACATTTCCTCCATTAGAAGAAGATGTGAGAAATGTTTCGAACAAAGTGGTGGACACTTTGAACAATTTTTATAAAATTTTGCTTGTTTGTTGGAAATAAACATATTTCATTCACTTAAAAATATTCGTTTTATTATTTTGACGTTTGTCATTTCAATCAAATATCTCATCTCATAACCAACAAAATTCCTATTAAAATTAGTAACAAGCTAAGACATAATCATAATTTCCAAGGGCTACTTTGAGGTAAAATTTATTTGAATTCTTTGTATTTATATATGTTACGAAACTATCTAATTGTGTAGTGGTTAACCCTGTAATTCATGCTGATGTTATGGCATTATTAAATGTCTATTTAAATCAAAATTATTTTCATTTCAACGGGGAAATTTACAGTAGTAATGATGATTTGATTATGGGCAACCCCCTCAGTTCGCTACTAGCTGAAGTTTTTATGGACAATATTGAAAAATCTGGGCCATTTACTCGGTATCATTTATTCGCTTTAATTCAATTATTTTTTTTTATATTCATTAAACATGTTGGTCAATGATATTGTTGAATTATACTTCATTATTTTATTGTGGCTTGTGAGCTTTACTTAGATTTTTGCACCATTTTGTCCTTGAATTTATTTTACTGCGGCGTTGTTCAACAAGTATGTGTTGATTTTTCTTGTTGTTAATCAACTGTTTTTTGTTATTGTTATATTACTTAGTGTTTTATTATTATGGCAACAATATTCCACGTATTTACTTGCGATTTATTTAACATACTGTCGGCGGCGTCTGTGTTCGCTGTACCGGCTTGAGAGTATAAACACGGTGGCGCCTATTATAAAAAAATCTCCCCTAGTTTGTCTCTTAACTGAGTTGGTCCCTCAGCCGAAGATCTCCCGGGAATCGTGTTGTTGGGGTAAGTTAGTAAGTCAACCGTTGGGAAAAATGTGTCACGATATCGGGAAATTACGTAGAAAAATTATTTTGAGCCTTTGTATGCCCCAATAAAGTTTTAAAAAAGAATTCCGGTTTATATTTGATTCGCCCTCTTCTCTTATAAAGTGTAAAATTTCTTTATTATTTTTTTAAGTTATGGAGGGACATGGATCAGAGTTGAAAGAACCAGAGAACAGCATACACTTGATCTTCACATGGGAGTACCATGGGAAACCGTAACCTTAACTGCTTTTGGTCGAAATAAAGCTATTTACTTCAATATATTAGAAGAAGGTACATTCTTTTATTACATTATTAGTTTTATATAATATTAACAATATTGCCAAAGTTATAGAAATAAAATCAATGGTAGACCACGTTCTTCCAATGATTTTATTAATTACTTTACGTTAGTAAAATAGGTAGTCGATTTTCATTCTTATATTCTAAATTCCTTACACTCAACCATTTTCGTTGATCATCTGCCATAAGGTAAATTATTTCTGGTACTAAACCGTTAAAAGCATTGAAATGAAATTTATCAAAGTCCTCAACTTTGATTACGGTTGCCAGTAGACCAATTTTCCTTAAAATATCTTCATTCCATAACTCGAAAGATCCATACACTTCAGGTTTTTGAGCAGTACCCAGCAAAACCTGAAATTGTTTAATTGTTAATCGTTTTGAAGTATAGGTACTACTACTGTGAACAAAAAGTATCGGCATTGGTTCATTTTGGTTAATAGCACAGTTCATCTGCATAAAATATCATGTTATTCTTCTTGTTAGTGAGTAAACAAACGATTTACTGTTAGAAAAAAGTGTTTTCTACGATTTTCAAGTCCGATTTTGTTGAGCAAATAATTTTCATGAATTTTTTTTGCCGAAATGACATCTCTATCACGGTTATTTATGTTGGAGATTTTAGAAAAAGATTTCTGCGGTAAGTGCATGTCAAGTATAAAAATGATAGAAAACGCTCAAAGAAGCCAGAGAACTAGAGATGATATAACCTACTCCTTGAGCGGAGTAGGTGCACCTACCAGGATTCCAGTTCCGAACTAGGTGCGGCAAACTAGGTGCACAAATCAGTTCCGACTCCGACCGATTGTGAGTCATATTTTGCGTTCGATCAGTCAGGGTAATCTTTATGTTTACTTAGGCACACAGCTTGGATATACAAATAGCAGTCAAATTATTACATTTTAAATGAGGTGTCAGATTGCAATTTATAGATTTTTTTTTTAATTAAAGTGCATACGATATACATACATACATAGGTTTAAAATAATTTTTGTATGCTTTTCAATGCAACACTAGAAAATCCCATGTCATTCTAATATGCAATGTGTTGAATGTATTTAATTTATTGACGGCGGCGGTTAGAAAGAATGTTTAATGTTAAAAAAAAAGAAACATTCGTTAGACTAATAACAAAAATAATACCAATAATACCTCAATAGATAAAATGTTATCTAATGTTGAAGTCCCAGGGTCTGCAAATTCTCGCGCAATAATGAAAGTGCAACGATATTTAGAATGTGAAATGGCTGATCGAAATCAGGATCCATTTCAGTGGTGGAAGGACAGTGAATATTTATTCCCGAATCTAAGTATCGTTGTAAAGGAAATATGTTGTGCAATGGCTACTTCAGTTCCATGCGAGAGACTCTTTTCTAAAGCGGGGTATATTTTAAATGAAAGAAGAACACGGTTAAGTACGAGTAAAGTAAAAAAAACTAGTTTTCCTGAATATGAACGATGATTTCATTTAGATTTAAATACAAAAATTAAAACTATTTTTTACGTATTAGTTCTTATTATTTTTACTTTTTATTATATATTTTTTGTGTAGCTAAAAATTTAGTTTTTCTTATGACTAGAAATCATACTAATTATTTAAAAATAAATATACATATTTGGTTGCACAATTCTATATACAATTATTCGGAATCGCAGCAACTACAATTGCCAGTTGTATTTATTTATACATAGGTATAGGAGTAGTTGCGTCGTTTATTTCTCACATTTCGCTTCGCTTAGTCGGACTCGTTCCAGGCGGACCTACTCCTTTTACACGATGCGACTATGTAGGTGCAACTGCGAGATCAACTCTCGGGCGCTCCGACTTGAACGATCGGAATCGGAATTGTACGACTCGGAATCGTTTCAATCGGATCTACTCTTTTGGAAAATGCGAACTAGGTGCACCTGCTCCGGCACGCGAACTAGGTTCAAAGGAACAGGTTCGGTTCAGAGCAACCATCTCTACAGAGAACACGCTAAAGACGAACGATCTGAACGCATTTCAAAATTAATTGATGAAAAACAGGTGAAAGGAGTAAAAAATATCGTGCTAAAAAATCATAGGTTTACAATTAGAGCTCTTGTAGATCGAAAAGTTTTTTTTCGGAGACTGCGGTTAAGTAAAAACTCAAAAAAGGTATAAAACCCCGTACTACAATTAACAATCGTATCCTAAATACGTATTTCGACAACTAAGTTGTCATCATCAGTAGGTAAAACCATTAATCAAAGTGTTGAACATGGGGCACAGTAAAGCTAACACATAGAATCGCGCACAACCGTACACGGCGTCCACTGGACGACCACTTTGATTAGTGGTTTTACCTACTGATGATGACAACTTAGTTGTCGAAATGCGTATTTAGGATACGATTGTAAATTGTGGTAAGGGGTTTTATACATTTTTTGAGATCTTGTAGATAATTCAGGGACTTCATTTAGGCCTCAGACTAGTCTCGTTTCGATTGGTTCCAAAATCGCTTAATTTTTTCGAAAAAGAATAGAGTGTTATAACGTTTGCATTTAGATGATTTCCGATTACCAGACTATTATGAAACATATAATTACAGACGATGCGATATGAATTTTTGTTTACTATCTCGAAGTAACCGATGAATCTCCAGTGAATATCGTGTCAAAGGCAAAGCAAGACCGAAAAAAAGACACGTCAAAATCGTTCATACATCAAAAAACAGTTGACGAGGAATATTATTCGTGCTGTGCATCGTTTGCGTGAAGCCATGCGTCTAAAACGTCCTGAAATATGAAAAGATAACTCTTAGGTTTTGAATCACATTAGTAAATAAGCTAAGGGACCAAAATCCCATAAGATTTAACACAAGGGTCGGTCTAAATTCACATTTTATTACCTCCACTTTTTTCACCGCTCATATGACCACGCCCACAACACTCGCAAAATTCTAAAGTTGGGAGCAGGTGTAAAACAGACATGAACTATGACTATAGACATGAACTAGTGATGATCAGGTTAACCGGTTCATTATCTGTTCCGGTTTGTTCAGATCTGTTTTAACATATTGTCGTGGATTTTTCCCCGAAGAATTATTTTGAACTAACAGTGTATTTATGACAATTATATAAAATGTACTTTTATTTTATATTGTATTACATTTAAATGTTTATATTTTTGAATTATTGTAATGACCGGGACTGTATAGTTATTTTGTATAGGATGTAGTCTGTCTTGCGGTCTTATTTTGTAGCTTTGTCGTACGATGTCCGATCTTTTCTGGCATATGATAGAGAGAGATATCAAGTTCGTTGCTTTGCACAGTCGGGGGTAAAAAACTTCATTTTTTACTTTCATGTAGATTTGATTTAAGTCGGTTTATTTGTTTTAGAGTATTTTATGTGTATTTAAATTTCAAATACGTTTTTTACGAGTGGCGGCGATCTCGTATTTTTGTAATTCTTGTTATATTTGATATCTCTCGAATTAGTTTTTTTTTGTGTATAAAAAGTGTTTCGTCGATGTAAGTACTTTACACATTTGCTTTATATAAATTTTATTTCATTATAATCCTATAATGGTGTTTATTGGTAATTTTTGCATTATTAATGTCATTAGTTTTAAAATATAGATGATTAAGAAAATTACCATATTTTTTGAGGGAGTTTTTTTTTGTCACGTTATTCTAGAACGTTTTATTCAGGATTTTGGAGGGGAGATTTTTTGTACTTGTGTTAAGTTCGCACAAGTAAAGTAAATTACGAGTTGACGTTTAGTCTATTTACGTTTGAAGTTAGGGGTTATAATTTAGAATTTGAATTTGAGAATTTTCTTAACAATCTATTAGTTTTATGTTTGCTCGCGAGTCACAGGAGGCTTTTCTCTGTGTGCGTGTTATTTATCATATAGACCTTTTCCTCCAAGCTCCTGTTAATCAAGCTTTAGCTCCCTTTTCATTTTGAAAAGGATTTTTCTTTTTTTTTCTTTTTTAATGAAACTAGTTAAGTATAAATGTGTTTTTTCTTTGACATTATTTTAATGCTACTTTGAATTTTTATTTTTCTCACTTCCTTGCTCATGCGAGAGCAAGCCCTGAAGAAAGAAGTTTCTTGCTAGAAGATTTTACGATTGAACTAGTCCGGACATTTGTTGTGAGCTGACCTAATAAGCAAAGGCACAGTACACAGAAATATGTATTCTTGACTTTTGATTTTCATTAGCGAGAAAAAAGTGGAGGGGAGAAAGTATGAATTTAGACCCTTGTGGGATTTTGGTCCAGTACTCTCTTAGCTTGTCCACTCATACTAATGCATCATGTCACAGTTCATCGTTTTTAAGAGACTATTCGGCAAAGTTCCACAGCCACTGTATTCACACGATTTGGCACCGCGTACTTTTCTTTTCTATTTCCATGGCTCAAGAGACGGCTCCGTGTACATCGTTTTGAATCGGCTGAAAACATAAAATAAAATTCGAAACCCGTTTTGAAGGCTATACCGGAAATCTACATTCAGAACTGCTATAGAGATTGCAAAGAACGTTGGAATAAGTGTATTGTTTCGGAAGCGAACTACTTTTAAGAAGATGAAATATGGAAGATTTTTTGCAGTAGTATAATTCAATTCTTTATATTGTAGATATGGTATACTTACATTCATTTGTTCGCTAGTACAAGGCCATAAGTTGGCAAAGACCGCTTCGTCTATTTTTGAAAATACAGTTGGCGATATACCCTTCAAATCCGATTGAGAAAATCCACATATTAAACCCTTTAAATTATCTATGAATTTTAAATCTCGAATAATAATTTCACCATATCGATGTTTCATAGCATAAGCAATAATTGCCGCTTGTCTTCTTGTTAGCCATTTTGATGTTCCTACAGAATAAATGCAATTAATAGATACAATTCAGGAGTTTAAAATTAACTGAATGTTATTATATATAATCCAAGAAATAAAACTATTGGATAATTGTAAAAGTTTGTGCCCAATGGTGACAGCTACGAGGTGCATTCAAGTTCTAAGGCCTCCGATTTTTTTTCTCCAGACTGGAAAGAGATAGAAGCATGTGCATTGTTTTAAAATGAGCGTGCGTTCGTTGTCAATACGTCACAGAGATGGCAGCACTATACGGCAGATGGAATTGTAGCGGCAGCGTCGAGAATGAGAACTGTTTTAGATACTTAAAATGGCTACGTTTTTCTTACTTGAACAGCGTGCAATCATTCGTTTTCTGAATTTGCGTGGTGTGACACCAATTGAAATTCATCGACAGTTGAAGGAGACATGTGGTGATGGAGTTATGGATGTGTCGAAAGTGCGTTCGTGGGTGCGACAGTTTAATGAAGGCAGAACATCGTGTGACAACAAACCGAAACAACCTCGGGATCGCACAAGCCGGTCTGACGACATGATCGAGAAAGTGGAGAGACTTGTTTTGGGGGATCGCCGAATGAACAGATCGCCTCCAGTGTTAGCATTTCCGTGGGTTCTGTGCACACAATCCTGCATGACGATCTGAAAATGCTAAAAGTGTCCTCCAGGTGGGTGCCACGAATGCTGACGGACGACCACAAGGCTGCTCGTGTGGCATGTTGCCAAGCAATGTTGACGCGCAACCAAGGCATGAATGGGACTTTCTTTTCGTCGATTGTGACAATGGACGAGACGTGGATGCCATTTTTCAATCCAGAAACAAAACGCCAGTCAGCTCAATGGAAGCATAAAGATTCACCGCCACCAAAAAAATTTCGGGTAACCGCCAGTGCTGACAAAATGTTGGTGTCCATGTTCTGGGACAGTGAGGGCGTAATCCTTACCCATTGTGTTCCAAAGGCCACTACGGTGACAGGTGCATCCTACGAAAATGTTTTGAAGAACAAGTTCCTCCCTGCACTGCAACAAAAACGTCCGGGAAAGGCTGCGCGTGTGCTGTTTCACCAAGACAACGCACCCGCACATCGGGCTAACGTTACGCAACAGTTTCTTCGTGAAAACAACTTTGAAGTGATTTCTCATGCTCCTTACTCACCTGACCTGGCTCCTAGTGACTTTTGGCTGTTTCCAACAATGAAAGACACTGTCCGTGGCCGCACATTCACCAGCCGTGCTGCTATTGCTTCAGCGATTTTCCAGTGGTCGAAACAGACTCATAAAGAAGCCTTCGCCACGGCCATGGAATCATGGCGTCGACATTGTGAAAAATGTGTACGTCTGCAGGGAGATTACGTCGAAAAGTAACACCAGTTTCATAGTTTTTGGGTGAGTAGTTAGTTAGAAAAAAAATCGTAGGCCTCAGAACTTGAATGCACCTCGTAGTACAAATAACGCCACGTGGCAGCGGTGTTGTTCGGTTTTACGTTCATACGCAGTCTATATGTAAATAGGACAAATTTTACAAAAATTCGTGTTAATATTCAGTTCTGCGTTAAACTAGGTGATAATCTAGTGAAAACGACACGCAAGCTGCATGCTGCATATGGCAGTGCATGGCCCTCATCGCAGCACTGTCTCCAAATGGTATCATTATTTCAAACAAGGTGGTACAGAAACCACCTCGCAGATGAAAGAAGGACGACCTCCAAATCCAGTTAATCCGAGATTGTTAAAAGCCATCACCGACTGTCTGGTGAAGAAACCCAAAATATTACTGGCCTTATTTTCCGCTGAATTAGGCGAGTCAAAAGGATGCCTACAATACATCATCAAAACGCGTCTTCAGTTCAGAAAGGTCGTGACAAAGTGGGTGCCCAAGTTGCTATCAAATGAGAAAAAGAAGAAAAGAATTGTTGATGCCCAATCGATTTTAGACGAGTATGGTGCTGAATGGGATGATTTATTGGACAATCTGTTAACTGTAGATGAGATTTGGGTCTACTACGAACCACCACAGACCCGAAATTCAGTTTCCGAATGGCAGCTTCCCGGTTAGCCACCGCCTGTAGACCGTACCATAATGACATTCAAAAAGACCATGGCGACTGTGTTCTGGTATAAAGATAGGATCGTGCATATTGACTATCTCAAGTCGGGTAAATCCATCAACAAAACATACTACATGAACCTTCTTGATGTGGTTAATGTCAAGATTCCGGCTACGAAGCGTCGTAAAGTCAAATTTCTACAAGACAATTGCCCAGCCCATAAAGCAAATTTTTCACTCGAAAAGATCAGTCAGCTGAGTTGGACGCTACTGAAACACCCACCTATTTGCCCGATTTGGCACCCTCTGATTATTACTTGAAATTTGAAGAATGATATGTTACAACGCAAATTTATAAACGCTGACCATGTAGAAACACAAGCTAGTGCCTATTTTGCCTCAAAAAATTCAGTCTGTTTTTTAAGGGGCTTCGACATGTTCAAGTCACAATTGTCCAATATAATTTTAAACAACGGAAATTATTAATTTTTATATAAAAAAAAAACGGGAAAATATAACCGTTGATTCCTGCACACGGACTCGGCAATCAACCTGTATTGAACTAAAATTTACATTTTCGCCATCTTATGTTGCACGAATTTCGAAAAGGAGTCAACGTTAAAATTGCGACAATAACATTTAAGATGTTTATTTGGACTTCTAGCAGTTAAAATACAGTTTGTTTAATTTAGAAATGAAGACTTTAAACCTTGATGACACAACTGCCTTCTGGTGTTCACTTCTAAGCTCGACATGAGTATGAAATAAAATAAATTGAATCTTGTCTCTGTTGTTGTCTGCTTGAACGCTATAAAAGAGAGTCTTTTTTATGTCGAGTTTTAACAGGCGATGAAAGATGGATGCCATACAAGAACGTCTACTGGAAAATGAGCTAAAACAAACAGGCGAGACTGCAGAGGTGATTTCAGAGGTGTGCAGGTGAAATATTGATTCGAATTGTGTGAAAATGTCATTGTCTGTATAGTGGAGTTGCAATGAAACTATTTTCTTTCAGCTGGGGAAGCAATTACAGCAGATAAGTAATGCGAGCCATTAATAAGCTGAATACCCAAGTTCACGAAAAGTATCCTATTTTGGGAAATCAAAAAGACGTCATCTTTCATTATGACAACACCAGGCATTGCTCAATAGCCGTTGCGAAAACTGAAGTGAGAAACTACCATGACGCATTCTCCAGATAATGCGTCTTCGGATTTTTATGCATTCTGGTCTTTATAGAATGGTTTGAATGGCAAAAACTTTAGTTCCGTGGAAGCCATTGAAAACTACCTGTTTTTGTTGAAAAACCAGAGTTTCCACGAAAACGAAATTACATTCTTGTAAATCGTTGGGGGAGATTGTCATACAAAATAAAAGGGACCAGTGGCGGCTCGGGGTGGTTCACATAGGGAGTGCATAATTTCAAAATTAAAAAGTGTAATACAGAAACGCTTACCCAATCCTTATAATTTCACCGACGTACTGTTCCAGACAGGTACTGTTCATTGTAGAGTTTGTTTTGAGGGAATAGTAAATATTACACTACACAGTTTAATTACATCTGACAATAAACGAAGTCCATTTTACGTGTCTTTGACTTGCAGAACAGTTCTATCACTTTTTCATTAAAGTTTGGGAAATTATTTATACATTCTTTTTCACAAGATAACATAGTAAGGGCATTTAATCTCTCTTCTTTCATTGTATTTCTCAGGAAAGTTTTTATTCTCCTCAACCGTGAAAACTGGCGTTCCGCTTCGGACGTTGTCATTGGGATTGTAATGAAAATTTTTAAAAGCGTAACAACTTCATTAAAGGTGTCGCTTAATCCATCCAGCAGAAGACCTAGCAGACCTACAGCACCAACTTCTATATTTTGCCTAAATTCTTCTCTAGAATTTAGAACGCTTAATTCAGTTCGTAGTCTGCTTTCATTGAGGCATGGATAAAATGTTACTGCTTCTTTAAGGCAATCTTCCGAAAATTTTTTTTGAAAAGAGGAGAACTGTTTAAAAGAAATTAAGTTTGCTAATATTAAGTGCCCTGTATACCGAAATCTAGTTTTTATTTCTAGCAAACTAATATCGCACACTTCAATAGTTTCCCTCCTTCTTTGGCTACCATCAGTTACTCTTCGCCGCTTTGATGGTCGAGGAGTCAGTTCTGGGTCATTTTGTTTAACCAACTGATTATTTGTGTCGGCGATTTCGGTTCGAATTTTTCCAATAGCGCGTTCAAAATTATCTAAATTATTCTTGATTTTTAATGCATCTGTATTGACATTTTGTAATTGATTAAACAATATGTCCACATGTGGCATAATTTTATGAAAGAAAGTTAACCAATAGATAAAATTTTCCTCCTCTAAAATTCGCAAATTGGCACTAGCTTGATGAATGGTAGTTTGTAAACTAGCTTCTCCCTCGATTTGTTCTAGAGCTTCAATTATTTCTTCTCGGTGCTCATATATTGAATTCACTGTCCTAGAATTGAAGTTCTATCTTATTTTTAAAGAACGAGGTAAGCTTTTTCTCTGAAGGAATTCTTCCAATCTTGCAGCTCGTTGTGGTGAAGTGGAGAAAAATGTAAATAATCCCGTCAGATTGGCAAAAAAAATTCTGCAATTACTACTGCTCGATGTAGCATGTGACATAATTGATTTGTCTGATGTGCATAACAATGTACAAAATTAGCCCTTGGATACTGGTCTTGGACATGTCTTTGCACGCCGTTAATAGCACCACTCATGACTGCTGCCCCATCATAGCTCTGTGCAATCAGTTTTTCTGGGTCATCAACAAGCAAACTAATTTCGTTAAGGATGAAGGCAGATAAAGAATTAGCATCATTCCACTAGGCAGAAGAAATTTCCAAAATCTTTCGACCGGTCTCGCGTTCACAATATATCTTAAACCACCAAAACCAACTGAAACTGATTGGACACATCTGTGGTTTCATCAGCTATCACAGATATGAAGTCGGTTGCTTTAATTTCACTGGCAACTTGTTCATGATACACGTTCAACATTGCATCAAGCAGCTCATTCTGTATCGTTTTTGATAATCCCTTAAAAACCGGTGCTGCTTCGATGTGATCTCTGAGCAATTTATCCACTTCTGCCGTAAAATTTATCAATTCCCGAAAAATGCCCTTGTTATTCGACGTTTGCTGTTCATCATGACCCCGAAGTGCCAGTTCGAACGCGCCACAAAATCTAATGCAATGTATTATTAAATTTAACACATGCCTATTTTTAGTTACCTTTTCATTGTGTTGTTGAATTGATTTTCTATATGATGAATCTAAAACATTCTGAATGTTTTTTTTTCCTAACATTTTTAGACTAAATATATTTTTCAAATGCCCTTCGGAATTTTCATGTTTAATAATTTTAACACTAAGATGAATTAAGTCTCTTATTCCGTTCTTTGACCAAGACGGTTCACCACCAAACAAAAGACACGGAAAACAAAACAAAGTATTTTTAATTTCACACCCACAAATCCATTCATTTTTCTGATAAATATTCATTTTAAATTTTCTTATAACGTCTTTACCTTTAACAGATTGTTTATTTTCTAAACATAATTGAGGCATCGGCCGTTTAAGATTTTTTATGCGATTTTTTCATTATACGTTAACCGCGAAAACGCGTTGTTCTGTAAAAAAGATACCGTATTCATTGTAACAACGCCCGAGAGCAGTCTGGTTCAGTTGCTCCAACGCTATGTATTATACGACATTGCAGTAAGGCAAAATACAGTTCTCCCCACCATCAATGTAATGTTAATGGCTTATCAGAGCAACAGTTGGGCTTTGCTCAGTATATCTGTGACGACGGTCGATATATGTACGTTGTTAGCGTGCCACGTTCCTCGTCAATAACTATCAATACATAATATATATAATAAATAAATACTTTCACAGTTAGTCGCCGCTTGGTTTGTTTTGTTTCATAATTCCAGGGGGTGCAGTTGCTCACTTGCTCTCATTAAAGAGCCGCCACTGAAAGAGACTATATCGTTATTGTTGCGACTATTAATAAAGTAGGTTCATTTTGCCGGTACACAGTAGCGCGCCTGGTACGGATAATATAACACAATTGTGCATTAGTTTACCTGAGTCGCTTCTAGAGTATGTATCTTTGTACCCAAAACAACTTAGCATATCGATGTGCGAGCTTGCATCAAGCGTTACAAATAATACAAATCTGCATAAAACAAATCTATCTGTACACAGAACATACAGCACGTATTTACCAGCGTTAATTTCGAGGCGACTTTCGAGTTAATGGACTTACAGCAATATGCGTATTTTTTCTTATTCTGTAATAGCTTTGCTTTTCGAGAAGAAATCACTTTCATCGGCGTAGTCTGTTTTGTCCGTCAGATGTAAAGAGTTTATCTGGTGTCATTTAATAGGACAAAATTCACTACTGGACCAGAAAGCGAACTTCAGTCGTTGCTTCATAAACTCGCATTGATAAAGTCCTTAGACAGAAACGCATGCCTCTATGGTTGAAGTCAACGCTGGTAAATACATACTGTATGTCCATGTGTGGAGATACAGATTTGTATTATTTGTGTATCCTTGGTTCAACCAACTGTAAACTGACGAGCGAAAAAAACGATTTCGTAAAATGTGATGTTTTCAATGTGAAGTAATTATTAATAGTTTACGAAAAACGAAATTGCAAACTCGCACGCAGCCATTTGAAACGAGAACGACACGAATTATTGTGTTGGGTCTGGTTGAGTTGATTGGGCTGGGCTGGATTGGACAATTGGCATTAGCACATGCATGTGATATTTATTGAAATTCATTAACGCAAATATGTAATTTTGTGTACAATACTGTAACAGCTTAGGTTTATATACAAATGGGGAAAGATGCGCAGTTTTACGAGTTTGATTTAAAACTGCTTTTGTTTCTCCGATAACTTTCATGGCTTATTAGATATTCAAAGAAAACTAAATTTTACGATTTTCTTTAAACATGCTTAGCATCGTTAATAGTAATTTTAGAGAAAAAGTGTTCAGACAAAAGTTTTAGATAATTTTACGCCAAATAAAACTATGTAGCTAATATTTTTTTTTCGTTCACCATTATCGAGTTATGACACAAACTTGTGTTTTTTTAAATGGAAACCATAGTTGGTTTTGACATCATTAAAAAGCTTATTTTTTGCTGATTACAATGATATAAGGTTTGATATGGTTATTTTAAAAAATAAAGAGGATATAGACATTTCCATGATTGTTCACTTTATAAGATAAAAACTTAAAAAAAAAATGTTTGGTGTTTTGTAATTCAAAAAACGAAAAATCTGAGTTACAATAGTGTTCGTTGGAGCAGTCGAGATAAATATACTAACATTGCTTTCACGTTGAGTCACAGAAGTGAGAGCTGTTAATTTTTACTTTTAAGTCAAGTTAATTGTCAAACATTGACAATTAACTATTAATTAATTTAATTGTAACTTAACTATAAGCGGTACAAACGGCCGTTAATCATAAGTTTGCATTGGCTATGGAATTTTCTAACGTAGAAAAGCGTGATATGGTTGAATGTTACATTCAGTGCCAGGAAAATTCTACTAGAGCTGCTGAAGTTTATTTTGAAAATTATTTTGATCGACGTCAGCCGTCGCTACCTACTTTTAAGAGATTATGGGATAATTTAGCAGATTATGGTTCGTTCGTTAAACCAAAATCAAAAAAAGGGATGGATGAAGATAGAGAAATAAACATATTAGCAAGTGTCGCTCAGAATCCATCTACATCGACCCGACAAATTTCAACAGAAATGGGCTCCTCTCAACGCACTATTGTCAGAGTGTTGAAGAAGCATAAATTTCGTCCCTACAAATTATCAGTATCACAAACTTTACATGAAGGTGATAACATCAGACGAATAGCTTTTTGTAGATGGTTTAAAGATCAGTGTCAAAACGATCCACACTTTTCAATGAAAATATTATGGACTGATGAATCTCGTTTCACAAATTGTGGAATGTTTAATAGGCACAATGAGCACATATGGTCTCAAACAAATCCACTTCACGTTGAACATAGGAGACCACAAATTAAATTTGGGTTTAATGTTTGGTGTGGTGTTATAGGATCAACTGTTCTTCCTCCTTTTATTTTTGATGGATCACTAACTGGCAATCGTTATCTTAATTTTTTACAACAAGATTTCGAGGAAATGTTAGATAATTTAAATTTAAGAACCCGAGCAATGCTGCAATGGTTTCAACATGACGGAGCGCCTCCGCACAATCAACTGAATGTTAGAAATTATTTAAATTTGAACTTCCCTAATCAATGGATAGGACGAAATGCACCCATTGAATGGCCGGCTAGATCCCCTGATTTATCAGTTTTGGATTTTTTCTTGTGGGGTGTACTAAAGGACACAGTATACAAAAGAACATATGAAACAATCGAAGATTTAAGAGAAGCTGTCTTAGTTGCTTTTAATAACATCGATAGGCGTAAAGTCCGCAATGCTACAAATTCTGTTGTGAAGAGATGCAATTTGTGTATTAATAGTAATGGAGGTATCTTTGAACATTAATAATGTTGTGTGCCCTTGCCTATAGTTTTCATTTTATTACTACATAAGATTTCAAAATAAGTTTTCGTTTGGTTTGTATTTTATCAGTTCGAAATTCAATTGTTTTCCATAAAAACCATAAAAATGTCTATATCCTCTTTATTTTTTAAAATAACCATAACAAACCTTATATCTTTGTAATCAGCAAAAAATAAGCTTTTTAATGATGTCAAAACCAACTATGGTTTCCATTAAAAAAAACACAAGTTTGTGTCATAACTCGATAATGGTGAACGAAAAAAAAATATTAGCTTCATAGTTTTATTTGGCGTAAAATTATCTAAAACTTTTGTATGAACACATTTTCTCTAAAATTACTATTAACGATGCTAAGCATGTTTAAAGAAAATCGTAAAATTTAGTTTTCTTTGAATATCTAATAAGCCATGAAAGTTATCGGAGAAACAAAAGCAGTTTTAAATCAAACTCGTAAAACTGCGCATCTTTCCCCATTTAAGCGTTTTTCTATCTCCAGTAGTTTCTGAGATCCCAATGCTAAACATTCAAAAAAAACTCACCTGTATACATAATTACGAATTTTTGTTTTCCTTTAGTTTAGTATTAGTAAGAAAATTTATATTATTTTGATGACAATTTCTTCTTCTTCTTCTTCTCTGTTTTGGGTTGGACGTCACCACGTCCAGGCACTTGAGGATGGCAATTTCATTTATTTGGGTTTGCCTTTAGGATAGAAATAAATTATTATTATTATAAATCAAATCATTCCATCCAACTCCAAGCGAACTGCAAAATCAACCACCCCTGCTAATAAAGTAGTTTCTTTTTTTGAAAATATACCCGCTTACGCTACATTCTCGAAACGGGTACAAATTTTTACAATTATTCAATAATAATTCAAATCTAAAATATAATCAATTTATCTTTAGTTACTTTACCAAAAAGATCTACAACATTCCAATCATTGACATTAAAGTAGATATATTCATTTTCTGGAATATCATTTAACAGCCCATGCAGATTTTCCAAATACTTTCTGTTCATTTGACTAATTGCCTTCTCTTTTTTTATAATATTCCAGATTATCAATTTCTTATCAAGAGATAAATTAAGAGTATTTATATATTCCAGGTTTTTTATTATTTGCTTATACGGTAGTCTAGCAATATCATTGATAGTTCCTTTTAAAAGAATCTTTATCACAGAACCTTTCCACGTTCGTCTCACAATTCTAGTTGTCGACATTTCTGTTGTAGTAGTGTTGAATGATTTTTCGGTTATGGAATAGATGAACTGAGGTAGGTTGGCTTTACGAATAATTTCTCCAATTGGTAGAATTCCAATCGTGTCTTGAAAGTTCTTACTCAGATCCTGAATGTGATAATTGTCATTCGAATTTTTAAAATTATTCGATTGAATCAATTCGCAGTGGATAAAAATAAATAATATTAATACTTCTGAACGACGAATTATCATTGACATTGAGATTGACATGACATGTTGTCAATTCCATTCATTTAATTTGCTCATTTCAAAATAATAAAATTGCTGACATTTGTTGGTCAAAATTAAAAGCTATAAGCCTTAGGGAGATAATGTTGCTTTGCAATTTTGGTTTTAGACTTAATTTAAGTGATTTTAAAAGAACTAGTTCTTCCCTAGATCCTTCAAAAATTTTGGTACATTCCCAATTACGTTCCATGAGGAAAAATCGTTATTTTCATATATGCAAAAAAATTACAGGAAATATTCATTTCTGTACTATAGGGAAATAATAATGGAGGAGTATAAATGATTGAATAGTACTATGTGAACCAAAAAGACTGAAATAGTTGGTATCACTTTTCTAGTCTGTTTTTCATTTTAAGATTTAATTCAGGTTAGAATGACAGTAATTTGACGTTTGAAACGTTGTATTTAATGTGAACGCCAATGTGCATTATTTATAAATGTCAGTAATGTACGAAGTAGTTTTCACATCACCACCAACATTAACACTAAAATCAATACTACCAACTATTTCAGTCTTTTTGCCCACATAGTATATTCTCTTGCATCGCCCTATTATCTTTACAATAAAACAAGAATAGAATTATATTTCAGTTACATAAATATAACAAATTTAACATTAGTTAGTTTGTATTATAACAACAGGATACGTCTATGTGTCTTAAAATAAATATATTTTGAAGTCATGACGTTGAGCTGTATGATCTAAATCTAGTAATTTTTAAAACATCCAGAGACACTTAACACAAGGTTTATAAAGCACTATTTTGCCGCACGACTTCAGTTTAGAAAACGAGTACATATATCTGCAAAATGTACTATCGAATGCACAAAAAGTGGTACAGTGTGTTAAATGTTAAATGTAGAGTCAATTTTTAAACATTTTAGTATTGTGACGTTGCTAACGTACTTAAGATCGTAGTGACATGCAAGTCATTTTTGACACTTACACCTACCTGTATATCAACGTATATGTTATTTGACACTTATATTTCATTATGAAACAGATATGTAAATAAATTTACATATCTGTAACTGTATACTTGGACAATACCTCGTATTTCGGCATTTACTTCTGCTTAATACATATGTTTCTGCCATTTTATAGGCGTCATCAGCTAAGCTACTGAAGCAAATTATACAAATGATACAAATCTTAATAAATAAAATCTGTATCTGTATATAACATTAAGCCGAACCGCCCATCAGATATAGCAAGTTTCACTCTATAAGGTGGCACTTATTTACGAGTGACATCTTACGGACGAAACAGACTATACCAAAGAAAGCGATCTTTCGATTGACAAGCTATGCTCATACGAACCGAAAGGAATACGGGTAGTCCTAAAACGCGCCAGGTGGCGGTAGATATACAAAAATGTTTTAAATATGTCTATACGTTATATGCACGTATAAAGCTTTTGTTTCATTATGAAACAGATCCAGTCCAAGTATACAGTTACAGATATGTAAATTTATTTACATATCTGTTTCATAATGAAACAAAAGCTTTATACGTGCATATAACGTATAGACATATTTAAAACATTTTTGTATATCTACCGCCACCTGGCGCGTTTTAGGACTACCCGTATTCCTTTCGGTTCGTATGAGCATAGCTTGTCAATCGAAAGATCGCTTTCTTTGGTATAGTCTGTTTCGTCCGTAAGATGTCACTCGTAAATAAGTGCCACCTTATAGAGTGAAACTTGCTATATCTGATGGGCGGTTCGGCTTAATGTTATATACAGATACAGATTTTATTTATTAAGATTTGTATAATTTGCTTCAGTAGCTTAGCTGATGACGCCTATAAAATGGCAGAAACATATGTATTAAGCAGAAGTAAATGCCGAAATACGAGGTATTGTCCAAGTATACAGTTACAGATATGTAAATTTATTTACATATCTGTTTCATAATGAAACAAAAGCTTTATACGTGCATATAACGTATAGACATATTTAAAACATTTTTGTATGACACTTATAGGTTTAGATCTCGGTTTCCAGGTTGGAACCGCGTCGAGTTAGGCGTAATTGCCAACGTTTCGTCCACTGTTTCAAGGGACATGTTCAGGGCTGTACGTAGATGTTCGTCGTTTCGCAGTAGCTTGAAGAATGCAATGACAGAGACCGGGACAACTTATATAGGGGGGGGGGCAGGTCAGATGTTGGCCTGCTATTGACTGGGGACAATGAGCCAATGGCATGCGTCGTATGGGCGTGGTAATTCTTAGTAGAGTTCAGTAGAGTTTGCCACGTCGGATGTAACGTATATATTGTCTCTATTGAGATTGCGGAGATGTTTGTAAATTTCAATAGATTCACGGATTTTCCTAGAGAAATAATGTGATTCACGGGACAGAAGCTTGACATCATTGAATAGAATTTGATGACCGGAGTTGAGTTTGTGTTCCGCCAGCGCTGAACCGGCTATATGTAACAGTCTAGTACAACGTTCATGTTCGGACACACGCACACCGACTGGCCGCTTAGTTTCGCCAATGTACACACTGCCACACGAACACGGAATGCGATACACTCCTTGTGCTTGGAGCGGAGATATTTTATCTTTAACCGAGGGTAAGAGGTCCGAAACTTTAGAATGGGGTCTGAAGACAGTTTTGATTTTATTTCTATGTAGAACCTTTCGGTTTTCGGATGAGGTTTGGTTCCATCTTTCAGGATATTTAAACAAACAAAATATGAGAATTTGGGCTTCAGAAAACCCCCATGAATCTGTGGAAACTACTCTAAATTCACAAAAAATAGGCATCTGGCTAGCAGTTTCAAAGAAGAATTATTGGGTCTATACTTATTAATCAAACTATAACTGCTGAAAGATATCGAAATGAATTATTAAAGCTGTTTACTAACGAACTTCATGATGATGTACTTACGGAAAGCTATTTCCAGCAAAATAATGCACCAGCCCACATATCTCGAGAAACGATAGCATTTTTGCAAGAATTTTTTTATACAAGAATTATTAATTTTCCTGCAAGATCTTTAGATTTGACAATTTTAGACTATTTTATTTTTTCATATTTAAAGAATACCATTTGCAAGACCAGACATCACACAATCGAAGAGCTTCGCTATTGTGATTTCTTGTGTTGACGTAACCTAAGAAATCCTAATAAATGGCTTTGAAAGCATGAAGCATAAAATCATATATTATTTTGAAATCTTTACTTTTTATAATATGAATTTTCGAAAACAACAAATAAACAAGGTTGACAATTCGAAATTAATACGTTCCCATGGTTACATAACCAATTTTGTTCGGAATTTTAAGGCACCATTTATTTGTGAATAAGCCGTTTTGAAAACCTTCACTTTCTATTGATTTTGAACGATCTGGGGAAAAATGGTATGTGATCTTTGTAGGAGAAATCACATTCCGAGATTTCACATTGCTAAAATAGTAATTTTCGCAGTCGTCCAGGAATGTTAGACTTTTCCTATTCGATTTCTGGTCTTCTGTATTAACAAGCTGCAAATATTCTCTTAAAAACTGTTGTTTAAAGCAAGTATTTATTACTAATTGCTAAGAGTATCATTCTTTATTACAAATAGTAGCAAATTGCCGATTGTAATTGTTCCGATTTCTGTTAACTACCAAAATTAATCTTTTTCGACAATGTCGTCTTTATTGCTTGCAGTTATTAGAATAGATAACCTAATATTTTGAGTTTTAAAATATTACATTGTTAGCTAGACAGATAGCTTTGAAAAAGCACGAAGGAAAAACAGTTATGTATACGGGAATTGGTAGTGAATGGAGACCATTTGGCCATCCGAGGAAACGCAGACCAATCAGTTCGGTTGTCTTGGATCAAGGCATAAGTGAAAGAATTCTAGGAGATTGCAGGGAATTTACCTCAAATCCTTCATGGTATACTGACAGGGGAATTCCGTACAGACGAGGTTGATTTTATTTATATCCATATGTGTATGTATATAATGCTATATTATTTTAGGGTACCTACTATACGGACCACCTGGTTGTGGAAAGTCATCGTACATTAATGCATTAGCAGGAGAATTAGAATTTGGAATATGTGTCTTAAATCTTTCTGAAAGAGGTTTAACAGACGATCGCCTAAATCATCTGCTTAGTGTAGCCCCGATTCAAAGTATTATACTATTGGAAGACATAGATGCAGCATTTGCATCGAGGGAAGATACCGTTTTACAAAAAGCAGCTTACGAAGGATTAAATAGAGTTACTTTTAGTGGGTTATTAAATTGTTTAGACGGAGTTGCAAGTACCGAAGCCAGAATAGTTTTTATGACCACCAATTATTTGGAAAGGTAACTTCTATTTATTTCAGATGAACAGTGTTTATTAATATTTTTGTTTATGTAGACTGGATCCAGCATTAATAAGACCTGGCAGAATAGATTTAAAGGAATATATCGGTTGGTGTTCACCTTACCAAATTGAACAAATGTATTTAAGATTTTACAAAAATAGTAGCGCTCGGTTAGAATCAAAACAATTTGCTGAGAAAGTTACGTCTTTTAATAAAAATGTTAGTCCGGCACAGATTCAGGGTTATTTTATGTTTCATAAACAGGCTACATCAAAAGAAGTTATTGAAAATACAAAACTTATATGGGAACTATAATGTGACTTATAATTTTTTTTTAGTAGTTAGTGTAAAATATAATAATGTGTATGATATGATGTAAGTATAAAAAATTGTAAACATGCATGTGATAATAAATATTTATTATATATTAGACTATACAGTAAGTGAAGCCTTAAATAAGAACATACACTTGATACGAAGGTGGCCGAACGTGAATCTCTCGCTACACTAACGGCCGGTATTATCAACTGTTATTAAAAGTAGTTTTAGTTAAATGACATTTAAATTAAGTGTCACTTAAATTAGGGGTTCCGTATTATGAAATGAATTTAAGCAGCATTTACTTAAATGTGGTATTTAGGAAGGTTGGCATTACTTTTAGAACAAATGAACGATTTTAGCACATTTAAACAATCTGTGGCTATATTTGCTTTTGTTTGTGTTGCTGCTTTTAATACCAACACGCGTCAGTCTCCAGATTCTTCAAGAATATTTTTGTGAAACAATATTTAGTATTAACATGAATAATAAGAAAGGTCGTGGAAAAAATTTTAGAGAACAAGAGGCTATAGATCTCTTGTCACTGGTGGTCAATTATATAGACATTCTAGAAAATAAACAAACAAATGCAGTGACTAATCAAGAGCAGGTAATTCGTCTTTATCATTTAATCACTGATGATTCAATTTACAGGCTCGTACTTGGAAAAACATTACAGAGGAGTTCAACATTTCCCATCCATTAACAACATGTACCCTTGAACAGCTGAGTGCAAAATATGAAAATTTAAAACATCGTAGCAGAAAATATGCTGCACAAAAGAAACAACCGCTATATTCTACAGGTGATGGCCCTTCATAGACAGTCATCGATGTAGTTCTGGATACCGTATTAAGCATACTCCCAAGCAAGACTGTCGAAGGTGAAATAAATTTATTAGACTGCGACAGTGAATCACTGGCTGTATTCAGCTGCTCTGGTGTCGAAAAAAAGCAACAATTGCAATGTTATGCAACACTGCAGTAGCAACGATTATAGTTTTTGCCGTTTCATTATTCACTCTCATCCCCAGAGACAAAATTGGAAATTTTCTTTTCCATACACCATACTGGCGTTCAACAGTATTTCTAGTCATAATGTGGCATGAATTATACTTTTCTTTAGCTGCTGTATGTAGTTGCAATAATGGTGTCAATAGGTAATTATTATTCCCATACCCTTTATCACCAAGAAGAAAATAATCGTTATACATCCTAGTATCAAATTTAGTTTTTAGCCTGCTGTTATTAAATACAGTCTGATCGTGGCTGGAACCAGGCCATCTTGCAACTATGATTTTTAAATTGTAGTCAAATGTTGTTTGTACATTGTACGAAAAATAACCTTTTCGGTTATGATATATTTCTCCATCATGACCACCTGTAATATTAAACATAATCAAAAATAATTTTATAGATTTATACTAGAAATTTTACCTGGAGATTGTATTTGGATGTGAGTACAATCAGCCTGAATGTTTCTTATTTGGTCAGGTGTCTCAGGCATTTTAATAAATACTGTTCGGATCTGGCCAATTGCAGTTGAAACTTTTTTTATTATTCTACTGGCTGTAGCTTTTGTCACACCAATAAAGTCTCCCACAGAAATCAGCATGCAACCAGACGCATAAAATCTTAAAGTTAGCAATAATTGGTTCATTGGCGATACACACTGATTTCTTGCAGTATGAAATTTAATATTTTCAATATAGCCTGGAATTTCAGTAACACTTTCTTTCGTAAATCGAAATCTTTCGAAAAATTCATCATTAGATAAACTCGTCGAATGGCTGTCCTTCTCTGTTTAAATACTTTTGGTTGTCTTCTCCGACGTACTATTTCTAGTAACTCTTCATCTGACGACGATGTGAAATCACTCGAAGAAGAGTGCATTTTGTTATATTGGTAGAAAATATTATAACCTATATGGATGTAAGTATACAAACTTTCCGAGGTTATGTATCACAAACATAGAAGTGTATACAAGTCCCAAGTATACATGAACACGCATGCGTTAATTCTCCGTTTAATTCTTGAGTCGTAGAATTTGGACATTTAAGTATAAATGCGTGTTTAGAGCTAAATCTTCGTTCAAACATGTTGATAATACGCTTGCGTTACTTTTAAATGCCATTTAAAATAAATGTCCTTTTAATTCCGTTGATAATACCGGCCGTATAAGTGGCTAATATCGTTGGATTCACATTAGTATCCGTATATTTGTAACATCCCCAAGGGGCTGCAAGGCTAGTTACGGAAACTCTTATTGTAGTTGTAATAATTAATATTACTAAAATTAACTTTGTTTGACAAAAACTCGTTAGTCTTTCAAAAGGTTCATTGTCACCTCGGCTGTGTGACTAGTTGCTCAATCTTGTTAGAAATGAATGTTCTCATTCACAAATAATTATTGAAGGTTTGGAAGGAGCAAAGAGTGAGGATGCATTTAGACATAGCAAGCTGATTTTACTGTAACTGTGTGGCCAAGAGAACATACAGTCAATTTCAATAAAATTGAATACAACTGATTTCCTTGGTTGTAAATCGCGCTTGTTAATGTCACTTTTTGATTATATTGTAGCAAATATAATGTCAAAACGTAAGTGACAAATATAATTTCAAAATTACAAGAAAGGGACAAAGTTCTAATCCTTTCAAAATTGGAAGATGGTCAAGAAAAGCTGTAGCACAACAATATAATATTGCCAAAAGCACTGTGCAGAAGGTTAGAAAAAGGTGGGATGAAGAGGCGACTATTATACTCTATCTGCCCAACAGAAAAAGTAGAAAAAATGCGTGATCAGCTCGTGATCACAGAAACTAGCTCTTTGATTGGCTGACTAAAATTAAAGAAAAGTAAGTTACAAACGATTGAAATTTCAGCGATTTAGCGACATAACCTAACTTTGTTAGCTGTCAGCTACATTGTTCACTTAGAATTTTGCCGTGATTTTGAAACTATTTGTATTTTATTTTTTAAAGTAAAATTAGTCTTGCTGTAGGTAGGACGTAGCGTGCCATCGATCAACGGTGCTTAGTTTAAATTCATTTGATTAGAAATGGCAGAATCACCACCGGAAAACCGTAAAAGCAAGCATTTTTCTGCAAATGAACAACAATTCATATTAAATACAGTGGAATCTCTCTTGAGCGGACACCGAAGGGACCGTTGAAATGTGTCCGTACAAGTGGGCTGTCCGGCCAAGAGAAAACTACAAATTTAAATCAACAAAAATTTGTCTAAGGTTGTTAGTTTTTAAAAATTAAAGCAGCAAATAATAAACAGTTGTTATTTTTTATTTAAAAATACTTTTATTAAAAAAAAAATAAACAATTCAATTGGGTTTAATAACAAAAAAATCATTAAATGTAGCTCTATATGTAATAAAAGTTTAAAATGTTTTATGAGTAGTATATTATTTCAATAAATATTCCTCCATCCTGGTTTGGCGTGTTTTGGTCTTGGCAATAACATCTTGAAAATGTAAGTCCAGCGATGAAAGTATATTCATAGCTTCTGTATTACCTTGGCATTTAACAAACGCTATAAAATCATGCGCTTTCGCCAAAGCCTCTTTATATGTTAGGATGTTGTTTCTTGCATCTTGAAGATCTGAAGGTTCAATTTCATCTGTTGAGTCATCAGAAATTTCTTGAACTTCAGAAATTTGTTCTTGTAATGGTACGAGCAAATCTAAAGGTGATCTCTCAATTGGTAAATCATCATCGATCTGATAAAAATCTTTTAAGCTTTGCTCACTGACCCCTGCAATACATCTTTTCTCAATTTCGGCTAGTAGGTTTAATGGCAAATCATCCTCAGGCTCAAAATCAACATCAAATACTGTCGGACATTCCTGGCTGTCAAGTGTAAATCCTGCCTTACGAAAACAGTTCTGAACTGTTTCAAAAGTAACTTGGTCCTATGCACTTTTAGCAAAACAAACTGCATCCAATAAGTTTATACTTTTCACTAAATCATAGGCTGTGTTAGAAATTTCAATGTTTGCTAGTAAGTGCCTCAGTATCAAAGTTCTGAAATTACGCTTAAAATTTTTAATAACACCCTGATCAAGTGGTTGGCTAATTGAAGTACAATTAGGAGGCAAAAAATGTATTTTAATGTTTTTCAAATTGATGTTTTTTGGATGCGATGCCGCATTGTCCAAAAAAAGTAAAATTTGCCTATTTTGCTCTCCCATTTTTCGGTCGAAATTTTCTAACCATTCACTCATAATTTCAGACGTCATCCACGATTTAGTGTTTGATTTCCATGTCACCGGTAAATTATCTTTTATTAAATTTTTAAAAGCTCTTGGTTTAGATGCCTTTCCAATAACCTGCAGCTTTTCTTTGTCTCCAGCCATGTTCGCACAGTGCAATATTGTTATCCTTTCCTTAGACAATTTTCCTCCCACACATTTTTGATTTTTTAAAGTCATGGTCTTGTTTGGTAATGCCCTAAAATAAAGCCCAGTTTCGTCAGCATTGTAAATATTTTTTGGTATGTACCCTTTTATTAGAGAAGGTAGTTTCACCATGAATGCTGCTACATCATCAGGATTAACAGAGGCGGCTTCGCCACATATCGCTTTAAACGTAATATTGTGACAAATTTTAAACTTGGTTTTTAGCTTTGCTTTGTATCAATGGGCCTAAATGGAAAAGTAAAATTATTTGAATAAAACATATTAGTCAATCAGAATCCACTTAGTAAATTAATGATAAAATGAATCAATCTGCTGTAAATCTTTTGTATAGAATTAAAAAACCTAACTTACGTACCAGTTAATGGAATTCCTTTATTGCGTGCTGCGAGAAACCATTCGTAGGACAACTGATCAATTGTCAGCCCTTGAGCATTAAAAATCTTTTCTCAGTTAAATTTACTTACATTGGAGTGCCATTTTTGTATTATCTCTTCTCTTTTCTTTATAATGTCAGAAGCTTGAGTTTTACTAATGCTAAATCGCTTCGATAAATTTCTCACACTTAATTTTTCTTTGTTGTACACTTCAATCACTTCTATTTTTTGCTTAATAGTTAATACAGACCTCTTTTTACCCATTTTCAAACGTCATGCCCGCACTAATGTATAGAAACGAATGAACAATGTTTTCAAAACTACAATAAACAAACGCACATCTATGTTATTGGGGAATCCCCTAAATCGCGTAAGTAATGACATCGATTAGAAGCTGTTGGTCAAATAGGTTTGTACACCATACGTACGCACCACAAACATTGCAAGAATTAGTATTGTCAACTCTCCGAAGCAGAAGCGTAAATTGTAGAAAAAATGTTAGATTGAAAACATTATGTGAGAGAACATATTTACCATACCCACATTAAAGTATGTTATGTGATATATAAATATTATAAACCGTGCCTTGTGGCTAAAGCGAACAAAGTAAAAGAGTCTTGGCAAGCTTATTTGTAAATTATGACATGAAAAAATCGGAAAAAAATAAGCTAAATGTCCGTGCAAGAGAATTTTTTTTGTCAAGCGGGTGGCCGCGTCCTCTCTATAGAAGCGTCCGTTCAAGGGAAAGCGACTGCAATGCTTTTCTTATGGAGCGCTGCCGGGACCTGGCAACAATGTCCGTCTAAAGGGGGTGTACGCTTATGGGAAGTGTCCGTTAAGGGGAATTTTACTGTATATACAAAATACGCAAAATTACAACAGTCAGATTAACAGAAAACAAGAATTGTTGAATACACAGCAGAAGCAGCAGAGATATCACAATCAAGTCTTTGTAGTAGTGATGTGTCGATCCGGATGGATTCGGTACAAAGGAACGAATCCGAAATTGGAACTGTATGTCGTTCCTTTATTTCGTTCCATCGAGATTATTCAATCTATAACCACGATAGAACGGCACGTCGTCAAGCATTTGTCGGTCTTTCCACATATTTGTTTACTAAGATATAAATTATAAATGTATATATTGTCCACGTATTTTTTCATAATGTAAACAAATCATTATTGCATGAGTCTCTCTATTTATGTTTATTTTAACTTTTGGCTCTTATCTACTATCAATTGTCGCTTGTTTCAACAGTAAAGACTAGTAATGAAATATATGTTACAATTGTTTATTTTGGATTTTGAATTTATAGGTTTGTAGTGTCTGCACTTATTAGAATTTAAAGACAAAGATATAACAAACAATTAATGGTTTTGTTCTAAAATGAGTAGGGGGTTCTATGGTTTTGTTTTGTTAAATAACTAAATAAAACAAACGGGCAATCATTGCGATCCAACAAAGCTATATCGAAAGGAATGTGTCACTTGTCGGACTTTACAACTCCGATCGAGATTGTTATAATCATTCCACGGAACGAATCCTATGGATTCGTCCCATTTGCAGAATGGAAAGAGAAGCAACGAGTCCACAAAAGGAACGACTTCGCCCATCTATAGTGTTTCTTCCTCCTGGTTTGAAGGAAGTTCGGTATGTATAGACCGAAGTATGTGTTGAAATAATACAATATTTTTTATATAACACTAATATATTTACAAGTTTAATCTTGGAGTTCCGTTAAATAAATGCAGTATCTGGTCTTAATACTAAAGACCGAGAAAAACTGGCTAATAAATAATATTGCTCCTATTTAGATCACTGAGATCTTAGTAGGAACTGTAGTGAGCTCTAAGAGATCTTGTTTGGAACTGTTTCTTCATTCCCATATTTTTCGGCAAGAAAGTTTTGTCCCCGCCAGTCAAAGAGAGGGAGAAAACAATGAATAGAGTATACGGAAATTTCCATACCATTATTTTACCTTTCTAAGAAAAGTATATGCTGTAGTTTCCAACGTCATAAATGTATTAAAATAGACAATATACGCCGGAAACCCTTAATTATAGAAAATAAAATACCTCTTAAAGTAATAAATATACAATGCACAATACTTCGCAATACTAATACTTCGCAGAATCGCAGAATATATAACAGGAAATATGTACAGTAAAACTTATTCTATTATATTTATGCTTATTCAAATACATTATTTACATAATGGATGGATTAACCAGAGGGTTGTGCCTGTAATAAAATAAATAGTTTTTATGACTGTAGAAAATAAGACAATGAAGAAATGTAATACCTGACCAGTCCTAAAGTAATTAACAATATTAAATATATCTGAACTCGCAAGACCTTTTCTATATACAATATATAATATTTACAATTTAAAACTAGGATTAAATATATTAACATAAATATACCTACATCTAAATAAAACTAAAAATACAAAATTAAATCTATTTTGCCCGAACATATAGTGTGTAGTATTTTAACAGACCATAACTTGGGCACTGTCCACTTACCAAAGTCATATAAAAGGAGAAAGGCTGGGATTGATATGAGAAATCGAGTCAGAAGAATTATTTATTCATTTTTTTATCAAAATGAAATTCTTATTTTAAAATTTGCCAACATTAAATCGGACAACACAACAATTTTAAACTGTAACAGCAGAGAATTACAAAAATATCTCCCAAGGCTACGGAAATTTCACCATTTTATAATACTTAAATTAAAACAACCAGAAATTATAAAAAATTTACATTATGGCTTATAAAAAATATTTCAACAATTTGCTTTCTTAACTGTCAAAAAATAACACCGGTACAGCAACATCTATCGCCTACTAAATCAGCGATTATTTTCATTCACTCGTTTAAAACCGGTTTGACACGTGTCTGAGTAGAAAGGAAGGATCGGAGCGTCCAAAAACCTGAACAAAATGCAGCCATGGTTTATTTAAAGCAAAATCAATTTCAGATGGCAAGCTGCATGTCTAAATAACCTCCCTGGGTTATGGTCAACAGTTGCCACTGTGCTAGTGCTAAAAAGCAGCTATAGACGGAAGAGCAGAAACAGTCCTGAATTATTTTCTGTTTAAATTATATACACCGTCCACCAACATTTTTGGAATAATGTTTTTTCAGACGAAAAAATTTTTCAGTCTTCCAATTCTGACCACATACGAGTCTATCGGCCAAGACGTTGTAGGTAACAAGATAGATACGTAAGTTCTCGAAACAGAACTGGACACTTTTCTGTTAATATTTGGGGATGGATAAGCGTCAACGGCCCAGGTGTTTTGAGGCACATTCAAGGTAGCTTTAACTCAGAAGAATATCTAACTACATATTTTGGATAATATTATACTTCCGTCGGTAAATTATATCCATGCAAACAATTTTATGTATCAGCAAGATAATAGCCCTGTACACACGGCACGGTTTACAGGCAATAATATAACAAGTGTTCATTTGAAAAGTCAATCTAGAAGCATGTGATTTACTGAGAACATTTTGAAGTATATCGTAAATTAAAATTTACTACTTAACCTACGAAGTCGTATATTTTGACAGTTTCATACATACAAATAAATAACAAATAATAGGTATTTATTGAAAACTATAACAAATGTTGAAAATGTTGTCCTTCAAGATCAATGCACTTTAAAATCCTCCGTTCAAAGCAATTTATTTAAACCAGAATCGACGCACGATTATTTTATGCACTAACTGATATTTGTGATTGACATTATCAAATGTCATTTGGATTTACGTTTACGGAACAACAAACACATACTAATATATATGCGTCTTATTCTATCAAAATTTCAAAGTAACCTAGACTGATTTTTCAAATGAACACACACATCATACAGCCCTGACTTAAACCTATAGAGTACGTCGGGGTTTCCTTGTTAAGAATATTTATCAACGTAATTTCAGGCCTGAAAGCGCCAATGACCTCTGGACAACAATTGAAGTTTGGTGGATAGAGTTTATTCATAATGAAAACTATTAGCGAAATCTCACTTCGTCTATGCCAAGTATGTAGATTGAACAAAGTGCTGGTAGCTCAGGGGGCTCTTAACTAAATACTATAGAGCATTTCACGCCCACGATGAAGTATGGGCTCTTATGGAGCATTCCCCTCTTTTATTTTCTTTAAGAAATTGCATCGCGCTATCCTTTTCCACCGCTCGCTATGTCGAAAATTTATATTAATTTTTATTTGGGATTTTTAATTCGTACAGATAACCAGACTGCTACAGTACAGTAGTTTGTTCACTTTGTTATCTTGTCATAGGTTTCAAATTGTCAAATTGTTCCTTTCCGTATTTTTATTAAATATTATTTGTTGTTCTTCGTTCTTGTTATAGTGTTATTATATTATATACCTTATATTCTTATTATTATATATTCTCTCTCTCTTTATTATATTCACCCGTTGTTGTTTACAAAAGTTTGTGGTAAGTTGGAATGTGAAGGAAATGTGCTCGTAAATAAAAACATTACCGTTACAGATTCTAAACTTCAGTAATGGAGCCTGGAGAGAAAAAATCACGAAGGGGTGAATGTTTTAGTCGAAGAGAAAAGCATATGATACTAAATGTTTTTAATCATTTTCTTAAAAAACCTATGACTGCTACTGCTGCTGAAGCAAGTGAAGCACTACATTGTTCAGTACACAGCATATACAACATGAGAAAGGAACAAGAAAAAGGCCGTTGTCGAGTCCAAAAAATCAAACTATTTTTTTTTATAATAAAGGAAACCAATATATATAAAATAATTGTGTTAATTCAGAACAAACCTTGAGTATACAAATGGTGTGTTGGTTAAACCAAATTATAACTTAAACATACAATTTTAAGTAGTTTGTTAATATAATGATTTACTTTTCATATACATTAACTAGAATGATATTTCACTCTTATTTACTTTTTCTTGGCATCGAATATATTATAAACTAAGATGCAAACTAAGAATAATAATTTTAAAATTTTGTTCATTATAAATACAATTAAGGTTATGTCAATACAATACTATTGACAGCAGGCCTGATTAACAGCAATATAGGTATGTTGGTAGGAATGAGTTCGCGACTTGGCAACTATGTACGCTATCTCCATATGGCCTGTACTTCATCATGGGCGTGAAACGCTTTATAGGTAGTTGCCGAATTATTACAATTTGGTGTTTATAAGAATATTTTCTGTTTGTATTTCTAATCAAAATAAACGTGTTTATGGTCTGTCGTAATATGTTCTCTAAACTTAACCTATTGAAAAAATAAACGTTGACAATGCAAAAAAAGTGATGCACACCCGTAAAATAGTTTAAAATGTTAAGCTCATGATATCGAAGGTGTACTCGATTTTTCTGAAATCGACTATACATCAGATTGGAACTGGCCGTTCATGAAGTTGTTGAGGGTTTGCAACTACCTAATAACGACAATTGTACACCGGTCCAACGCTGCATGCTCACTAAACCAAGTGTGTACAACCCGAGAGTCACTGCCTACTTCCCCTACCATGCAATTTCTTAGAAATGTGCGGTTAGACTGCCCTCTGTATATGCTATATGCGTTTCTGAAATTTTGCCCGCGCTCAGTTTCTGTGCAGACTAAATATTATGAATATATTGTTAGTACTTTGCTTTGGAAAGTAATTATAATAATAACTTTGTGATTGAGTGATATATACGTTAATGTGAAATAGGTACAGAAATAAAAGAACCGTCCTTCATATTTAATTATGCATACATTAATTTATTTCATATATTTTTATTATAAACTCCAAAGCCACTTTATTCTTAAATAATCTTGTGAGTGTATATACGTTGAATATAGCTTCACTTTTTCTTTCCTTTACCGTTTCCTCCTTTGCCTTTTTTACCCTTTTTCTTTCTATATGGCCCTAGACCTCTTCTAAACATTACACCTCGCCACCAAGCTTGAATCTTTGTCGCAGCAGCATTCATTCCTGCCAGTAATTCTTCTTGTTTTCTCCTTTCCTCTTTATCTATCAAATAATCTTCTATTTCCTTCTTATGTATTTCATACTAATAAAAGAATAAAAATATTAAACTAACGTAAACTTTATACATTATTTAGTTATCGCGCATTGAACACCCACCGACAATACTGTGTGAGTGATGTATTAAGTTATGACTTTAGGATGTCGAAAAGTTACTGTTGCACAGAATAATAGGAAGATCGCCTGAATTTTACCAAAGCAACGGTCATTTGCGCTTGTCCGCAAACTATTTTGTTGAAATTCCCCAATTAATAGTAACTCCAGTGACAGAGATAACTAGGTAGAAATTTTGAGTTACTAACAATCAATCCGTGTTAAATTTATTATTCAATGTATTGTAAATTCCTGAATTGTTATGAATTAGTATTTCCTCGAAATATTCTCTAATCAGAATTCCCGACTAGTAATTAGAAAGCAGTAAAGTTATAATCCCAGAGATATTTAGAATCTCACCATCCGCCAAATTCATAAGCATATTCCGATTCAATTGAACGCGTTTTTCCCCTGTAAACACCCTTCGGGCGAAGAAAATTTTTTTTTGAAGACTAATGTTACTAAAAATATATTTTATTTTATTTATTACAGTTGTTATCAGATACAAATTTACGAATCTCATCTACGTTTATAAAATATTACGAGAATATAGAGAATAAACTTACATTTTTTTTGTTATTGTTATACAGTGCGTTTTTCTTAATACACACAAAAACGACCCCGCAGCTTGAGAATAACACTCACACGTGTTAGAAAGGAAAAATAGATATAATATATTGTCTAAAATAAGTTAATAAAGATTTACCGAACTCTTTCAACTACGATTGTAACTACCCGTACTTGTGCAAGAAACTCACGATCCTTCTAGTATAACATCGATAGTCGTTAGTTTCAAATAAATTTTAATTGCGACTTTTGGTTTCTCTATCAAACTGATAAATTCGAAGTTTCCCTGTTGATGCAAAAGACCAACAGCGCCGCCACGATATTATTTTGAATGACAGATTGGTATTTTATTTCACTTTAAGAAGTGAAAGTTGATATTATAATTAATAAATTTAATTACGTCGACTCCGATTAAAGTACAAAGCAACCGATAAATAAATCATGTTGATTTATTAAGTACTTAGTAAGATATTTTAATTATAATTAGTTATAATTAACGGACAGTGAGAGATACAAACCGACCCCGTTTCAATTTGACGTTCTTAAGCTGGAACAGATAGAAACTGGTAAATTTTTGACGTGCCCAATCGGGCCAAGTAAGAACCTCGTCACAATATAAACACATTTTTTTCCAACGTCGCACTCGATTTGCTGAATCAACTGTGAAAACATACCTAATGTTGTAAATATTTAACCGATGTTATCCACTTTGTGACTTTATGAAAGATGCCATGCCTTTTAAATTAAGCTGTTTTTAGACACGCCAATATACAAATTAATAATTTAATTTTAAAATTTACTTATGTTACGTATGTTTACGATATTTACCAATTTGGACAGTTCTTCTAATTTGCCTATTTGTTCCTCTCGCCTCTCCTTCATGTATTGTATATCTATTTCCTTAGCTTCTAAATCTTTATCATATTTATCCATCCACATTTCTATATCACCTACATGGGTATCTTCAGTTTGTGTGAGGAAAGCTTCAATTTCAGCATTTATTCTGTTTTCTCTTTCGTAGTTGTTTTGATATTCCCTGATAATATTAGTGAAATACTCTTCTTTCCTGTTCATTTCAACTTGATTTTGAGCACACCTTGCATGTTCCCATCGGTCAATGTATTTATACTTAATATCATTTTCATATATCAAATCCTGAAAATTGTTGAAATATAGAACGACAAACTACATGATATTGACAATTAAGTAATACTTCTGAAATGTATTTAAACAAAAATTGTTACATAAATATCTTATTAAGTAAAACCGTGAGTGAAATAGTGCAAGGAAGAGAGCACGTCATCGTCACACCAGTATAGAGTTTGCACGTTTTCCACTGACACTTGCGCAGATACGCGTTTTGACCAAGAATAAGGAGGTATATGTATATGACTGAGAAGAGATGAAGATATACACTAGCCACTGTAAAAATATCGACCGGATCACGTGATTATTTTCGAATATTTCGCGCTAATTTATCACTTGTCCGTCAGCCGTTTTGTATTGTTTATATTTGTTGTGATATTTTTTTTATATTTACGTCATTATTTTCTTTTATTATATTCAAGTTTTTTTCTAAAACAATTTACCAGACGCCAATATCGACTTCGATGTTAGCAAAAGTCGAATACTTCAACAAAAATAATACGCGAAGCGATAGAAATTGAGAGACAACCAAACAACATGAACAAGGATGACTGACTGTACATACACTGTGGAAGGAAGCAAACTGAACGAGGTGTGAAGTCCGGTACCTCACCTATTTCAGTTCTCCTTTCGTAGGAAGAGCGTTGGTAAATGAAATCAAAATGCCGTTTTACTTTTGTTATACAATTTCTTTAAAGTCTTTCTTTGGAGATTGTGGTTAAGTAAAAACTAAAAAAAAGTATAAAATCCCTTACTAAAATTAATAATCGTATCCTAAATACGTATTTCGACAACTAAGTTGTCATCATCAGTAAGTACTTCGTTACCTATTCCAGAAACTATGCAATATTTAGAAAACTTGCTCCATAAGAATAACATTGTACCTTCAAAAGTAAAAGAATACATGAGATTGACAACTCTGTGCATGACGCAAAATTGTTTCCAAATAGAAGAAAAATTTTATGAACAGAAACAAGGCACAACAGTGGATAACTGCCTATCTCCTTTCATAGCTAATTTAAGCATGAGTCAATTTGAAGTAGAATTTAAAAATAACGCTAAATATTTCCCAAGAGTCTGGATCAGGTACGTAGATGACATTCTCGCGATTTTTGATACACGGAAATGTGAATTAGACATGTTAAACAGTTAAATTTGAAATTTCCGACTATTAAATTCACGGTGGAAAACTAAAACAAAGATAGGATACCATTTTTAGAAACATTAGTAATTAAAAATAAACATAAAATAGAAATCGATATTTTCCGGAAAGAAACCAATGACAATAGATTCATCACCACAGATTCAAATCATAGTTTTTAACATAAGACAGCTTCTTTTAATTTCTTAGTCACTCGGTTACTAAACTTTCCGTTAACAAGAGAGATATGAAATAAACTAGATTTAATTAAAAACATCGCAAAGTATAATGGCTTTGACATAGAAATAATTAATAAATTAATTAGAAAAACGAAATTAATAAAGACAATCCGCGAATCCACAAGTTTGATATCTTAATGTAACCAGGAGAAAAAGTACATGTGTTTACCATACCATCCAATCACGAAAAACATGATTAATAGAGTTGTTGAAGAACGCAGTCTCCAAGTTGCTTTTCGGTACGAAAATACCATCAAAAGTCTCCCAGGGAATACCAAAGATAAAGTTAATTTGAATTTGAAATCAGGTATATACGAAATTAATTGCGATGATTGTAATTTGAAATATATAGGCCAAACGAAACCGATCAACAATAACCTGTTTTAAATAACACATATCACATTAAATTCAATAGACCAGAAAAATCTAACGTCAATCATTCATTAAACACATCACAATATATCGATTAAAGGGTTAAAACTTGTGAAAGCCATCAACAATCTCCGAGATCTTGTCGCATATGATAGTATTCATATCGTTAAAAACGAACGTAATACGATTAACTCAGACAACGGTCCCATCCTATACAGTTGTCCTTTTTCATTTTTAGAAAAGAAGTGTGTAAAGTTTTTGCGTTATTATATGTGTTAGTTTTACTGTGCCCCATATGCGACACTTTAATTAGTGGTTTTTACCTACTGATCATGACAACTTAGTTGTCGAAATACGTATTTAGGATACGATTATTAATTGTGGCAAGGGGTTTTATACCTTTTTTGACAATTTCTTAACTTTATGCCTGGTTGTGTCTTAATTCTTTTACGGTATCTAATGCGCCCACTGTCAAATAAGGCGTGATTATTAGGTGTACACATGATGATGGGGAACTGTAACTGCACCGTACCGACGTTTACTTACTTCGCTTCCACGGTGTATGTAAAATAGCGCCGGCATCTCGACGACAAGCGTTCAACAACAGCTACGGGCGTAGAGCAAGAAAATGAGAACGCATCGAACTTGTGAAACTGGTCTCCAGACAATAATACCGAAAAATAATATTCATTCCGATCTTGTGGAATCGGTGGGTTAATGAGACCCTCTTCGGGTGAACATATCTACTAATTTATTTACTTTATCTACTTTAATAGGTGTGTGATACTAGTAAAATATCAGTGGAACAGTGAGTCAAGACGAAAACTGAGTGAGTGAACATCGGAGGATGGCATATAAAGTTTTGTCGAAACGTTGCACCTATTTGAAAACCATTTGCATATTCTTTTACATCTTATTATTGGAAGATATTAGCTATATTCATTCAATAAAAAGAAATACAAAATATTATGAGGATTTAATAAAGAGCAATACAAGCTAATCACTATACCTAAGTTGCTGTAAAAAAAAAAACTTACCTCATATTCATCTTTTAATTTCCCTAAAATTTCGCTTTGCTTTTGTAAATCACTAGACAAATTTATTTTATCTTTTTCTAATTGAGCAGTCAACTTTTTTATAGCAGCCAAATTTTCACCGTTTTCCTTTAAAAGGTTATTTCTTTCCTCTTCTGTCAAATGAAACTGAGTAAGCCTCCTCATAAATTTATTAATGCTAGAATATTTTATTAAGTCTTGATGTGCTTCATCTAATACTTGTTCAATATACGATCTATCTTTCTGAAATTTTATCAACATTTGTTTTTTCAGAGAACCCTCGTAAGGTTCTAATGTTTCCGGATCAAATATAAAGCTTTGCGTATCTTCTTTTTCATATTTATCAACTAAGGATTCATACTCTAGAGTTGTATTGACGGATGGTAGACCTCCAATCAGTCCTAATATTTTTATTTTGTCCAAAGATTCTTGCAGTACTGACGAGAATAATACAACTTGTAGTGGGGAAAAATCATTTAATTGAATATCTTCATCTTTTATCGATTCTAGGTCTTCCTGTTCTTCTTCTGCACTGTATTTAGATCGGTCAGAATCAGTCGATATACGAAATTTTTGTTTAAGAGCTTCCAAATTAATGAATAAAGGCTGGTGAGACTCTCGGTTCGAATAATCGCTGTCCCTTTTACTTCTCATTATTTTGATTTGTAAAGTATAATATTTTAACGAAAATTTTTCAGTACTAACACAAAAACAAACAAAATTATGTTGAAAATAAATGGAAAACGAAAAAGGCTTAGCTCATTAAATAAAATTAAAATATGACAAAAAGTAGACAAAATGAAACACTTATGGAATAAATATGTACATATTCTGTTTCCGTAGCAACAGTAATCGATATGTTAGAAGCGAAAATAGAGAGGGATGTGAAAAATGAGAATATTATGTAATAGCACTACTAATATAAATAAAAAATTATATTCGCATCTCGTTTGCTTATAATATGTTAAAAATCACCAAAACTATTTTAATTTTAAAGAATTTGTGCCAATTGATTTTATATTAAAAAGTATAAATTTAATTTTACAAATCTTTTGTCATAAATACTTGTTAATTAAAGTATTGTCATAACGAATAAATGCATTTATTATCTACCTAATACTAATAATTAGATAATAAAATAAGCAAGGTATGAATCGCAAAATAAGTTTGTCTTTTTTAAAATTGTAATCATGTTGATAAGTATTTCTTTTCAGTCCAAGGCCAAATTTAGGGAATAAGAATACCTTAAAATTACTAACGTGTGTAGTATCTATTACAGCGCGTATTTGTGTTAGAAAGAGATAATGTAGAATTTGCGATTCATAATTGAACGGTACGAACTGCATTTTATCAATGGGTATGTTTATATTTTAATGTTGGTTGTACTGAATGGCTACTGTCAATATCAATATGACAGAAATTGAAACGGCGTTTATAAATAGAAAACTGACAGAAATAATTATGCTCGATCAACTTTTTTACTATGTTCAGCAGACAAGATCAATTATTAGCTAAAACAAGCAAAGATGGTGTAGATAGATTTGAATATTTAAAACAGATAGCTGAAGAATTCAATAAAACTCAATCTTATGGTTGGTTATGGTAGTTTCTGTTTTATATTAGTTGTGCAACTGATTTTTCCGTTTTAGATTCTAAACTACAAATATTAGCTAATCTAGCGAACTTTGCTTATGATCCTATAAATTATGACTATATAAGAGACTTGAAGATCGTTGACCTATTTTTATTTCAATTATCTGGCAGCAACAGTGATGAATTACTTCATTATGGACTGACGGGTCTTTGTAACTTAAGTTCAGGTTTGTACGATAAACACCTATAATTTTGCTGCATATTATTAATTATTGCTTAAATATATAGATCCTACAAATAAAGAATACATAATTAAGAACAATGGAGTATTTTTAATATCACAACAACTTTTACATAGAAACGTGGAAATAGCTTTAAATGCACTTACTACTTTAATATTTCTTATTACACCTGAATCACAAGCTAGCATTACAACACCAGAAATAATAAATAAAGTTCTTCATTACCAAAATCATGAAAACAGCAGATTTAAAAATTTAAGTAGTATATTTCTAGAAGATTTTTGTACACCTGAACAAATTGACTGTGCTAAAAAACTTTCATTGGATACATGCGATATACCTTTACCTAACTAAAAATGTTATTGAAAAGCCTTTGTAATTATAGTATTCGAAATTTGTGCAGTTCCGCAAAAGCACTTAAAGTTGGAGATAGCGTTACTGTTGTAAAAACAGTAACTGAAAAGGATCTGAAGGTATTTTCGGAGCTTTCTGGTGATACAAATCCCATACATAATACAAATACTATGAAGGAAGCGGTGGTACACGGAGCACTATTAAACAGTTTTGTTTCAGGAATTATTGGTACTAAACTCCCTGGTCCTGGTACTTTAGTTGTTTCACAAAACATAAATTTCCCTAACAAGTGTTTTGCTAATGAAAGTGTTACAATAAAAGTAGAGTTGATAGAATTAAGAAAATTGATTAAGGTTAAATTTATTTGTGAAGTTGAAGATGGGAAGAAAGTTGTTATGTATGGGGATGCAAAATTAATAATGAAGAGAGAGTAACTTTTATAAAGATTACGATTTAATATATTATGTATAGATTTAAATCTAAATAGCTTTTAATAGATTTTCTTGTTTTTATGTTTATTTTTATGTATTTTATTAAAATCAATAAAATATTTGTCACAAACATTTAATTATTATTTGAAATATCCTTTTAAGCACATACATAATATGATAAATGTATTGTTGCAGATTACATCAACAAATTAACCAATTTAATGTAGAAATAAGTACAACAAATAAATAAACTCCACAAAATAATTATCGCAACACCTTAATTTTTTGAGTCTACGACCATTTAAACGTACTGTTTGTTATTAAATTGATCATATGACCTTTTTTGTCAGCTCATGTTCCTGCTCAAGGTCCACTTCTCACCAGAGAGCATCAGGTAGCCCGATTACAGTTTGCCCGCGAACACGCTGATTGAGACATAAACCATTGGGCCAATGTCATCTTTTCGGATGAGTCTAGGTTTGCTTTATGGTCTTCTGACAGACGTGTGCCGGTGTACAGACGACCTGGCGAACGTTATACTGTCCGTAACTTCCATCCACGTGTCCCTTTTGGTGGAGGATCCGTGATGTTATGGGTAGGCATCTCTTTACAGGGCCATACAGCATTGGTACCATTATCTGGGGCTAGATTAACAGCAGCTAGATATGTTTTTAGACATTTTAGAAGAACATGTGATACAATATACGCCCTTTGTTGGCGAAAATTGTGTTCTTATGCACGACCCCACATAGCAGGAATTGTACAGCAATATTTGCAGGAAGTTCAATTGCCAGTATTAAGGTGGCCTGCACGAAGCTCAGACATGAACCTTATCGAGCATGTCTGGGACCACCTAAGACAAGTTTTAAAACGGCACTAGCGATCATTCCGTAACCTTGAAGAACTCGAAGATGTACCTACTTTTACAAGAATGGGAAAATGTTTCACAAGACTATGTTGCAGACCACATACGCAGCTTGCCAAGGAGGATGGGAGCTGTAATTCGAGCCAGGGGTGGATATACCAGATACTAGTGCCATTTTAAACCAGTATTTATTATTTTGTAATTTTGAATAAGGTGTTCTTTTGTTATATTCTGCATTATATGAGTTGAACAGTGCTGTTAATTATCTTTTATGTTTTTTCATGACCTAACATTTATAAATAGAATAGTTTAGATATTCGGAAATGACATTTTATGGAAAAAAGTTGGTGTGATAATTATTTTGCGGAGTGTATTTAGTGCGATCGAAATGGTGGAATGTACTAACTACTGATTTAAAATTAGTGTATAAAATGTGTTTTTTTGCGGTTGTTCAAAGGAAATTTTCAAATTTCAATTTTATAGTCCATTAATTGCAAAAAAAAGGAATACGAACAGTTCCACAAATGTCTTTTTACCAAAATTTCCGAACAACATTAAATTACTATCAACGTTTTCATAATTTATTATGAAAATAATCCTATAAAAAAACAACAAAACATTATATCTTTAATAATATTAAATATTATTAAAAATCGCCTGTGGAGGACACAATACAAGTACATATATTTGTGAAACTGTCTTCCCAGAGACGCAAACAAGTGTTTCATCTTACTACGAAATCATTAGTGCACCACCACTAAAGAGATATGCTCACAAAAACAACACCCTTGCTATATTACAGATGTTATTAAGACAGAACGTAGAACAATCAGCGCTACTCGTTGACGAACGCCAAAACAACTATCATTGTTACCATATCGGGTGCAAAACTAAAAATGTTTCGTTTTATATAAAATTTGGTGAGATTTTATCTACTTAAGTATGTTTCAAATTGCTTTGTTATCTATAATATCGATTCCGTTATCGAATATCTCGGAAAAAATCCTTAATCTCCTTCATTCTATCTATATGTAGTTTGCGCAAAATACTAAAATTTAAAGTATCCTTATTTATAGACTAAAACTGTATTACTAGTCTACACTAAGTTGCAGTGGTGAAAAATTATATACCTCCTGTAATAACTTGCCATCAATTAGTACTGAATTTATGAAAATGATTTATAATACTGTCTTTTTTAATCATGATTTGTGTGTATGTATATAATTTTAAATATGCTTTACAAACTTACAAATTATATACATTTATATACAGCTTCATGTGAATATTCGTCTCGTTTAAAAAATTGGCGCCTAACCACTTTTTAGCAAATACTTATCTGAAAAATGTTATCAGAAGCGCCAATTATTTTATAAAAACAATTTTATTTTGGAGATTGGAATGTGTATAGTTAAACAAAAAACACACACCAACATCATTACATTTACATATAAAATTATTCCAAATTTATTCATAATCGGACTAAATTTCAAATCAATGTAATTTCTGATGTTTTAACTAGATGGCGGTCAACGTATGTGCAAGTTTTGCTCAATAATTTATATTTTTTGATTCTTTGATGGTAAAATATGATTACTGAATTTAAAATCTGAATTACATTTCTAGGGATTTTGAATTTAGCACCTATAATTTTATGTAGTTGTTTTTTTTTGGTAAATTGTTATATTCACTCAATTTGTAGTAATTCGATCTTTATGTGTACTTTGAACTTTGAAATTTTTATGGCAAATGATATTTATACTTCTTGTTTTAGCACTCGAACGAAAGTTTCAACTTATTTGATATAGCTATAGGTAATTCTCATAAATTACAATCCAATGTTACCTTTTATTGGAACTTGATAGCTCAATACCCAGAAATCGTGGGTAATATGTATAAAGAAAATATTTATACGCATTATAAACAAAAAAAAAAAAATTAAAATAAATTAACGATCTGAATGAAGGAATAATTCATCCCCCTAAAAGTTTATTTCTAAAAATTAAGCATTTTTGAAATTTTTATGAATCTTTGATGCACATATACAGGGCTCTTGAAATAAAGAGCCAACGTATAAAAAATTGAAAGATGTAATTATGTAGTATATGAATCCAAAATATTGTCAATTAAAGTAAATCACAACACGAACCCTAAACATAAAAACCCCCTGAAAAGTATACCATGTTCCGCCTATAAATTCAGAATGTGTATAAATAATAAATATGTACCTCTACTGAACTTACACACACACTGTCTTTTTACATAGGTAACAGCTGTCGATGTTATAAAAACTATAACATCCTGTATGCTAAGTGAATTATTAAAAATTAAGATGTGTATTACATTAATTTACAAACCCATATTAAAAATTATACAAAATATTATATAAAATTTTAGAACTGACATCATTTCATGTGTATTATGTGAATGTTTTTTTTTTGTTAGGAGAAGTAAGAAATAGAATGCCGCTATTGAATTTAAAGGTGGCAATATTCATGTTTATAAAAATGCTTGAAAATAACATTGTTGCTAAGTTTGGTAATGGTAAAGATTCGACAACCTGGTACGAAAGCCAGCTGTTAAAAATTTATGTTTCCTAAAGATAAATTAACTCCTATATAAAAATGTCCATTTGCGGGTGACATTTTTGTCACTTTGACAGCGATAAAAACCTACATAGCTTTTTATCACCGATAAAAATGCTTGTTCCTCCGATAAAAATGCTTCTTCCTGTTACATATCTAGTAGCCCTGCATCAGTTAATTTATTTTGGCAGCTGACAGGTAATAACTATTAAGTATCGTTGAACATAAAATGTACGAGTCGGTTTGGGGAAATTTCAACAAATCTCAAAAGATCAATACCGCAATACACAAGAAATACAAAATCGTCAATATGGAGACAATTTAAAAAGTTTTATTCATGTCGTTAATTGATCTTGCCAAAAACACTCGAGCTTTTCTTTCAATCGGATAAATTTCTTTTTAACTCAATATTTTTCCAATCAGTAATTTCGCTCGAAAAACTTACATTAGAAAAAATCGCTCGACCTTTCGGTCTCGCGATTTTTTCATGTAAGTTTTTCTCGTCAAATTACTGATTGGCAAAATAATTTCGTTACATAGAGAAATTTATCCGATAAAAAAGCTCTTGTGTTTTTACTTATGATAATATATTAAAGTAACATGTAAGACGTGTGCTCTACGGGCATTTAGCGTCCTATTTGGTAACAATCTTTAATTGAAAAATTGTATCAAACGTACGAAATGGACAATAATACAGGTATTCTTTTTATTATCGTCGTTCAACTTTAAGGTATCGACAAAAATTTTTCAAATATCATTGCCATTTTTCTCGTTTACGAGAGGGAATTTTGGCTGTATATTGCATATACCGTATGAACGCCGGGGAGTGATTGATCTACCACAATGTAGTAAGACGAAGACGAATAGCGAGTTTATGTGGTTAGGGTTGAGAGAGGTATATTCAATCTGTTCTACTGTCTAACTGTACGGGCGTTCCATTTCTTTATCCAACACATTTTACATACGATCTAAGTACGAATCAAATAATCTCTCTCTAACACATTGAATATTCCTATCAGTCGCTCATTGTGTTCAAGCAAGGCGAATATACTTGCAGTTGGCCGGTCATTACTTATATATCCATCGATCGCACGACGTTGTGCAGACGGTATGTAATTACGTGTTTCCATTCTTCATACGTTGTCTTTTTATTTCAAGGATACTCGGTATACATAACGAGCGATCAAATAAATCCGGAGTTTAAACTTCTTTTAAAATAAATTTATTATGTTTATAATAAAACAATTGAAGAGTGGAAGTACCAAAGGCACTAAGTGCCATATTCATAATTCAGAGATAATTAAGAGAACAACTTTAGAAAGCAAAATTTTTTTTTTTTTCTATTATAAACATTTTAAAACGATTCCTAGCATCTAGAAATAGTAACTGGTAGAACACAAACTTAATGTTTCTATCAAAAAAATAAAATATTGAAGTTTGTTTAGAACTAAAACTGAAAGAGCATAAGTGTCAAACTATGATTCCTACAAAGGTTATAAGCAAAAACCAAAATTTTGTCTTAAGTACCTCACAACCTAAAGGTTATAAGTACTAATTAAAGATGAGTTGAGCTGCTGCTTGGCCCCAAGCTTTCTTCGTCTAAATTAAGAAGTTCTCTATAAAATATTTTGTGTTCAGGATTTTCCAGGTAAGGAATCGTGGACGATAGAGATTTTTTTTATTAGCGGCAATCTTATTCTCAGGTGGTAATTTTTTATTTCTGCTGATCTTAGATCTTCCGTGGTTTTTCCTTTCTTCAATACATTGATTTTTTTCCAGGCTTCTAACTCGGAGAAAGCTTCTTTTATATGAAGTAGTGTTGGATTTTTATAATCAATATTTATTCTTTCTGCCTTACTGATATTTAAGGATTTAGTGTTGAGAAATGTGTCAGCAGCTTCTTTTATATCCCAAAATCCGTTTACAGACATGTCAATAACTTCGAATGGCGGATCATATTTTGCGGAAGTTATTACATTCTGCAAATCATTTGGCACCATTGCCTGTATGAAGAGCAAGGAACACTAAAACAAATATTACCATTCTGTTCTTGTTCTGCCCCGCACAGTTGTCACTCCATAGTAGCAAATGTTTTTTTGGTGTGACACCGGAATTTAAAAGTTTGAGGAGGATAGATGCTACCTCATTGCCTCCACGTCCACTAACACCTTCATGCCACATACACATAAAAGCATGGTTAGAGTCCGACAAATGTATTCCCAGGTTGTAACAAGATAGTTGAGACAGATAAAACATATCTGAATGTGTCAACGTAGGAACAAATAAAACTTGTTGGAGATCAAACGAAATGCAGCATTTGTCACTACCAGGAAGTTGTGAATTTGCGGTTTGGTTCTTCATATATTCCAGACTTTGTTGTACTTTTCGGTGGTGAAGGTTGAGTTGTTGTTTCGCACTGCAGCCAGCACTAGAAGTTTGCTTTGCCTCACAATTTAACCTATCGCAGGTATGACATGTATCGACTCTAGGACGATGAAAGCTTAGATTCGGGAAATCCTTCTTAAACACACCTCTATAAAACTTATAACTTACAGAAGATTGTTTGTTTTTCGCCAAAAATGCTTTATAAAGTCGATGAATATTTAAATCAGGACTGAGATATTGCTTTTCTGATTTTGCACGTGAATAGTGTGAAACATCTCTAGGGATGGAGTTTATATGTTGATGGATCAGTTGGCTGTCGTTTTCCGTGAACTTGCTTGGTTTATTGTTAGAACGCCTATCAGTAAATGTGGTATCTCCCATTTTTTTCTTATTTATTAAACCAACCAAACGCTTCTAAGTACAATCAAAAACATTCATAAATGTCTTTCTGCATACATGCATAAAATTTACATCTTGATCTGGAAGTGTGTAGGATATGGAAATTTCCATCTTCCATGTTTACACTGCAATTTCTTGTCCAATAAACGTTTAAAAACAAAGAAGCACGCTTACACGTTCAACCCGACTTTGGAACTTATACCCTGAGCTGAGCGCCATCTAGTTATACTTTACTAAAGCTTAGAAATAAGATTACACTAATAACCCTTGCTCGTACATTGGCGATGGGACTTACAACTTTTTTAAGTAAATATCTACAAAACTCAGATTTTGGCACTTAGTGCCTTTGGTACTTCCACTCTTCAATTATTTGTATGGAATTATTTACTAATTGTAATTTTCTTTTCTTTAAATTTATGGTGGTACTGATAAATATCGATAGAACAATATAATTCGTCGGTAAAGAGAATTATTAATGAATTAGAGGTGAAAGCCCGCATTGCTGCCCGTATATTTAACTACGACAGGACCGGACTCAAATAAAGAAAAATCAATTTCTCGTTACTACGTGAACATTGGACCTCGATTTCTTGTATGAAGGTATTACTTATATATATCTTTCATTCCATTTTTTCTTGTCACTATACACAACTAAGATTGTATAATGAGGTATTTGTCGAAAATATTCATGCAAAGTAATTTCATTGTCTTCAATTTTTTATTTCATAATTCATAATAAAATATATGATTTTTTAGTTACAGATTTCTTTATTTTTAAAGAATATTTTTAAAAAGTTCACAATCCAAGGTTAAAGTTTTAAAAATTGTGATATCCCTTATAGCCTTACAGGTTCAAGTAATTTTCAACTTTATTGATAATTCAAGATTTACTGAAAATTGCTTAAGCCCGTAAGTTAATAAAGATGACCGATTTCTGTTATTGTTCTAATTTAAATTTATATGATATAGCAAACGCCAATTAAGTTGGCGCGAGGAGGGGTAAGTTCGCGCAGGATTAGAAGTAGTGGGGAGATTTGTATTTGGTTTTACATCAAATGTCAGATAATTCTAACCTCTGAGCGTGTATCACTTTATGATCCCCCAGCAAAGACATTATTCACATTATGTTCCGTCAAACGTCAATGACAAATGTATTCTGACAATTACTTGAGTAGTGGGGGTGGACGTTTTAAAAAATGGCTTCTGCGCACCCCCTCCTCGCGCCAATTTAATTGGCGCTTGCTATACCTATGTAACGGGTTGGCCATTTAATGTTGCGGTTTTAAAAATCGCGCTATTCCCTTGTATATATAGAAATTAATATAATATATATTTTTTACACTAGAGGCCAAGCGCGGTTTACAATAAATATATGAAAAATTTGCCTTGTCAGTTTTCAAGATGGCGTCGTATCCAACGGAAGTGCGTGTGGAATTAATAAAATATTATTATAGAAATGGGGAATCTTTTGCAGCTACGGCAAGACACTTGCGTACTCTATTCGGGAGAAATAACGCACCAACGGAAAACACTATAAAAAGGTAAGGAAAAAAAGATAAATTTAGAAAAGTAACAAAGTATTCGTTATCGTGTTTCCATGTCTACTAATCCGACAATATCTTAGGATTGTAGTGAAATTTGAAGTAACAGCATCTGCGGCAGACGAAAGATCAAGTGTTAGAGAACATCGAAAGACCATCCGGGTACCGGAAACCATAGAATGAGTACGGGAGCACTTTACAGCTCAACCTTCAACATCGACCTCAAGAGCACCTCAAGAACTTGAAATACCCCGTACAACATTAAGGCGGATCCTAAAGCAAGATCTAAAGATGAAAGCATACAAAATTCAGATCGATCAGCCGTTGAGACCGTTTGATATGGAGCGACGCTACAATTTTGCGAACGAAATCATCGAACGCATTGAAAATGGCAGCATGTCATTGGAACGAGTGTGGTGGTCGGATGAGTCACATTTAGATGTATCCGGTTATGTGAATAAGCAAAATTGGAGACATTGGGGGACAGAAAATCCACAACTAGCAATTGTTCGTCCTCTTCACCCTCGACGGTTGACTGTATGGTGTGCTATCTCGTCGGCAGGAATTATCGGTCCCGTGATTGTCAATGGAACCGTTACTTCGCAAAAATATTGTGAAATGCTTAATGAGTCTTTTATTCCCGTGGCGCATGAATTAAATATGGTGGAGAATGCATGGTTTATGCAAGACGGGGCCGTCCGCATCGCACGGAAAAAGTTTTCAACATTCTTGAAGAACATTTCGGTAACAGAATCATTGGTCTTGACGCTCAACAGTTTACAGGCGGAGGGATAACATGGCCACCATATAGTCCAGACCTCAATCCTTGCGATTTCTACCTGTGGGGATCATTAAAAGATACGGTATATCGCGATGGTATAGACATCCTGGATGACCTTGAAATGGCAAACGGCAGCGAATAGAAGCGATACCGTACGCAACACTTTAGGCAGTTTGTGGAGAATTTGAGAAGAGGCTGCGACATGTTATCGTTGCTCGAGGCTCTCACTTCGAAAACCTGATTTATTAAACCGCAGATCTTGTTGTTTAATTGCACAAATAAATAATTTTTTTAAATTAATGTTTTGTATGTTTAATATGACTTCAAAAACCGCAACCTTAAATGGCCAACCCACTGTACATTAATATTCAGAATAATTTTATTCTGGAAAATATTAGATAGAAAATGCTACTGTAATTATTTGACAATTACTATAAATATACTTATCTCATTGGAAATATTTAAAAAATGACAAATAACAAGTGTTCATATGAAAAGTCAATCTAGTAGCATGTGATTTACTGAGAACATTATGAAGTATGTCGTAAATTAAAATTTACTACTTAACCTACGAAGTCGTATATTTTGACAGTTTCATACATACAAATAAATAACAAATAATAGGTATTTATTGAAAACTATAACAAATGTTGAAAATGTTGTCCTTCAAGATCAATGCACTTTAAAATCCTCCGTTCAAAATCTCTGATGATATTCTGCAACATTACTGGATTGTTATTAATTTCCATGCATTTCTGTTCGATTCTCTGTAGCATATCATTCAAATTCAATATAGGTGTTCGAAATATGTTATTTTTTAGATAAGGCCACAAAAAGAAGTCGCAAGGTGTTAAATCGCATGAACGTGCAGGCCAGGCAATTTCAGTATTTCGACTGCAGTACAGTGACAAGGTGCTCCGTCTTGTTGGAAATATGCATTTTGAAGTTCATCATCATGCAACTGATTGACAAATGGTTCTAAAATTTCCGTACGGTACCTTTGAGCAGTTAACGTTCCCTGAAAAAAATATTGGTCCAATGATTCGCCTTTGGCTTATCGCTGCCCAAACACTAATTTTCTCTGGATGCAGCGATTCTTCATTAATTACATGTGGATTTTCACCAGGCGCGGCTCGTGATGACGTATTTGGGAGTGCAAGTACAATGATGCGAGTGCTTCGTGTATTCTCGTGTACTAACTGTAGCGTTTTCTTAGTAAACACCGAAAACACACGAGGCACTCGTATCGTTGTACTTGCACTCCCAAATACGTCATCACGAGCCGCGCCTGATTTTCACTACTCCAAATTCTTGTATTTTGTGAATTTAGGTATCCTGTTTTATAAAACCATGCTTCATCAGTAAAGATGACTCTTTGCGAAAGTTCTCCATTATTGTTCATATTTACAAACCAATTACAAAACTGTAGTCTACGTGGGTAATCAATTTCTAACAATTCTTGTACTGCTGTGACACGGTATGGATAAAGTTGTATATCTTTTTTTAATAACTTGTGAGTTGTACCAACAGAAAGGTTTATTTGTTGACTCTAATGTCGAACAGATGTTTGTGGTTCATTTTCCATTATTTCTTCAACACGATTGACTACTTGAGGTGTACGTTTCTTAACTGCTCCGCTGCCTGATTTTCTTAAGAGACTACCAGTTTCAGAAAAAAGTTTTAAAGTTCTATCCAAAGTATTCTTAAATTGTATATAATCTATTACAAAATGTGGAAACTTAACTTGAAATTCTACCATGCAATCTTGAACTGAATAAACCCATAAACCATCAATTTTATTACCACTTCGAAAATAAGCCTGGACTAAAAAAAATTTATGTTCTAAAGTGAAAGCCATTTTAAAACTGAGAAGCAATTTATTTAAACCAGAATCGACGCACGATTATTTTATGCACTAACTGATATTTGTGATTGACATTATCAAATGTCATTTGGATTTACGTTTACGGAACAACAAACACATATTAATATATTTGCGTCTTATTCAATTAAAATTTCAAAGTAACCTAGATTGACTTTTCAAATGAACACTTGTTAATAACACAAGTTTTTGGTTATGGTAAATCTGGGTAGATGTCATTATTATATTTTTAGTTTTTATAATTTTATATTACAAAAACCATGTATTTCGTGTTTTGGGGTGAGTTTATATAATCACAAGTCATGATATTATTAACCGGACCTACACCCACGATATTCAAACCTGAAATTTTGACACCGCTACAATTAAAATAGTGTTTTTTGTGTAAACATAAAGAAAACGAAAATTTCTGCATCAATCCAAACAAATCACTGTGATAAAAGTGTTGTTGTCTATTTTATTGTATTGAATCGAAAAAAGCAAAATATTTGATTTTTCAATTCCATTTACATACATCCTTAGCTATAATTAATATATTTTAGAATATAATTAATTTTTATACCTTTAGGTACACGGATGGTAGATAAGGGTTGCAAATAGTAGGTAAGTGTTGTCATACAAACGATTATTTCTCAGATCATTTCGTTATTTAAAACTTATGCGGAATTTTTAATTGGTAATGATGTTTCATAATAATTGCAGTTAAGAATTTTTAACCTAAAAAGTCTGTTCATTGAGGATAATATTTCATTTATTAAACTGTGCAAATGCAAATACATATTACTATATTACTATTGCAAATACGATTAATTAATGTGAATTTTGCAGATGGCTATTATTTAGCATATACAATTACATACGTGTCATATTAATTAGCATTAATCGAATTGTAAATACATATGTTAAATTCTGCTAATGTTATTATAAGTATCATTAAATTAAAAAAAGTAAAGAACACAAAATTACATAGTAATTTATTGTCTATTAAAATAACATTATAAAAACTCGTTAATACTAACATTTATAAGGAAGGTTATCTTTACAGCAAAATTCTCTCCCAGCCGACATGTTGGAATTTATCCACTTCGGTTTGTGATTTTGTATAAACAAATAAGCACGTTCTTTGTAACAATCCCTGTCAATCGTTGCGCATATAATATCACCACTCCTTGGTAAGTGTTTGATGATCTGAAAATGAAATACCTATTTTAATTTATATTTAATACCACTTATAGCATCAAACAAATGTAGAAATATTTAATTTTCTCGCTTTTCCATATTCGCAGTTTAAAGTTGAATTGTAGGGCATTTTATATACATATTAGATTACATATGTATTTAATTTATTATGAAACTTTCAAAAGCTTTACTAATGTTAAAATATACTCTTATTAAGTATTGAATCATATTACGTTTTTGTTTTGATTTATAACGAGCCATCGAAAAAATTCATAATTGGAGTAGATTGTGAAATTGGGTTGGTACTTTAGCCACTTCCACATAATGACATTTATTATTTGACATTGAAACTATAGCTTTGTGTCAAATTTTTCAAAACACTTATTAAGAAAATTAAATTTATTTAAAAAATGGTATTCAACATAGAACAAAAAGCAAAAATGATCGAATGTTACTTCCGTACAGGTGTGAAAGTAAATGGCGAGTGGCCGTATTCAATTAGGGAATGCATGGCTGATTTTAGTGAAGAACATCCTAATTAGTGTTTGACTACAATGATTTTTACAATGTTTTGACAAATTGTGTAAAGTTATTCAGAGAGACTGGTAGCGTCGGTCGAAAAACTGGAAGTGGACGGCCATCTAAACGTACAGCTGATAATATTGAAGCCCTTCTACATATTATTGATGAAAATCCAAAAACATACATTTCAGTAGTGACCCAACAAACAAATTTATCTTATGGTACGTGCCAATTCATTCTTAAAAAAGTCTTACATTGTCATCCATACAAGCTGCAATGTTTTCATGAACTTTATCTAGTGGATTATTTAAGACGAGTGGAATTTTGTCAATGGTTTCAAAATAATCTACACAATCAGGATATCCTTAACACAGTTTTTTTCACGAATGAGGCCTGGTTTTGTCTTTCTGGATATGTTAATTCACAGAATATGAGGTGTTGGTCCTCCAAAAATCCTCATTTTTTTGTTGAAAAAACATTGCATCTTAGAGGAAGACTTAGACTTAGAGGAAGAAGCAGTAGCTATTGTTACAAGGGATCCAACTCTCAGTGTACGTCGAGTCGCTAGACAACTAGGAGTGCCACGAACGACAGTTTGGCGAATTTTAAAACGTGAGGGCTTATATCCATATCACTATAGCAGGGGACACGGTTTGCTTGGGGCAGACCACTATGCTCGTCTAGTTTATTCTACTTGGATATTAAGACAGTCACGGCTTCATTTTAATTTCTGCAGTACAGTCCTCTGGACAGATGAATCTACGTTCACGAGAATTGGTGCTACAAATCTGTGAAACCTGCACAGGTGGTCATCAGAAAATCCCAAAGCTATACGCCCATCTAGATTTCAACATGAATTTTCTATTAACGTTTGGGGGACCCTAATCGATTACTTGTTGATTGGTCCTGTCGCTCTTCCTGGGAGGTTAAATGCGGACAATTACCTTCAATTTCTTATTGACGAACTGCCAAGTCTTTTAGAGGATGTCCCACTGAATTTTCGACGAGACATGTGGTTTCACATGGGGCACCACCACTGTCCGAAATTGGGTTAACGTCAATTATCCAAGATGGATTGGTCGAGGTGGTTCTGTTGCATGGCCACATAAATCACCCGATCTTAATCCCCTTGACTTTTATTTATGGGGGTACATGAAAAATTTAGTCTACGCGCAATTTTCGAACACAAGAGAAGAGTTGTTGGATCGTATTCACCTGGCTGCCGAGCAAATCCGACAAGACGAGTATGAAATTCGGATAAGTACTTCTTCTGTTGGCTTATGGGCATAAGCCTGCATACAACAAGGAGGTGGACATTTCGAAAATATTATTAATTGAACCTTTTTAAATAAAATCAGTTTTTAATGACTTTAGGATTACATTTTTTTCATGATCTGATAATTACATTCATAGATCTGTAACTTTGAGACAAATAAAAATGGATATACCTACAAGTTTTGTGTTTTTGTTACTTGAAATGAAGTCTACTTTACACTCCTAAAATTTGAACATAACGATACAAGACACTTGTATATGTTGCCATTTAAAATAAAAAGTTGACAATCGTTTGACATTAATGAAAACAACTGAATACAAATGAAACACTGCTATTTTGTAGTATTTTTGATCCCATTCAATTTACCTTTTGGTTCAATAAAATCGAACAATAAATAACGGAATTATGATTGTTGGCGTTTGTATATATGAAATTCATTTCCGAGATTGTAAATTAAAATATATTGTTCAAACAAAACGCTCATTAAGAATCCGCTATAAAGAATATATACGACATATTAAATTCAATAGACCAGATAAATCGAGTGTTGCCCGTCATGCGTTACAAACCAATCATAATATAACGGCAGACTGTTTAAAACTAATCAAAAATTTGAACATAACGATACGGGACAGCTTGTATATATATATATATATATATATATATATATATATATATATTATATATATATATATATATATTATATATATATATATATATATATATATATATATATATATGTAATGTAGTTTCCACAAATTCATGAGGGTTTTCTGCAGACCAAATTCTCATATTTTGCTTGTTTAAATATCTTGAAAGATGGAACCAAGCCTCATCCGAAAAGAAGCATTTGTCGAGAATGTCATTATTACCTATGTTCAAAAACCATAGACAATACTGTGTTCTCATAACAAAATCTATCTGTTTGAGTCCCGAAACGCTTGAATTTTTTATGGAAATAACTTTAAGTCCTTTTTTAAAATAGTATGGACATATTCCTACTGACAAATGAACTTGTGATAGTTTTGCGATAGATTTTTGGGTCTGTTGTCCATTCGACGTCGAATATCCTCTATGCAATTTGCTGTTCGTTTTCTAGGTGCTCCATCGTCAGGTTTACGAGTTATTGCCCCTGTTTCACCAAATTTAATAACAAGCTTGAATATGTTTTTGCAGTTGTGCGTAAGTAACTGGCAGATTAGGGTACTGTTGCCGGAATTCCTGTAAGCACTGATTAGTGGAATAAACCCAATCTCAATTTTCTAATTTTATGTTGTAACTCTAATATTGTAATAAAATAATTAAAAAAATATAAGCGTTTATAATTTGAATTTATGTTTGATGACAACTATCAGAATTTGAAGTTTTCTAAAGCTTCGCATATGCACCAATTTTTGATTACTTAATTACTTGGAATACAGCCTACTATAACGAGGAATGTTTTTGAAGGCACGCTGTAAGAAGATAGTGGACTAGAAATACATTATAGAGTAGAAAGGATGGAGAAAATTACAGAATTAAGAAATATGTCCGAAAATAGAAAATAATGGAAAGCAAAGATTTCCATTTTGAGTCTTATACCGCAAGGAAAAACATAGGAATAGGAATAATGGAAAGGGTTTACCCCGAATTAATCTCTTTCCCATATATCAGATACTAGAAGTAAATACAGTAAACAGATTGATATAATTAAATTGTATGTCTAAATTGCAGTCGCTCTTTAAGCTAAATAAAAGTGATATCGTTATAAAGTATAGTGTGTATTATTATTTTATATTAAATGGAAGAAGTAGATAGGTAAATTTTAAATACAACTTACCGAATCCAAACATTTATTCGTACATTGTCTAATTCCAATAGCATTATTCGGAAAAATTCCGTCAACTTCTTGTGTTAGAGCCGGAACACCTTTAGGTTCTTCTTTTGATCCTTTCGTAAATTGACCACTGAGAAAGATGCCGCAAGTGCAAGGAACAGGGATTTCATTTCCTTCTTCTGTCGCTTGAGTTTGTGAAATTAAACTTTTCAGTACTAAAATTGTTAATAACACCTTGCAAAACATGATCTACGAAGTTCTAAGTCTGCACGATATATATTTAGAATCAATCTGACGAAACTGATAATTGAATATGTTGTAATAAAAAGTCTGTTATAAGTTGTGTTTGTGTCTTATAAATTATAAAACACCTTCGTTTAGAATTGTTGAGTATGGTGAAACATATCATCCTAGTCATCAGCATATTTAAAGAGGTCAGTATGTTGTAATTATTTAATACATATGTGCTATAAATATGTAAGTGTAATTGTTTCAGAATAACTTAATATTTCTGTGTATACAGTGTGATTTTTTGCAATAATAATAATTAGAATAATATTCTTTATTACCCAACAGGACAAGGTTTAATTGCAAGATAATATTCATAAATTAGGTGTATACAATATAAAAAACGGAAAGAATAAAAGAATTTAAATCAAAAAATATCTCAAAATTAACAAAGGAAAAGAAAATAAATGAAATAGAATGAAATAAATGAATCATTACTTAACAAGGTAAACGGCAGTGTACACACAATCATAGTTACACATAGTTCATGTATAAACTGTTGTCGATTAATTTTGTTATTATTGCGCTTCGAACTGCTTACGTGTTCTTTACAATGTGTTTTTGACCAACACATTAGATATGTATTGCACACTAAACATTTAATTTTTGAGCCATCGTATATTAAGTCCGGGAAATTCATAATAAACTTATTCACTTCGTCTGACAACGGTCGTTTTCTCGATTTATGTGTCGACGACATTTTATTACGTATGCTTACACTTACATGCAGTCTAAGCAAGTACCAAACACATACTGAATGCTTTTTATTAGTTCTGATGCAATACAATCATCCTCACGGTACCCTGTAACCATGTTGCCCAACGTGTAAGAATCGGCTGCGGTGGTTCAGGAATATCGGGACACAGTCTGTGAAATTGGCGAACACGTTTTTGGGATTTGAGAAACACAGCCTTTGTACTCGAAATTAATGCGTCTACATCTGGATGACATCAATGAATAGTTTCTGTCACCAGATGTATGAATGGATTTTACACGTAATTGGTCTTTTCCTTTGTTTTTCAGCGCGGTGCAGCTCAGTGCAGTTTGCACTACACTACACTTTCTAGTCAGCTGTTACAAAATGCTGCAACAAAACGGAAATACAAAGTAATAGATTTTTGTGTAGATATAAGTAATGAGAATGCTTTGCATAACCTTCACAAAATCAATAAAATGACAACCTGACGCAACTAAAACGTAGTTCTAGTACTTAATTATTATTCTTAATTTTCGCGCTAATTTATAAATATTAATTGCTCAAAATGCCAAATATTAGTTTTGTAATTAATGGTAAATATGTGGAGTGGTGTGATCAGATTGAAGGTATAAACTTGTTAGATTAAATTATATTTGAAATAAATCACCACCAAACAGATTAACAGAAATAAACAAATCTATTGAAAAATAATATTTAACATTGACTTCAGTGTAATTCACTTCTGCTATTGTCCAGGTGTAGATAAACTGCACGGTGCAGCACTGTTTTATTTTACACCATGCAAACGAAAAGCAAAAGTGTAGCAAAGGAATGAAATCTGGTATAAAGTGTAGTTGAGTGCAGTTCGGTGCTACACCTTTTATGCAAAGGAAAAGACCTTATATGTAACAAGTTAACACAAATTTTTTTAGAGACCGGCCTACAAAGAGCATGTTTCCAGCATCCTCACTCACAAATATCAACACTTGATTTGTTGACAGTTCAAACTTTCCCAACGTATTTAACACTAACTCTGAAATTATTTTTGTTTGTACTCTTCTGCAAGCTAGTAAAATTGAAGGTCACGATTGATGTGGTTCCATTTTACGTACCATAACATTAACAACCGACTTTTTTTACAATCTATTGTTTAATTATATGTTCAATACCTTCACGGAGGAGTGGTAGAAAATTTAGTGATTTTTTCCAACTAGGTAACGTTCCTTTACCGTAGCGCTTCCAAAACGGACGCAATGATTCGTTGTCTACTAACTTAAACGGTACATTAAACAATATAAAAGTTACAGATACACTTTTACACTTTCTACACTATTTATGTGTCTTTCACAGTGAAATTTCCTTGAACCCATTAGTGGTTTATCAAGCATTTTATTATACTGCCATTGTACATTAAATCCGGAAATCCTTTTATCAATTTATGAGCTATATAAAAAACGGTCTCCTTTTGGCTATTTGTGACATTATAAAATTATTATTAATCACTGTAAACCAACGAAGTGCACTGAGCGGTGTTCAGACGGCGACTGACAAAATATATAAACGCGCTAGGACGAGCCGCTGGTGAGATGTTACTCTCGTAAGTTCTCTATCACATAAAAAAAAGTGAGATGCTTATCGTCAAAAACAGAGATCATATTTTAATGTCAATTTATCAGATACATAGATTTTCTGTGATCGCCTTTTTCGCTAGCAAAATCAAAGTAAGATGTAGATATTTCTTCTGAGATAATTTTAACACATTATTCACGTTGCCATTGTATTTATGCACAAATTTATTGTAGATGTATTATCTTCGAACAATTAATTACAAGTCATAGGATATTGATTGAAATATTTTACATCAGTCTAATACTTTGCATTGGTATATACAGGGTGGCCCAAAATGACCGAAGGGGTTTTTGTTCATTATATCTTCTTATTTAAGACATAATTATTAAATTTTTTTTATTTTAAATACAGTATATTAATGGAGAATATTTTTAATTTAATTATGAAAAATTATATCTCGCAAGTGGTGGCCATTTTCTGCTTCGCATATTCGTGCTCTTTCCAAAACATTTTCCATAACCTTTCGCAAAACTTCAGGTGTTATGTTGTTGATTTCGTCGCGTTATTATTTTTTAATTGCTGTATGGTTCGAGGTTTATTAATATAGACTATTCCTTTCAAATAACCCCAAAGGAAACAGTCTGAAGCGGTTAAATCCGGTGAACGCGGAGGCCAATTAAAATCGCTTGTACGGGAAATAATTCGTTCACCAAAGATGTCGCGTAAAAGAGCCATTGTGCCCCTCGCAGTGTGCGCTGTGGCTCCATCCTGTTGGAACCATAATTGCGGATGGTTTTCCATGGCTGGCCTTAAAAAATGTTCCAACATTGTCCGATATCTAACACCAGTGATGGAAACGGCGACACCGTGTTCGTTTTCAAAAAAATATGGGCCAATTATCCTTTCCGACGAAACACCGCACCAAACGGTACACTTAAGTGGGTGTAATTCTCGCTGTTGAACTACTCTTGGATTTTCCGTAGCCCATATCCTGCAGTTTTGCCTATTAACGAACCCATTTAATTGGAAATGGGTTTCGTCGCTCATAATTAAATTATGAATAAAATCATGATTTTCTTCTGCTTTTTTACGAAAATAAATTGCATAATCAAGTCGTTGCTGGTAATCTGTCGGTTTCAATTGTTGGACAAGCTGAATTTTGTATGGAAACATTCTTATTGTATGCAAAATTCTCTGCAGCGACCCTCTTGAGAGGCCAAGTTGTGTCGAACGTCTCCTGGTTGATGTTTCTCCATCTTCCCGAATACTCTCCTGTACCCGTTCAATATTGTCATCCGTGTGCACCGTTCGTCGTCTGCCGGCACCAGGAAGGTTCCTTACTGCCCCTTGTTCTCGAAAATTTGCAACCAGACGGTTTATTGTTGACTCTGAGGGTCCAACCCGCACATTAAAATAACGACGATATGCACGCTGAGTCAAAACAATGGATCGTTGATTTGAGAAATAAAGTTCAACGATTTTGGCACGTTGTTCAATTGTGTACTGTTCCATTTTAAATTCCCCAAGTCTTCTTTACAAAATACTGAAAACAAAAAAAAAAAAAATTATAATAAAAAAGTTATAAGGAATTAAAACCCCTTCGGTCATTTAGGGCCACCCTGTATTTGTCGCTTCTTGCTTGAATAAAATTATCAAAGAGTGATCAACTGTATCATTTTTCAGAAGTCTCGGAATGCGTAATGTCTTAAACAGAATGTAAGCTTTTTTAATAATAAATATGTTAATAAACAAGCATATGACAGCAAAACATATGTTCTACTTGTTTGAAATTAATTTATCATGTAATAAAGTATGTATTCTAAATTTAAAGCTATAAACGAGGTAATTTGTACATTTCTTTAGTAAACTTTTATACGGAATACATTTTTCCAAAACCGTCCAATAAAAATGTTATTTCATATTTTTCAGAAAATGTATGGACACATTTGTATCCATAACGGTAATACTTTGGTTATCTAATTTTTATAAATAATAAATTTCTATATATTTGATATTATTTATAACAATTTAAATATATACATTTTTGTGTATTACTAATTCAATTGACAGTAAAAGCATTTCGTGTCTTTCAATACTCCAAAGTGCTAAGAATTTGTAATTTAAGAATACGAATTAGATTTACGTTAAGGCTTCATTATTCTCTTGAATACTTAATGTAAAGTATTTGTTGCGATTCCAATAATAATTAGATTTTAGATATCACTTCAATTACAATGAAGTAGCTATACAGTTCTTGGAATTTTACAGTACTTCTAATGGCAGAATACCGCGATAATTTAAATATTTAGCATTTAGCAAATGTTTAACGTAATTTGAACTTTATTCTGTGTTTTAGTAATGTTCTTAGAAATATGCTTATTAAATAACGAAATAAAACAAAACACTTTTTTCACAAAAATAGTTTTACTAAACTAAATGTACATTTCGTGTGTTCTGCACACATCATCAGTAGTATTGTTTAAACATAATATCCACGAGACAATACATAATATTAAAATACATCATATACAGAAAAATTAGAGATAGGGTTAAAACAAATTAATGAAAAATTACAATGAATCTTAAAACTAATACAATTTCTGAGAATGAGTTCATGGGGAAATATCTATGAAACAAAGGGGGGCATCGGGTTCGACTAACGGCAAAAGGATTAGGGTTTACAATATAACATATTAATGTGAATGAAGAATTTAATACCTGTGTACAAGATGTCTTAAGTATTTAATGATGTCGGTATACATGCTAACAGCTTATTATTGAGGGGTGAAATATCATTATTTAAAAGATAATTTTTGTGTTTTTTCATGTATATGGCTTCCCACATGTCTAAATTTCTATTACTGATTTTTTAAACTAAACTAACATTTTCTAAATTGAAGTTGTGACCTGTATCTGTATAATGTAGAGCTAATGCTGACTTTTCTATGTTGTGTAATTTAACATGAGCCATGTGTTTTTTGTATCGTGTTTGAACATTTCTTCTGGTTTGCCCGATGTATAATTTTGGACAAGAATTACAACTTATTTTTACAAAAAGGTTTTATTTAAGTATGACAATACGTTAAGCACGTATAAAGCGTTTGTACAATATGAAACAAACATGTAAATAATTTACATATCTGTAACTATGCACATGGACAATACACCTCGTATTTTCAGCATTTACTTCTGCTTAATACATATGTTTCTGCCGTATAGGCGTTCTCAGTTAAGCTAGTGAAGCAATTTATACAAATTAATACAAACCTGTTATAAACAACTGGTTTGTATCTGTATTTAAATTTACTGAAATAGCCCACATAGATCAAGCAAGTTCCGTCCTATAAGAAGACAACTACTTAATAATTGACATCTTACGGGCGAAAGATACTTTGTGCGGAGGGCTACCTATCGTTCGAACAGCTATGCTGCTACGGGAAACGATAAAATACGAATGTAGATGTAGTCCATTAACAACCAGCCAGATGGCGGTAAATATACAAAAAGGTTTTGTTTAAGTATGACAATACGTTAAGCACGTATAAAGCGTTTGTACAATATGAAACAAACATGTAAATAATTTACATATCTGTAACTATGCACATGGACAATACACCTCGTATTTTCAGCTGTTCGAACATAATCGAACATAATTTTTCGGCGAAATTTTCGCGATTATGGAAAATTTTCAATCTCGAATTTCTACTCAAAATCCACCTTAAGATTTTCGGGGGCGCTAAAGAAGACTGTCGCTGAAAATTCGCGATTTAGTTTTTTGTAAATACATACTTTTGACCTGTCGACACTTTTTCGTAAATATCTCGAGAACCAAAGCAGAGAGCGAACTGTAGTTTAATTTATCGTAATCAGCGGGTCCGATTACATATAGGATTGGCGTCAAAACAGGGAAAATCGACACTCGCCATTTTTGTAATTTTTTAATTTCATCGCCTGAGGTTTAAAAAATAGTGTTGTTTTACCTGGGACATTGAATTTGCAATACTTCTGGAGAAAAGAAGTGAAGTTTTGATTACTTAGCTTTGATAAAGGAATATTTGACGTCATCATTGCATGGCATAGGTCTCGGTTAAAGATGTCTTGTTTGTTTAGCTTTTTAAACATGGAAATATTGCGTTAATGTGGGTTGTGACACGTCTCCAGATTTCATCTTACCAAATTTAGAAATATGAACAGAAGTTTTCGCGTGTTGGTCTATTTGATATTTTTTATCGCAAATATCAAATTGAAAAGCATTGATATCAATATTTAAGTCTAATATATAATAAATAAGTTCAAAATATTAAGCGAAAGCGCTCCGAATGTCCAAATGGTGCGAAATCGGTCGATATACCTAGGGTTCCCTATAAAGAATTAAGTTAATACTGAGAGAGCAAAACCGAAACGACCTGTACATTTCTCTGTATTTTCATTGTGTATGTTCCTTAAAAATAATGTAACTTGCTATTAACTTTTTTTTGTATCTCACAATAAGAGATATCGACCGATTTCGCACCAGCCTCTATATTAAATATTCAAAAAATATATTTACAATTTTAACGCACGCAGAACAGTAGACTTCACCCATATCTATACGTAGTTCCTTATATGGCTTAACCCACACTGATGCTCTCTACTGACTTTGGGCAATTTAACAAATAAAAAATAAATAAAGTACCATAACATTACAAAACACAAATCGATTTTATCTCTTTAAAAGCACAATCAGAAATAAAATTCGGAAATCGATATATTATAATAATAATAATAATAATACGTTTATTGTTGTTAAGACACTTACATGTGTATACAACTCGTCACATAAAAAAAATTAAATTAAAGTTAATTATAAAACATATTAGTATAATACTAGGGTATAACTCTACTTAAAAAGAAAAGAAACAGATAGAAGCAAATTCATAATGAAAAAGATTCATCAAAATACATAACAATACAATAAAAATCAATCAAAAAAGCATAGAGAATCAGCATAAAAAGATTTTTTGAAATAAAAAGATTTTCGTCTCTACGTAATAAATTGTGGCAGGCACAGCGCTCCCAAACAGTACAGACGGAAACAAATTACAACAAGAACTCGTCGACTGAATAGTACATTTGCTGAAGCAGAAACGCTTTAAACTTAGCTCTAAAGGAGTTGTATCTCCTAATCTCTTTAATATGTTTGGGAATACGATTGTAAATTTTAATGCCAATGTTATTAACACCTAGGCTGGTTACATGTAGCGTACATTTGGGATAATGCATCTGATTTTTTGATCGGGTATCGTAGTCATGAATTTCTGAGTTTCTTTGAAATGACTCGACATTCCTGTAAAGATGACAACCAGCTTCCAAGATATACAAGCAAGGCAAAGGTAATATGTTAAGCCTCCGGAATATAGGTCTACATGAATCGGTATAACGGGCTCCAACGATGTTTCTCACGACTGCCCTCTGAGACAAGAACACTCGGCGCGCACCCGACGATAGACCCCACAATAGAACACCATATTGAAGTCGCGACTGGATCTCCGAGTAATACAGTGACATCAAAGCCGACGTCGAAACTTGCGATCTTAAACAACGGAACGCATAAGATTTGCTGGAAATTTTGTTAGAAAGGCCATCGCAGTGATCCGTCCACAGCAGCGTATCTTGAAGAGTAACTCCAAGAAATCTAATGGCATGGCTCTCCGTTAAATTGTGGTCGTTGATATGCAGGTCCAGCAAACCAACGTTTCTTTGGCGGGTGTGAAACAACATGTATTTGGTCTTTTCCAGGCTTAATGTGAGCTTATTTTCCTCGAATCACTGACAGAGGATTTTCAATATATTATTTGACAGAAATCCAACATCGCTGCTAGTGCTCGGTGTGATTAGCAACGATATGTCATCAGCATACAGTGTCACGCAAACATCCGACAGAAATAGCACGATGTCGTTAATAAAAATGCTGAATAACACAGGACCTTATTTACCTACTTATGTAAATATAGGTACAATAAAACCCCTGTTAACGGTTTAAAACGACCTATTTTGAATTCTTGGAATTTAAGACTGGAAATATCCATACTCTTGTATAGCAAACGCCAATTAAGTTGGCGAGTAGGGGGCGCGCAGAAGCCGTTTTTAAAAACGTACACCCCCACTACTCAAGTAATTGTCAGAATACATTTGTCAGTGACGGAACATAATGTCTTTGCTAGGGGATCATAAAGTGATACACGCTCAGAGGTTAGAATTACACAGGTCTACAGTGATTTTGATGTTTGAAAGCTGTTCGCTAATTTGTATATGTTTGGGGGCCCTTATTCCAAAAAACGCCATATTTTTACTCTATCACGTAAATTTTTTTATAGCGCTCTATATCTTAAAAATGTTAATTTATTAATATACATACCTATGACAAGACTATGTTTGTTCCATGTTAGGCATGATTTTTAAATGAATTGATTTTTATGAAATTAAATGTGATTTGGCAACACTGGTTAATATTAGATTTCTCAGCAAAGCAACAGAGTCGGCGCAGAAGCGTCAATACAACGTTGAAACCTGCTTATGTGCAGTTTAGTTGTGTTAGTCGTCGTGCTACTGTGTCCGCGCGCTTGTTGTCTTCGTTGTTGCGTATTTTAAGTGTTCTAGAACGTATAAATATGGAAAGAAGACATTGTGTGAACAATCCGAATAACTTTTGTTATATGTATCTGTAACTATAACTATAACTTCGTTTGTGAAAAATGTATACCACGCTTATTTTGGTGTAAAAATTGGCGACCAAGACAAGTCCTGGGCTCCTCATACTGTTTGTTCCGTTTGCGTTGAAGCCTTAAGAAACTGGCAAAAAGGTAGGAAGAAATGTTTAAGCTTTGGTGTTCCTATGGTATGGCGAGAGCCTAGAAATCACAGTGATGATTGTTATTTTTGTTCGTGTAATGTTCAAGGATTCAACAGAAAAAATAAGAAACAAATTGTGTATCCCAATCTTGACTCTGGTATTCGACCAGTTCCTCATGGACCAGATGTACCGATACCTACCGCCCCAAATGCACTAGAAAACGTCATATCGTCAGAATCAGAGAAAACTAATTGCGTCCCAGATGACTCAGATTTAACACCAGATTTCAGAGAGCCCGAAGTGTTTAACCAGAGCGAACTAAATGATTTAATTAGAGATTTGCACCTTCCAAAGGATGCATCCGAATTGTTAGCCTCCCGACTTCGTGAGAAACATTTACTGGCACCTGGCGTCACATCAAGCTTTTACCGGGATCGCGAAAAAGAGTTATGTCAATATTTTACTCAAGACGGACCGCTAGTGTATTGCAACAATATTCCTGACTTAATTTCAAAATTAGGAAATGTGCCGTATGTAAAAGAAGAATGGCGCCTGTTTATTGACTGAAGTAAGCGTAGTTTAAAAGGTGTTTTATTGCACAATGGTAACGAGCTGGCCTCGGTTCCCGTTGCCCATTCGGTACATCTAATGGAAACGTATGAAAATTTTGAACTTCTTTTAAAAAAAAAAAACTACCAAGAACATCAGTGGATGCTTTGTGGTGACCTTAAAGTGCTGTGCATGCTACTAAGACAACAAGGAGGTTATACAAAATTTCCATGCTTTATTTGTGAGTGGGATAGTCGAGCAAGGGATAGACATTGGACTCAAATAGAATGGCCCTCTAGAACAAGCCTTACACCTGGTAGCAAAAATGTATTAAGAGATAGCTTGGTTGACCCCAAAAAAGTTTTACCGCCTCCTCTCCATATCAAACTTGGCTTGATGAAGCAGTTTGTTAAAGCCCTAGACAAAAATGGACAGTGTTTTAAATATTTGTGCGAGACATTTCCAACCTTATCCGATGCCAAGTTAAAAGAAGGTATTTTTGTTGGGCCGCAGATAAGAACAATATGCAAAGACAAGGATTTTCAAAACACAATGACCAATGTCGAGAAAAACGCCTGGGTTTCATTTAGAGAAGTAATTGATAAGTTTCTTGGGAACTATAAGGACAAAAACTACGAAAATATTGTTCAAAATATGTTACAACACTTTCATCGTCTAGGTTGTAATATGAGTTTGAAAGTGCATTTCCTGTTTTCACACTTGAACTATTTTCCTGAAAATCTTGGAGCAGTTAGTGAAGAACAGGGAGAGAGGTTTCACCAAGACATTAAGGAAATGGAACGGCGATACCAAGGCAGATGGAGCATAACGATGATGGCGGACTACTGCTGGATGTTAAAACGGGATATGCCCTTAAAAACATACAACCGAATGTCCGGACAACGCAGCTTTCTGGCAAAAAGACAAAGATTTCACTTAAAAAAGACTGAGTAAAGTATTTTTTTCCACTTTTTTAACTTGTATTCCACCTTTTTACTCAATAAACAAATAAGTTTTTTTAGAAATATCGTTTTTTTTCATTTAATATTTGCAAAAAAAACCTTACATGATACAAATAAATGCATAGAATTTTTGAAATCAGCGTACCAAAATTATATAAAATCAGTTTTCAAAATAAAAACATCTGTCAAAAAGTTTAATTTTGTAGACCTGTGTTATCTGACATTTGATGTAAAACCAAATACAAATCTCCCCACTACTTCTAATCCTGCGCGAACTTACCCCTCCTCGCGCCAACTTAATTGGCGTTTGCTATACCATCACAAGATTTTTTTCTTGAGAACTGCAAACATAATAAAATAAATTACTTCATAATGGAAGATTTATAAAATTGTTTATCTTCAACTCTTGAAACGCCTGCCAAAGACGTACACCATTCAAAATTCTTTCAATTATGCACAATATGCTATTTATTAAGGATATATGCAAATATTTAAAAAAATGCCTATAATATGCAATATATGCAAAAGATGCGCTTTACGTATTTGGGTTACATTAATTATTATTATTATTATCAACTAAGTTATCATCAATGTGGTTTTTACCTACTGATGATGACAATTTAGTTGTCGAAATACGTATTTAGTATACGATTATTAATTGTATACCTTTTTTGAGTTTTTACTTTACCATCGTCTCCAAAGAAAGACCTTTTGTATGTATTTAGTTATAATCTTTATTTGGTTAAGACTTTAAATTGTAATGTAACTTTAAAAAAAGTTTTGAATGATACGAATTTCTATTCATATCAATTTAATTGAAAAAAAGTGATATAACTACAATTCAAACATAAACGTTTAAATAAATAATAAAATTTCACGAGTATTAAGTGTACAACAATAATTTATTCAATAAATTGTTATTCTAATACTGCGAATACAAACACACCATAATCAATCAATTGCTTTTACACTTAAGCGCTCAAAACAAGAAGAAATAAAACGATCCAGATTTCTTCGGTTCATTGATGAATACATCGGATGCAGTAATTTGTAATGGAACTTATCCAGTAACGATTTATATTCTACGAAGTCTATCAGCATAGATGTTATATAACCTGTTAGTACTTGTATAAAATTGCGGGAACGTCAGCAACATCTATCTCAACATTAGTTTCAGTGTAGATATCAGATGTTCACCACTATGCATGAGTACAATGCAATGTATCAGATTTGTTCTATCTTGTATATCGTAATTCTAACAGTACAGACGGAAACAAATTACAACAAGAACTCGTCGACTGAATAGTACATTTGCTGAAGCAGAAACGCTTTAAACTTAGCTCTAAAGGAGTTGTATCTCCTAATCTCTTTAATATGTTTGGGAATACGATTGTAAATTTTAATGCCAATGTTATTAACACCTAGGCTGGTTACATGTAGCGTACATTTGGGATAATGCATCTGATTTTTTGATCGGGTATCGTAGTCATGAATTTCTGAGTTTCTTTGAAATGACTCGACATTCCTGTAAAGATGACAACCAGCTTCCAAGATATACAAGCAAGGCAAAGGTAATATGTTAAGCCTCCGGAATATAGGTCTACATGAATCGGTATAACGGGCTCCAACGATGTTTCTCACGACTGCCCTCTGAGACAAGAACACTCGGCGCGCACCCGACGATAGACCCCACAATAGAACACCATATTGAAGTCGCGACTGGATCTCCGAGTAATACAGTGACATCAAAGCCGACGTCGAAACTTGCGATCTTAAACAACGGAACGCATAAGATTTGCTGGAAATTTTGTTAGAAAGGCCATCGCAGTGATCCGTCCACAGCAGCGTATCTTGAAGAGTAACTCCAAGAAATCTAATGGCATGGCTCTCCGTTAAATTGTGGTCGTTGATATGCAGGTCCAGCAAACCAACGTTTCTTTGGCGGGTGTGAAACAACATGTATTTGGTCTTTTCCAGGCTTAATGTGAGCTTATTTTCCTCGAATCACTGACAGAGGATTTTCAATATATTATTTGACAGAAATCCAACATCGCTGCTAGTGCTCGGTGTGATTAGCAACGATATGTCATCAGCATACAGTGTCACGCAAACATCCGACAGAAATAGCACGATGTCGTTAATAAAAATGCTGAATAACACAGGACCTTATTTACCTACTTATGTAAATATAGGTACAATAAAACCCCTGTTAACGGTTTAAAACGACCTATTTTGAATTCTTGGAATTTAAGACTGGAAATATCCATACTCTTGTATAGCAAACGCCAATTAAGTTGGCGAGTAGGGGGCGCGCAGAAGCCGTTTTTAAAAACGTACACCCCCACTACTCAAGTAATTGTCAGAATACATTTGTCAGTGACGGAACATAATGTCTTTGCTAGGGGATCATAAAGTGATACACGCTCAGAGGTTAGAATTACACAGGTCTACAGTGATTTTGATGTTTGAAAGCTGTTCGCTAATTTGTATATGTTTGGGGGCCCTTATTCCAAAAAACGCCATATTTTTACTCTATCACGTAAATTTTTTTATAGCGCTCTATATCTTAAAAATGTTAATTTATTAATATACATACCTATGACAAGACTATGTTTGTTCCATGTTAGGCATGATTTTTAAATGAATTGATTTTTATGAAATTAAATGTGATTTGGCAACACTGGTTAATATTAGATTTCTCAGCAAAGCAACAGAGTCGGCGCAGAAGCGTCAATACAACGTTGAAACCTGCTTATGTGCAGTTTAGTTGTGTTAGTCGTCGTGCTACTGTGTCCGCGCGCTTGTTGTCTTCGTTGTTGCGTATTTTAAGTGTTCTAGAACGTATAAATATGGAAAGAAGACATTGTGTGAACAATCCGAATAACTTTTGTTATATGTATCTGTAACTATAACTATAACTTCGTTTGTGAAAAATGTATACCACGCTTATTTTGGTGTAAAAATTGGCGACCAAGACAAGTCCTGGGCTCCTCATACTGTTTGTTCCGTTTGCGTTGAAGCCTTAAGAAACTGGCAAAAAGGTAGGAAGAAATGTTTAAGCTTTGGTGTTCCTATGGTATGGCGAGAGCCTAGAAATCACAGTGATGATTGTTATTTTTGTTCGTGTAATGTTCAAGGATTCAACAGAAAAAATAAGAAACAAATTGTGTATCCCAATCTTGACTCTGGTATTCGACCAGTTCCTCATGGACCAGATGTACCGATACCTACCGCCCCAAATGCACTAGAAAACGTCATATCGTCAGAATCAGAGAAAACTAATTGCGTCCCAGATGACTCAGATTTAACACCAGATTTCAGAGAGCCCGAAGTGTTTAACCAGAGCGAACTAAATGATTTAATTAGAGATTTGCACCTTCCAAAGGATGCATCCGAATTGTTAGCCTCCCGACTTCGTGAGAAACATTTACTGGCACCTGGCGTCACATCAAGCTTTTACCGGGATCGCGAAAAAGAGTTATGTCAATATTTTACTCAAGACGGACCGCTAGTGTATTGCAACAATATTCCTGACTTAATTTCAAAATTAGGAAATGTGCCGTATGTAAAAGAAGAATGGCGCCTGTTTATTGACTGAAGTAAGCGTAGTTTAAAAGGTGTTTTATTGCACAATGGTAACGAGCTGGCCTCGGTTCCCGTTGCCCATTCGGTACATCTAATGGAAACGTATGAAAATTTTGAACTTCTTTTAAAAAAAAAAAACTACCAAGAACATCAGTGGATGCTTTGTGGTGACCTTAAAGTGCTGTGCATGCTACTAAGACAACAAGGAGGTTATACAAAATTTCCATGCTTTATTTGTGAGTGGGATAGTCGAGCAAGGGATAGACATTGGACTCAAATAGAATGGCCCTCTAGAACAAGCCTTACACCTGGTAGCAAAAATGTATTAAGAGATAGCTTGGTTGACCCCAAAAAAGTTTTACCGCCTCCTCTCCATATCAAACTTGGCTTGATGAAGCAGTTTGTTAAAGCCCTAGACAAAAATGGACAGTGTTTTAAATATTTGTGCGAGACATTTCCAACCTTATCCGATGCCAAGTTAAAAGAAGGTATTTTTGTTGGGCCGCAGATAAGAACAATATGCAAAGACAAGGATTTTCAAAACACAATGACCAATGTCGAGAAAAACGCCTGGGTTTCATTTAGAGAAGTAATTGATAAGTTTCTTGGGAACTATAAGGACAAAAACTACGAAAATATTGTTCAAAATATGTTACAACACTTTCATCGTCTAGGTTGTAATATGAGTTTGAAAGTGCATTTCCTGTTTTCACACTTGAACTATTTTCCTGAAAATCTTGGAGCAGTTAGTGAAGAACAGGGAGAGAGGTTTCACCAAGACATTAAGGAAATGGAACGGCGATACCAAGGCAGATGGAGCATAACGATGATGGCGGACTACTGCTGGATGTTAAAACGGGATATGCCCTTAAAAACATACAACCGAATGTCCGGACAACGCAGCTTTCTGGCAAAAAGACAAAGATTTCACTTAAAAAAGACTGAGTAAAGTATTTTTTTCCACTTTTTTAACTTGTATTCCACCTTTTTACTCAATAAACAAATAAGTTTTTTTAGAAATATCGTTTTTTTTCATTTAATATTTGCAAAAAAAACCTTACATGATACAAATAAATGCATAGAATTTTTGAAATCAGCGTACCAAAATTATATAAAATCAGTTTTCAAAATAAAAACATCTGTCAAAAAGTTTAATTTTGTAGACCTGTGTTATCTGACATTTGATGTAAAACCAAATACAAATCTCCCCACTACTTCTAATCCTGCGCGAACTTACCCCTCCTCGCGCCAACTTAATTGGCGTTTGCTATACCATCACAAGATTTTTTTCTTGAGAACTGCAAACATAATAAAATAAATTACTTCATAATGGAAGATTTATAAAATTGTTTATCTTCAACTCTTGAAACGCCTGCCAAAGACGTACACCATTCAAAATTCTTTCAATTATGCACAATATGCTATTTATTAAGGATATATGCAAATATTTAAAAAAATGCCTATAATATGCAATATATGCAAAAGATGCGCTTTACGTATTTGGGTTACATTAATTATTATTATTATTATCAACTAAGTTATCATCAATGTGGTTTTTACCTACTGATGATGACAATTTAGTTGTCGAAATACGTATTTAGTATACGATTATTAATTGTATACCTTTTTTGAGTTTTTACTTTACCATCGTCTCCAAAGAAAGACCTTTTGTATGTATTTAGTTATAATCTTTATTTGGTTAAGACTTTAAATTGTAATGTAACTTTAAAAAAAGTTTTGAATGATACGAATTTCTATTCATATCAATTTAATTGAAAAAAAGTGATATAACTACAATTCAAACATAAACGTTTAAATAAATAATAAAATTTCACGAGTATTAAGTGTACAACAATAATTTATTCAATAAATTGTTATTCTAATACTGCGAATACAAACACACCATAATCAATCAATTGCTTTTACACTTAAGCGCTCAAAACAAGAAGAAATAAAACGATCCAGATTTCTTCGGTTCATTGATGAATACATCGGATGCAGTAATTTGTAATGGAACTTATCCAGTAACGATTTATATTCTACGAAGTCTATCAGCATAGATGTTATATAACCTGTTAGTACTTGTATAAAATTGCGGGAACGTCAGCAACATCTATCTCAACATTAGTTTCAGTGTAGATATCAGATGTTCACCACTATGCATGAGTACAATGCAATGTATCAGATTTGTTCTATCTTGTATATCGTAATTCTAAATGCCTTATTATTCACCACATTCATGATAATCATGATGTATTTTCTGAATTTATTTTCTACTTTAGCTATAATAAAATACTGAATAACACAAACATAATTTACACTTTTTATTGCTTTAAATATTGTTATATATTCAAAATATATTATTTGTTTTATGTAATTAATTTGTTTTTATTACGGTGTAAATTGTTTTTAAATACATATAAACCAGTCAGCATAATAAATAGGGACCGGACACGAGAGGCCGAAATTATGATGAACCATCTAAATCAGAGGCTCTCAAACTTCTTTTTCCTCATAGACCACTTTGAAAGTTTTGCTGGTTCCGGTGGACCCCCTGCAGCTACATTTCTACCATATTCCCAAAACTCGACAAAAAATGTGAAGATTAGATCTAACTATGGAAATTTGCGAGTTATTGGTTAATTAATTAATTGATTGTGCTGTGAGTGGATGTCAAAAAAGTAAAGTTAGCCAATCAAAAAAGTGATTCCATCCAACTTTACTCCTTTGACATCCACTCACAGCACAAGAAACCAATCAATTCTCACATATTTTATTTAGAAAACTCCCCATTCGGAGTGGTAAAAATAAAAATAAAAATAGTATATTTCCTTGTGTTGTATTTATTCAAATATGAAATTATTACACTATTGATTATTATTGTTATCATATTACATTGTAATATGATAACAGTCGTAATATAATTAAAATTAAATATTAATAACGTAACGTAACTTCTACAATGACAATCACAAAATAGTCATAATTTTAGTGGGAGAGATGTACTTGATGGATTGACAGCAAATTATCAATATTTGGCTTCAGTTTTGTTAGGAATAACCGCAAATCTCCCCGTTGTGTGATATTCAATCTGCTCCTTTTTTTTGTTAAAAGGTTTGTAACGACACTAAACTTTTCTCGACAAGATATAACGAGGGAAACGCTATCAAAAGCTTTCTCGCAATTCCCCAGAGTCCAGGATATTTTTCGAGTATTTCTGCCTGCAGCCAAAATGTTTGATACCCTCTTTTAAATTTCACCTTCAGTTCCTCATTAGTGCTAAGCTCGAGTAGCTCCTCTTGTAATATCACATTCTCCACTTCCGTTTCATCAAGTGGATTTATGATCCATGGTGGTTTCCATCGAATATCTTCAAATTTGATTTTAAAGTCATCATGCTGAGCAATTAAATGTTGAACGTATGGGTGAATATCCTCATCAAGGCATTCTACCTGTGACAAGTTTGAAAACTGGGAAAATTCGCGCCGACTAATATTTTACTTCATAAATTTAAATTTTCCAAGAAAAGCTGAAATTACACTCTTTGTTTTTATTAAATTGAGGCTGTCCCCTTGTAATTGTAAGTTAATGTCATTAAATTTTATGAACAAATCTGTCAAATACGCGATGTCTGCTTTCAAATTGATCAGGTTTTCTTTTAAATCTGGATCTTTGCAGCGCTTTGCAAGTCTCGACACGTTGTACTGAATATGGAATATGCAAGTTTTTACAAGTAACAGTCGCTGAGCTTCTTAAAATATTATCTGCCTACATTGATAGGTGAACTCAAGCCAACATTTTAGTTCTTCACTATCGAAACCAGATAAATTTTCGTGGACCCCCGCTTACGAATTGTGAACCCTCATTTTTTTGTCACGCCAACGTGGACCCCCGTCGAGTCTCCCGTGGACCCCTGGGGGTCCACCTGGACCACTTTGGGAATCAATGATCTAAATAGTCTATAATATCGTTAAGTACAACACGCAGTTTTTGAATAGCACTATTCATTCGGTTAACCGCATATCTGGTTTTTGTCGTTGAATTGTGACTAGAGAATTCAATCCCGAGCATGTTTTTCAATCCCGGGATTACGGAATTTTTGATGCGTAATCCCGGGATCCCGGGATTAGACTATGTGGTTTCTAATTGGGCTCAAATGAAGAAAAAACTTCAGTAATTTCTTAAAAATTATTTATTAATATTGTTGCACAACACAATACACAATATATTAAAATAAAGAACAAAAAAGACAATACAAGGAACTATTTAGAATTTCGAAAATACAATCGCAGAAATATCAAAGCATCCAATGTTTGACTGCCAAGCCTGCTTCGTAGTTTATTGCCAACATAAGCAGCAGCTGAAAACGCTCGCTCAAGTTCTACACTGGTTGCAGGAATAGACAATAGATATTTATAAGCTAATTCACAGTGATATCCACGAACTCCCCCATTTTCAAACAGGCTCATTTCGCGTCTAATACTATTTGTCAACCCCGATTCATTTTGTACTTCAGGATCTGGGGATTCCATGCTCTTATTAATTTCCAGCTGTAACTTTTCATTAAGTGTCAATTGGGGTTTTGAGGTTTGTTGCCTTGGCTCATCATCTGTTTGTGATCCTAACCTTTCTTCCTCTTCCGTGTCATCTCGACTATTTAGTCTTTTAACAATGCTCTTTATTTGCGCTCTCACTAAAACATGTGTAGGAACTGGAAATAAGTCAAGCCATTCCAAATCCGATAATAACTGATTTTCATCATCTTTTCGTGGATTTTGTAAATAATTCAACACACCAGTTAAATCATCGTTTCGTCGTTGCTTTATACGTTCCACTAAGGGTGTTTTCATTTTATTGGCGAGTGCTGAGTTTTTGCTAGACAATTATTTTTTTTACAGTCCAAAAGAAGTGACAGCTCTTTTTCATGTTCAATCTTCACATATTTTTGAAGTACTGTTTTATTCTTCAATGGTGATCTTTTGAAATACACTACAACTTTGCGGATTTACTTTATCAGCTCATTAATGTGTTCATCTTTCGTTAACTCTGGTATGTGTGCTCGCGCAAGTTCATTTTGTGACATTAAGATTAAACCTGATTCTGGACAGTCTAGCCTAGGTCTTCTAAATTGTCATTATTATCGCTATCGTTCATATAATCAGCAGTCACAGCTGGTTCATTTATAGTATCATCTGAGTCTGAGGTAGGGCTGTCTTGCTTGTCTTGAAAATAATTCTTAATTTTATAAAGCACATCATAGAAGGCCAAATTGATACCATATGCGAGACACAGTTGTTGTTCAGTGTAAACAAGCTGTCCCACCTTTATCATAACGTTCGGTCCATCGGTTACAGTAGCCACGATATCAGTTTCCAGGGAAATCTCAAATTTACTTAGACGCTCTTTCCATATACGAAGACAATTTTCAGCTGTCATACTTGAACCTGTCATACATGAATAGGAACGAGTTCTAAGCTCCAAAATTTTTTATATGAATGAACGTTGACAGCCATGTATCGTTTATTGGACGTTTATGTCCACTCGTCGAAAGATAGACTGAATCTTTTACCTGCACTTTTCAAATATTTTAATTCTACAGTCTTGCTTTCTGATTTTTTCACTGTAATTCATAACACGCTTTCGAATTGTGACGGCTGATTTTAGTAAATCCGTGTATTTCGCCAAGAGCAATTTTCTCAAATCGCTATGAATAAGTTATGAATACACTGAATGGAAATCCATCTAATGCAATCATTCTTGCCAAAACATCATCCAGGCTATCGTCGGCACTTTTAGTAAAATAATCTTCTAACTTTCGTTTAGCTGGCGGTGCTGTGTTCAGATTTTCAGAATCTTGACTTGTTGAAGCTGTTAAACGATTAACGTCAGCTAAAATCTTAATGTTATATTTTGATGACAAATGTGTATGTAATCCCTTAGTCGATCCACCTAAAGTCTTGAGAATGGCAGGGCATCGCTTACGTTTAGCACTATTTCCGTCTTTTGCAACAAAAAAATAACTCCACGCTGACGACGTATCACTGTCTTTTTTTATGTTGAACAAAGTCTCCCGCCATTTAAAATAACTTTTGCAAATAATTGACTTTTAAATTTAAATGAGTAACCTGCGTAACCTTGTCACTGGTAGAATAATAAATGAAAAAAGTAAATCCTAATAAGTGTATTTATACTTTCGTACAGGGAATCCCCGACGGGGAATCCCTGGCAAGGGAATCCCCGACGGGGAATCCCTGGCAACAATATTATGATATATCATATGAGGTGATCGGGTGATCGGGTATTGAAGTATGCCGGGCGGGGAAGTCCCTTCTAAGTTACATATTATTTGGGCTGTAACTGTGTAGTTCTTTTATCGTACGGCGTACCTAAGGTTGATTTTTTTGTCTTTATGTAATAAGTGCCCTTAATATAATCTAGGTAAGGTCATTGTCAAGGCGCAACTGATTACGGAATGCAAACTGGCAATCCCCAAAATCCTGAGATTAGCCAAGTACAGTCCCGGGATTTACGGAATCAAAACCCGGCTGGGATCCAGAGATCCCGGGATTCGAGATTCCGGGATTCGAGATCCCAGGATTGTATTCTCTAATTGTGACGCAATTACTTCAATATTATACTTAAATTCCTTTCTTCAAGAGCACGGATAGAAGAAGTTTTTATAATTTGTTTTATTTATTAGTTTATATATTTATTTATTTATATAAGTAAAGTACGGTGAGTTAATTTCTTTTTTTCATTGTTTTAATTGCTAATTACATATATACATAACTATCCACTTAATTTCGTTGTTTCAATAACTTACGCATACATTTTTAATTTTTATTTATTTAGATCTAGAACATTGTTTAAGTTACTTTTTCAGATATGATATGGAACAACGTCGAGAATGGCATCGTGAAATAATACCGAGTTGGATTAAGGGTCAAACTGATTGTATGTCCATTGCCAGTGATTCGAAATATTGCAAAGTTTGTAAAATATCGTTTAAAAATTTCAAGAAATCGCACGTAAAATGTCACTCGCAAACATACATAGAAATTAGACCCGTTGGAATCTGACAATTTTAACGAAGAACTCTGTGAAACTTTAATGGCGACAAATATTCCATTAAATAAACTTAACAATCCCACCTTCAAAACATTTCTCCAAAAATTACCGGTCGAAATGTTCCTGATAAATCCACTTTATGCAAATATTATGTTTAAGTGTGAATTTAATTAATAAGTGTTACACGAAAACATTAGAAGCCATCTTTCGAATCAGTACCTATGGGTAAGTGCCGACGAAACTGTCGATATATTAGGACGCTGTGTGGTAAATGTTGTAGCTGGTGTACTACATCCAACTGTTCCATATAACGCATATGTAATAGCAACAAAAGTTATCAATACAGTTGATGAGGAAATAGTAGCTAAAACCACTTACGAGAATATGCACCAAGTGCTTCATTCGGACGACAGGTACAAAGAAAAAATACTTTTATGTGTGAGTGACAGTGCTGCATATATGTTACAAACAGGCAGACTATTAAAGGAAGCCTATCCTAATATGCTGCGTGTAGCACATGCTCTCCACAGAATCTGTGAATATATCAGAGACACCTTTCAGGAAGTTGATAGACTTGTATCCGCTTTTAAAAAACTTTTCAGAGAAGCACCAATGAGTGTAGCTCTTTATAGGGTAAAACCTCCATCTTTGTCACTTCCTTCCTCTCCAGTAATAACTAGATGGGGATGGGGGTTGGAAGCTACTAGTTTTTATGCAGAGAATTTTGATAGTTTACAAAATTTTATTACATGTTTAAATGACGATGTTATAGAATGCAGTGCCTAGATTCAGTCTTCAACAGAGAGCTTACTTTTCCGAAGATCGGATTGGAACGCCTTTCTACACAAAGTTTGGTTTAATTTATTTTCCCGAAACTTCTAAAGTCGCTTCAAACAAAATTGGCTATTCCTAATAATTTTAATCACTTGTTCGACTTGATCCGCATTATGCGATATAACGATATGTCGAAAATCCGTGACTATAACTTTCTTTACGGAAGATTTGCACTACTTTACAAGACATAACTTAATACCACGAAGGTCGGAGCTCGAATCCCGAAATCACCCGCTGGCACGGAAAACGATAGGAGGGCGATACAGTTACCAAATTTTAAACACAGATAGCGATATACATACCCGTTGAACGTATTTAAATGATTCCAAAACAAATTAAGATATCGGGACTTGACAATAAATAAGGGAAAACTAAAAATGGACATTAAAGCGTAGCAAGACCATATCGTAAACCTTGAGTATTATTGTTCGTAGATACAATTTCCCCGAATTAATAATACGTAAAAATTCCCCGTTATGACGTCAAATAATAAAATGTACAACGAATACACACATTTAATTATGTAATAGTTTGTAGGGGAAGTGGTATATTCTTACTTACTTGCAACACAGTCTTAACACAACAGTCTCATTCGTATATTCATAACAAGCAACAACACAATACAAAACAGTATCAACTCAATAACAGAACAGAACAGTCGTACATCAAGACACACAGTCTTACTTTAAACACCAACATAGCAATCATACTTTAACTAGAGACACCAGTCTCAACAGCAGTTTTATGCTAGTATAAGTCGTTGCAGGTCTAAAAATAAATGTATATAGTGTAAATAAACATATTTAGATGAAAATATATTTATTCATTTAACAAACGAGCCGCAACAATTTGGTTACACGAGCCGAACATCCCAAACAAAGTTTTTAACTGAACTACAACCTATAACCTAAATGGCAATTCATTTTGCAAGATGTAAGCAATAGATTTGTCAACGTTGTGTGGCTCACATTGATGCCGTGACTGAGCTGTTAGCGTAAAAATACTATAAGTTTTGTATTATATTTTATACTTCGCATGTTTGAATTAGTCCGAGGCCATTAACGAGACGTCTAGTTAAGTTCTGTTGTACGGACGAAATATCGCAACTCTAATTATTAGATAATGTTTAGATTCGATGTTCTTTAAAATTACATAGTTGTACGAAAACTTTTGTGACTGACTCTGTATACCTAACTAGTTTAAAATAATTCCTTGAAATTTATATTTATATTTAACTAATAATTAATTTAAAATTTTTGCCTTTTTATTCTTACAGTACACGTTGGAGATTTAATTATTTACAAATAGACGATGCAATAGATACCACCTTGAGTTTATTATGTTTATCTAAGAAAAAAATCTTATGATAGATGGTAATAATGATAATAAACGGCGACCAAACCCGCTTTGGTATAATGTCAAGAGCAAAGCCGTACTAGTAACGAAGTAAAAAAAATAAAGAGGGGAATGGGAAAGCATAAAAAAACTCCATATTGTCCCTATTATTTCTATCGCTAGTCGCTACTTGAACACACCTGACGTACGGAAACTACTGGCGAAGTGAATAATATTGTATATATAAAGACAACCTGTTGTACCCATCTGACCTTGCCTTTCGGCTTCGAGCTACCACAGTTGCATAATTTTCCCTTTTCTGGTTCCCCACTTCTCTTGTTTCTCCTACGGATATTTGCTGCAGAAATAGATTGACGTAGACACTTGTCAGATCTTGTATATATTACGCTTTGCGCTTGCTTTTGAGAAAAGAATTTTATACACCAGTTCCAAAATTTATGTTAAGTAGAAGCGAATAATTTCTGATACACAGCATTCTAAATATGTGTTTTTACTTAAGTAAACAAGGTTTGACTGAGAAGATTATTGCAATCCTAGTCAAGTACAATATTAATGATACTTTAGTTAGGTAATATTGTAATACGTAATTTACTTAACAGAAATATTCTTGTACTTACTTGGGTATTGCTTCATTGTTGATAGGTTGACCTATTTTTGTTTTTTATTACCCGATTTTGTTTTTTAAATAATATACCAAGAGGTAATATACAGTAAGTCATAGTTAAAGCCGTATCGAGGTAAGCATTATTCTTACTGAAAATAATAAAATAAAATAAAACAATAACTTTGTTATATATACCACTTTATTCACATATAATCGTGACCGCGGTTTCGACATACAATGTCATTATCAAACTGCAAAAGTTACAGGCCTACATAGGTAGAACTTATAAAAATATATGGGGGTGGTTTATGATGTTATTTAAAATTACTACTATATACTTAACTATTATATACAACATTGGAAAAGAGGTGTATATATAAGATCAAACTGGTCGTTTAAAACGATATCTATTGTGTTGTTTCCGCTTTTAAAAATTTCAAGTGACTCTAAAGATTTAATTTACGACCTTTCTCGGCCAAATGCAATATTTTACGGTGACCAAATGTATGCCTTTCTGTAATAAGATGGTTTGCGAATGTTGAATCTGTCTTCTTTAGTTTATATGACCTCATGTGTTCTTTTACCCGTATAATAAAACTTCGACCAGTCTGACCTATATATACACTTTTACAATCATTACAATATAATTTGTACACTCCTGATTTATTATTGATATCTGTTTTAGGTTTTGCGTTAAAAATGAAATTACTTGTTTTTACATATGGTTTGTAAGCTATACTAACATTACTATTATTTTTTGAAATTATATTTCCAATTTGCTCGCTTATTTTACCGAAGTAAGTTAACGAGACAAATGGTTTCAAATTAGCACTATCTTTAGGATATACTAAACTAAGGGCCACTTGTAACTGTTTTTTCTTTAGTATACTGTCAATTACGCTACTTTTATAACTATTGTTTACCGCTATTTGTTTTATAGTATTGATTTCACGAACAAAAGATTCATTAGACAAAGGAATATTTAATGCTCTATGTATCATAGAATTAATAAATGAATGTTTGTGTGTCTTAGGGTGTAGTGAATCTTTGGGAATAATGCAATCAGTGAAAGTAGATTTACGATATATATCAGATTTTAAGCTCTGATCTAATTTGTTTAATTTTAAATCCAGGAAGTTAATACTGTTATTCTCTTCTATTTCTACTGTAAAATTGATATTAGAATGGAGTGAATTTATGTAGTTCAGAAATGTTTGTAGTTGTCTATGAGTACCCTTAAAGCAAGCTAGGATGTCGTCTACATACCGACCCTAAGACACACAAACATTCATTTTTTAATTCTATGATACATAGAGCATTAAATATTACTTTGTCTAATGAATCTTTTGTTCGTGAAATCAATACTATAAAACAAATAGCGGTAAACAATAGTTATAAAAGTAGCGTAATTGACAGTATACTAAAGAAAAAACAGTTACAAGTGACCCTTAGTTTAGTATATCCTAAAGATAGTGCTAATTTGAAACAATTTGTCTCGTTAACTTACTTCGGTAAAATAAGCGAGCAAATTGGAAATATAATTTCAAAAAATAATAGTAATGTTAGTATAGCTTACAAACCATATGTAAAAACAAGTAATTTCATTTTTAACGCAAAACCTAAAACATATATCAATAATAAATCAGGAGTGTACAAATTATATTGTAATGATTGTAAAAGTGTATATATAGGTCAGACTTGTCGAAATTTTATTATACGGGTAAAAGAACACATGAGGTCATATAAACTAAAGAAGACAGATTCAACATTCGCAAACCATCTTATTACAGAAAGGCATACATTTGGTCACCGTAAAATATTGCATTTGGCCGAGAAAGGTCGTAAATTAAATCATTTAGAGGCCCTAGAAATTTTTAAAAGCCGAATCAACACAATAGATATCGTTTTAAACGACCAGTTGGATCTTATATATACACCTCTTTTCCAATGTTGTATATAATAGTTAAGTATATAGTAGTAATTTTAAATAACATCATAAACCACCCCCATATATTTTTGTGTCATTTATAAGTTCTATGTAGGCCTGTAACTTTTGCAGTTTGATAATGACATTGTATGTCGAAACCGCGATCACGATTATATGTGAATAAAGTGGTATATATAATAAAGTTATTGTTTTATTTTATTTTATTATTTTCAAAATGAATTACCACAAAGTTACGGCTACCAGTATTAATTTTCATTATTCTTACATTACTCTAGTTTGATAAAACGAAGGAAAGCAAATCCAAAATATTTAGGATTTGAAATATACATTGTTTATATTTATATTATATACAGTGATGGGCAAGATATGTGTCAAGCTAATAAAGATGTTGAAATAAATTGAAAGATATGAAAATTATCGATGAGAAAGCCTTTATTTGAAGTTACTTTTAAATAGGTGTACAAGCTGTTCCAAAAAATGTGATGTACTAAAGTTATATTTTTTAAATGATACGCTCTCTATTTTACGATATTTTGGAATTCCCCTCAATAACACAATTTCATCAAACTACTTGTCTTCCCAGACAAGGCAGCTTTAAATTATATACGTGTAAAATATTATAAATTGTATTTGCACTACAATTAATCGAAAATATTATGATAGGAATGTCTCAGGTTCTATCGTTCGTTTCACCGAAGTTGAATTCTTTAACCAATCTATGCAATACAAAATTTTTATACATATACAAGTGTCCGGTATCGTTATGTCAATATTAGGAGTGTAAAGTATACTTCATTTCAAGTAACAAAAACGCAAAACTTGTTTTTTATTTGTTTCAAAGTTACAGATCTATGAATGTGATTGTCAGATCAAGAACAAAAATTTAATCCCAAAGTCAATAATAACTTATTTTATTTAAAAAAGTTCAATTAATAATATTTTCGAAATGTCCACCTCCTTGTTGAATGCAGGCTTGTGCCGTAAGCTAACAGAAGTATTTATCCGAATTTCATACTTGTTTTGTCGGATTTGCTCGGCAGCCAGGTGAATACGATCCAACAATTCTTCTCTTGTGTTCGAAACTTGCGCGTAGACTAAATTTTTCATGTACCCCATAAATAAAAGTCAAGGGGATTAAGATCGGGTGATCTGGGTGGCCATGCAACAGGACCACCTCCACCAATCCATCTTGGATAATTGACGTTAACCCAATTTCGGACAGCAATTCCGAAATGTGGTGGTGCCCCATAAATGTGAAACCATATATCTCGTCGAACATTCAGTGGGACATCCTCTAAAAGACCTGGTAGTTCCTCAATAAGAAATTACAGGTAATTGTCCGCATTTAACCTCCCAGGAAGATCGACAGGACCAATCAACAAGTCATCGATTAGGGCCGCCCAAACGTTAATAGAAAATTCATGTTGAAATTTATATGGGCGTATAGATTTGGGATTTTCTGCTGACCACCTGTGCAGGTTTCTCAGATTTGTAACACCACTTCTCGTGAACGTAGATTCATCTGTCCAGAAGACTGTTCTGCAGAAATTAAAATGAAGCCGTGACTGTCTTAATATCCAGGTAGAATAAATTAGACGAGCATAGTGGTCTGCCTCAAGCAAACCGTGTCCCCTGCGATAGTGATATGGATATAAGCCCTCAGGTTTTAAAATTCGCCAAACTGTCGTTCGTGGCACTCCTAGTTGTCTAGCGATTCGACGTATACTGAGAGTTGGATCCCTTGTGACAATAGCTACTGTTTCTTCCTCTAAGTCTGCTGCCAAATTTACTCCTCGGTCGAAAAGATAATCACGCAGTCCGCATTCCCGAAATTGTCTGTGTACTTCCAGAAACGTTCTGTAATGAGGAATGCGCCTATCAGGAAACCGATGTCGGAATTCAAGAACTGCGTGACTGGCACTGCCGTTACAGTAGCCGATTCACAAAATGCATGTCCGCATACTCTTGAGAAGAAAATCGGTAAGGCATTTTGAATAAAGAAAACGTGCCCACTCACTAACAATTTGTTGTATGAACTAAAACGTAATGTAATCCTATATTAAAAAATGCAACCTTAACAGTCATCTGAACATTTGTTTATTGTATGATATTCATGGTACAGCACTTACTAAATAAGTAAGAACCTTCTTTATCATAAATCAATTTCCAGTACTCTTTTTTGCTCTCCAAGAAATTACTGTATGCACGACGACACGTGTTTATTTATTTTAGGATAACATTTTATTATGCGACGTTAACGATCACAGGCTTGTTAAAATCAGTTTGCATTGACTTTAGGATTCCATTTTTTTTCATGATCTGACAATCACATTCATAGATCTGTAACTTCGAAACAAATAAAAATGGATATACAAGTTTTGCGTTTTTGTTTTACTTGAAATGAAGTCTACTTTACACTCCTAAAATTTGAAGATAACAAATTGGATTCGTTGTAAAAAAATCATGTGGGTAAATTTGAGGGACAATTGAAAATGTATATGGGTGTAAATGTAGTTGTTCTTTCAGATGCTTGTGAGAGGATTTATAGGATAGTTCTAAAGTGGATGTAAGAAAGGTCAATAGAACAGATTAGTTGTTAAGTGGAGCTTACCTATTGGTTGAAATAGACGATGTATAGAAATATGACGATTTTGTTGAACAATTAGATGCATATTTTCAAAAATATCAGGTGTAACAACAATGGGACAATAAGTAGATTTACCATTATCCACATTACCAGTAATTAGAAACAGTTTGATTACTGTACTGCACAAAAATAACAATATTTAATTCAATTTGTTCTTCTAGATATATTTCGATAAATTGATTATTAAGTCAATTGCTTGGAAAATAACCAAATACCATCTTTATTTTGCAAGCTACTTCCAAAATAGGTCAGGACAACAAATGTATTTTACTCGAGAGTAAAGAGCATTTTGAAAGAGACGACAAATTGTTTTTTTATTTGCTGGTTTGATTTTTTACATTGCAAATTTTTAGAGCAAATTTAAAAAGCAGGTATGTCAGTATAATTTTGCAGAATTGTTGCTAGCTTAAGAGAAAGAATTTAATTAATTTATAGTTACCCGTTATCAAATCAAAATCTAATAAAGCATTATGTTTCCAAATATAGACATACTGATTATACGCATTAATCAAATTCACTGTAAAAAACAATTTATTCATTAATATTACTTAAAATTTTGAACTGAAATAATACTTCTGTTAAGGTTATCTATTTTAGCAATAAATATCAGTATGCATCCTGAAATAACCTGAGCCAATGTATTCATATAATCAAAGCTAATGATTTCCGCTAACTTAGTTATATATCTCATTTCAACTACTCGATTTTTCAATGAGGCTACTTCTGTCTTGGGTTGTTACACTTGTTGATTTCTAAATCACACCGTTGGTATAGTATTTTCATCCTATCTTCATGCTGAGTGTATATGCAAGCATGCATATATTCATACACACGATAATAAATGTTAGCTGGTCTTTTGAGTCTTCTATACCGGTGGAGTAATTCCTTTCACGCTTGACAAGACGCTCGACCGGGGGGATTCTAATTTCAAACTACTCCCGTTTCTATACAAGCGAATAAATAACAAGGAGCGAAGGATGCAAAGAGAGGCAATTAACGTATTGCTATTTAATGCTTTATGGGATAAATATAGGAAATTGTAAATTGGAATCCGCCTTTTCTTGACCAATTTCTGCATCCTGTCTATTTGAACAAAAAAGTTTAATTGAATGTGTTTGTAATATATTATTATCCTATTTAATAGATATTACAATTTATTTATTTTATTAGATATATTTTTCTATCATTTCAATATTTTTACAATATATTTTATAGATTTTTTCGTTTTTCGTTGAACTCGCAAAATGTACATTTCTATATACAAGTGTCCCGTATCGTTATGTTCAAATTTTAGGAGTGTAAAGTAGACTTTATTTCATGTAACATAAACGCAAAACTTGTACAGTAAAAGTCGATTATAACGACGACCAAGGGACCGACAATTTTCGTCGTTATATAAGGACGTCGTTATATGCATTTTTTTCTAATATGTAATAAGGTACAACACACAAGTATCTGAATGCATTTTATTATAAATGAAGATAATTGTATTATAGCACATAGTTATAAATAACAAAAAACAATTACATACACATGAACAAATTATTTTCCAAAAAAGTCAGTAATTTTTGTTTGATTACTGGATTGCAAAAAATAGTTCACTTCTAAGGCCCTTTCCAATATTATGACATTCTTAATGTAAACTTCATTCAACTTGTCATTTAATGAAATGTGGTTTCGCACTATTTTCAAAGCTTTAATGGCCTCCAATGTTGATGGTGGTTCGAATTCCATCCCAGGGTCATCTTGATCTTCATCGATCTCGTATGCTTCTTCTTCTGTTTGTAAACCTTTTAAATTCATAACTAAATCTTCATCATTTAGCTCTCCCCATGTTGCCAAGTCTTTATCAACGTCAACAAAGTCATCAAATGTAACATTTGAATCAGTGTCCACGACGTACGCTTCTCGAATCAATTGTGCCAAGGGAATGTTATCCTCGTCTTCAAAATGATCCTCTTCTTGAATAGCCACTGAGGGGAGAAATCCAGCATGTCGAAAACAATTAACAATTGTATTTTGTGAAACTGCATCCCATGCTGTGGATATCATCATGACGGTATCTAGAATATTAATTTTTATTTCATTGTTTCCATCTGCATTCTCATGACTAAAGCCTTTCGGAAATGCACTTTGAGGTTCCTTATTATGCCTTGATCAAGAGGCTGTAGAACGGAAGTTGTATTTGGTGAGAGAAAACACAAATTTATGGCCTTCAAATTCTGAACATTAGGATAAGCGCTGCAATTATCCACCAACAACAACATTTTCTTCTTTGCCGCACATAGCTCCTTATCCCAGTCTCGCAACAACTTCTCGAATATTTCGGACACCATCCAGGCACGTCTGTTGAATCAGTAATCGACAGGAAGTCTCTTCGTGCTTTTAAAACACCTGGGATTGTTTGATTTTCCAATCACAAGCAGCTTTTTTTTAATGGTGCCGGTCATATTGGCGGCCACCAATACCGTGACCCTGTCTTTTGACATTTTACCCCCAGAGCATTTCTCTCCTTTAAATTTTAGGGTCTTGTTAGGAGTCATTTGGAAGGATAATCCAGTTTCATCCGCGTTAAATATCTGTTCATCGGTGTAGTTTTTACGTATCTCTGCAAAAACATTTTTCAACCATTCATCAGTTGTACTTTCGGATACAGATGCAGATTCACCAGCGACAGTGCCACCCACAATATTGTCACGGTTTCGGAATCGTTTGATCCAACTTTCTGAGCATTCAAAGTTTTCCAGTCCTAAAAGTTTGCCGAAATCATTGGCTTTGGCTTGTAAGATGGGCGCTGTTATTGGAATACCCAGGCTTCGTTTCTCTTTGAACCATCTCAAGAGTGTCTTATCTATGTCATCATATTGACAGCATCTTAACTTCTTATTCGTTAGAACATTATTTTTGAAGGCGTCTTCAAATTTTGTTCGATTTTTCCAAATCGTAGATACAGTGGAATGCGATAGATCAAAGCTTTTTGCAACCTCCACATTAGCCTCACCATTTTTTATGCGTGTAATTATTGCAAATTTGTCACTTATTGATAAGGCTTTTCTCTTTTTTGCAGGTGTCATTCTGTTTTGATACACATACATATATGTAACAAATAACGTAATTTGAACACCGGTCGCATACAAATATGTATGTATATAATAATTGGTATGTATTGCTGCATCAAAACTGTCGGGAATTAGGGGAATCACAGAAACGGGACCAATCGGAACAACAACACTCGGCACGGGGCTTTTTTCTCCTACGTACGTCGTTACATCCGGCCTGACATAGAGCTCACGAAAGACGTTACAAATAAAAATGGATATACAAGTTTTGCGTGTTTGTTACTTGAAATAAAGTCTACTTTACACTCCTATAATTTGAATATAAATGCTTGTATTAAATACACATTTCTATTACAAGCACAAATTAATTATACATTAATTTGTGCTGCAAATTTATCTATTTTGATGAAAAAACATTTTTGATCGATTCCATTTCTTTAAGCGCGACTGTTCAGCAGTGTTAGCTAGCCCGTTAGCCATTCTGTATAATTTAATTAGAAATACATCTGTATTTTCAAGCATCTGGAAGGTGAGTAAAATTATGTAAAATCATAGCACATCACGGAAAGCGACAGAAGTAACATTGTTAATTATGATCAAAAAATATATTGTCAAATTTTGCTGAAGTTTTTGAACAAATAATATTTTATTAAATTTATAGACAAGTTAGACCGTTTTTATCTTGTCGCCAACATGGATTCATATCTGGACGAACCACGACCAAAAACGTTAACGTGCATTATTCAATATCTTTGTTTGGCTATTGACAATCGATAAATTGACATCATATACAGGGCTACCGCTGAATAGCGCGCCAGCTATGCGAATCCGAAGAGCACGTATAAATGTCTAACTGAAAATCAAAAAAGAAATTTCTTCTTTTATAATTTATGAAAAATTTCCAAATTTTTAGAGTCAAAATGTAATTAAAGTCGATCCATATCTTTATTTTTTCTATATTTACGGAAATACAGCTGTAATCCAGGTTCACCGACCTGCAAAAAAGATCGATAAAATTCTTAGACGTTGGGTAGACGATACGTTTAATATAAGTCCCTATTCATAAAAAATAGCAAATGTTTATATATTTTTTTGTTTTTCTTTTGTGAATATCAATAATAAGCTTTCACGTCGAATATGTCCACAAAACTATGCCGCATTCATTAAAATGTGGTTAAAATTAAAGTTTGAACGTTCTTTTAATCGTAAAATTATTATGTTTATAATAAAACAAAATCGTCACAAAACAAAAAGTGTCCATGACGTGTCTAATGGGATAAAACCTGGTTTTTAATTATGTATATATATATATATATATATAATATTTTCGTGATCTTGGTATGATATGGTAAACTTAATAAGTCGGCGATTAAAGGTCTGGTTTATTACTTCAAAGTATATATATTTAAAACAACCCTACATGTTTCGGCAATGATGCCTTTGTCAAGGATATAAAAAATATAAATGACAGAATATAAATGTCATTTATATTCTGCACCATTGCATTGCACCATAAGTTTGATTTTTACAGTTTGATTTTACATAACTCATATTTCCTTTGATACAACCTTTGCAACGTTCAGTATTTTAGAATAATTACTTTTGTAGTAGTTGGTCAAAATATGTGGAAACACATTTTTGGAATTTAATTTAATTAATTAAGTTGCATATTTACATAATAATCAGGTTGCTTTTTTATTTAAAAGAAAATGAAGAAAAAAAAAGTACAAATAACATTCAAGCAGATAAGTAACAGGTTTTTTATCGGAAAAAGAAACTTACTTAATTAAAAAAAAATATATTGTGTTTAATATATTCAACAATAAATTTTGAAAGGTTTCTTTTTGAATGGTAATACCTAAATATGTAATATGTTATGTAAAATAAGTGGAGGAGAAGATGCATGTCTGTTTTCGAATTTTGTATACTGACGATTTATAATGCGAATGAAATGCTAGTATTTCCACGTTTCGGAATGGAAGTGCCTCTCGCGCGTTTTTTCTGTGAAAAGTCTTTCGAACTCCAGGATCAACTGTATCAAGCAAAAAAATAAAACATGGTCTATTTTGGAATGATTGTTAGCTAATTTTGGAAACAATGGTACTATTCTTCCAGACGCATTCCGAAAAATCAAATTTAATTACAAGTATGAGTTTCAAGAGATATGCAGACGTTTTTGAACACCGGTAATTCTTTTATTAATGAATGATAAAAGAATTTTAGGATAATCTGTTGAACAAAATTTAATAAATGTTATGCAAAAGAGTCGATACTGTTAATATTGCATTCTAAGCATAAATGAAATTTAAGTTATCCGAATTTTTATTCAATATTCTTTCTAGTAAATACACTACAATATTGTTTCGCCATACAATGGCTTCATCAGGTGGATGAATACTATACTATATTGTAGTGGTATTTACAATAAAAGAATTTTTGAAACTAGAAGTTTAATTACTTATTTCTTAGCGTTATAATGAAGTTTCAAAAAGTATCTCTTTCGTCAATTAATTATTCTTTCTAGTCCCAACAAATTCAGTTTGATATTGATTTCTACTTACCATATATAAGACAAATAAATAATGTTAAGATCTCACCACGTATATGTGTTTACTTATGTAAGTATCTAATAAATAAAAATCTCTTCAGCATATCTAAATGTATTTATTATTGTGTGCATGCAAGTGTATATTTTTAGTGTTATTTGAATTATAAATGTGGGTGGTGGGGGCCGCTCCTATGTACGTCTTACGTCACCAATACACCCAGCTCGACCCTCATCTCATGGCTTGGTTAGAGAGGAGCGCAGCCACTCCAGGTTTTTTTTTTAACTTGCCTTCTAGCTCGGGCACTTCAGTAAACAAATTGATGGCTCATATTTTATTTTAATCTCATTGCATTTATTCATTTTTATGAGCTGGCAATAAAAACCTTATATAACGCGCGCTGAGGGTGGAAACGACCAAGCAATATGTATTTAAGATTGTTCCTGGCCTCGTAATTATTGTATCAGCTTTGTCTTAATAAATCTTCATTTTTCCAATAAAATCAGTTTTATTATAGAATTAAGATAAGTGTTTTGAGTTCTAGTTTTTCACCGAAAGTAGCTAATATAATAAAAATTTATTTATTGTACAGGGTGGCGCAAAACGCACTTTATGATTTAAATACTTTATAACTTATTTATTTCAGAGTAGATTAATTAATTTTTTGTTTCTTCTTCTTCTTGCTCTTTCTTTATCCCAACTTAGTTTTTGCTTGACGTTGGTACTGTAATGTGAAACATGAAATGATATCACCCGCTCACGAGTTTGGGTAGCGTCCGGAAAAACATCTGAAGAATCTAGAAGGCGCAAGCCGGACCATATATATATACCGTTCATAAGGGAAGCAGATATTCAACGAGTAATCACCGTTGGGTTGATATTATGATATAAATGTGAAATAAATATTGAAAGAAATACTGTTATTATTTGTTATTAGTTATTAAGTGTACTTAGTGTGTTTTATAATTAATATAGTATGTTTTAAATTGCCGATAGTTTTATTTAAAAGAACAAAGAAAGATAAGTATTTTACAATACTATGGGTCTTTTTAATATTTAGCAGGTCTGCCTAAGGGTAATCGTGTTTCAGGGATTTCTCATATGCTCATATGCTGATATCTCGATTGTTCGTAATATATTTTTATCCGTATATTATCAGCTTTGCTGCCATATAGCATACATCAGTATAAATCTGAGGCATGTTTTATAAAGGGGTCTTTAGGTAACCCATCCGTCGGAAGTTTTCCTTTGTTTAAGACCATAGAAAGAAATCGCACGGTGTTAAATCGCAGGAACGAGACGGCCAAATTGTGTTTGTATTTAAACTAATAATTCGATCTCCAAAAAATTCTCACGGAAAAATAATGTTTTTATTGGTAGTATGTACACGAGTCCCATCTTGTTGAAAGTAGCCTTCCTGCAATTCATCATAGTGTATTTTTAATCGACATACTTTAAAAAATATAGGTCAAATAATTCTCCTGGTGCTTTCACAGAAAGTGCGGATTATTCACGCTTCACATCTTAATGTTTTGAAAATTTACGTAACCTTTTAAATTCCTCCATCTTTAACAACAAAATGATCAATAAATCTTTAATAAAATTCCTGTCGTTTCGGTCTGTCCACAGGAAGCATTTTATGAGTCGCTTACAAGCGGTAGATGTGTAAATGTAGATCACGTCTGCAAGTGCTATAAGAAAGATCTAATTCTTGGTGTAAATATCGCACAGAAAGCTGAGGACGTTCTTCTACCAAATTGCCTTACCGCTTCAACATTTTCCTCATTTCTAACTCTTGGCCTACCACTGACCTTTTTGCGATCCATGTTTCCTGTTTTCTTGAATAACTGCACAAAACGGCTAATGCATGTGAAAAAGTGATCATATGGGACAGCAATATCTAGAAATTCACCACTAATTTTACTATCGTTTCTAAAATCAATTTCAACCATGTGCCGTTTCTGTTGTCCGTTAAATACAAAGGCCATTGTTACATAGCTAATAAATTGCAAAGATAGCTTCTAACTTGTCAGTTTGACCTATGATTACTTACAAATGACACTTCGTCAATTCTTTAAGCTCAGACGTGACTTATATGTCTATCTCAGTTGTTCATGGCCTACCAATAGAGCGTTTCACGCCCACGATGAAGTATGGGCTCTTATGGAGCATTCCCCTCTTTTATTTTCTTTTTAAGAAATTGTATCGCGCTATCCTTTTCCACCGCTCGCTATGTCGAAAATTTATATTAATTTTTATTGGGGATTTTTAATTCGTACAGATAACCAGACTGCTACAGTACAGTAGTTTGTTCACTTTGTTATCTTGTCAAGTGTCAAATTGTTCCTTTCCGTATTTTTATTAAATATTATTTGCTGTTCTTCGTTCTTGTTATATTGTTATAGTGTTATTATATTATATACCTTATATTCTTATTATTATATATTATATTCTCTCTCTCTTTATTATATTTATTATATTGGCGAAAGATGCTGGCCGAGAAGTTCTACGTTTACCACCTTACCATTGTGAGTTGAATCCAATAGAGATGGTTTGGGCCCAAGTGAAAAATCAAATAAAGATGCACAACACTACGTTCAAAGTAAAAGATATGGTACCATTAATTACGAGTGCCTATAGTAATGTGACAATTGGAAGAATTATATTCAGCATGTAAAAAAAATTGAAGAAGAAATGTGGATTATCGATGGATTGCAAGATGATGTTGAGGAGTTTATCATCCATGTGGGAGACTCAGGTTCAACTGATGATATGGAAGACGATTTATTAACTGACCCTGTCGGCTATTCGAATGCTGCTTCAACATCCAGTGGATTGTAGGTCTGTTCCAAGAACGAATCTCTGACAGTTTGCATCTCTTTCAGCCAATTGGTAGACAGTATTATAGTACACGACGATGGCTGTAAAACAGATTTAAATTCCGATTCACTAAAAATAATAGGGATTCCTCTCGGAACAAACCTATAATTAATGTTACTACAGCAGTCAAGTTTTAATTGAAATAAAAAATTAGGTTTTTAAGATGTTGATATTTTTATGTTATTGGTTAAATAAAGCTATATTGCAGTATTTTTTGTATGTTTATGGTCTACCCAAAAAACCTTTTTATGATTATTGCTTGTATTCTAATAAACAAATCAAACTATTTTTTTTAATAAAGGAAACCAATATATATATATATATATATATATATATATATATATAAAATAATTGTTTTAATTCAAAACAAACCTTGAGTATACAATGGTGTGTTGGTTAAACCAAATTATAACTTAAACATACAATTTTAAGTAATTATATTATAAACAGATGCAAACTAAGAATAATAATTTTAAAATTTTGTTCATTATAAATACAATTAAGTTTATGTCAATACGATACTATTGACAGCAGGCCTGATTAACAGCAATATAGGTATGTTGGTAGGAATGAGTTCGCGACTTGGCAACTATGTACACTATCTCCATATGGCCTGTACTTCATCATGGGCGTGAAACGCTCTTTAGGATACAAATTTTGTGGCTCGTTTGATAGAATCGGATTTGGTTTTTGTTAGAATGTTATAGAAAATTTAGCATATTGATGCATATTTTTCTATATTTGTCAATATTTTGTAGATATTTTTATCAAAATATGTGCATATATAGATGTGCAGATTTTGCTATTTTTACATGGATATAATCCGAGCTTTCTTTTTATTATTATTGACAGTTTGTTTCTATCGGAATGTAAGTTGGAAATGTATGTTGTAATTATAAAGTTATGAAAATAATTCGTAGAGTTTCAGCCCATACAATTATTGAATTAAATAATTGCCTATTATGTACCTAGTTTTCGCATTAGGGTTCTTAAATAAATCTTTTAAATATTAAATGATCATAATTAGAATATCACACCAAAAACTGAAATAACAATGATAGTAGAAGAGAACAGTTTCGATTAAAAAAGCATTTATTCCATCTACAATAAAATGAAATTAGCGGAGGAAATTGTGAAGTTTTTGTGTCGAAATAGCTCGACAAGAGATATAAATAAACCCGTAAAAACCTCGCTCGAGGAAGTGGCTAACTGTACTCTCTTATTGGTGGTGTTCGTTAGTCTCCGCTTCTTCCATCTTCCTTTAACGAACGCGTGTTGTAACTTTGCATGCTCCACGAGCCATTACCTGAATGACATAACAAATAAAAGACGCGAAAAGAAATATTTAACGATTTAGATAGCACAGCACCTATTTCTTTTTATACCAGTATTTATGTTTTATTTTTTTTTATATTTTCGTCTGAATGTTATGTGGTTAAAACAAAATAAATGGATGAAGATAATTTTATAAATGTATTTAAAAACATTATTAAATATATGCATACGAGGGCAGATTGATATATGTATAAGGTCCCCAAGTCTATAAAACAAGAATAAGAAAAGACGAAAGAATGAAACCACTCTCAAAATGAAGTAAATCTATTGTACCTGTGGTACGGAGCCAACTGACATTTTTGAAATAGTCATATAATATATATGGAAGCAGGAAAAAGATAAGTAAAAATTTCTTTAAATACGACCAAGTATGCCATTTATTTACCATAGATGACAAGACTGTTTTTTGAAAACTACATCAGGCAGATGGTCTTCGTTTGCATCAACGCATTTTTGCAAACGTATCTTGAAGTTGTCGTACATGCGCCTCCGTAGGTTCTCATCAATGGCTGCAACTTCGTCCATAATGGCTTGTTTGAGTACTTGACTATCATGATACGTGATCGTGTGGAACACACGGTCTTTCAGGGCCGTGATTGATTCTATGTGATGTTAGAAGTGGTTGGCAGGATCGGCATGTGATATCGATCCAGCTAGTCATCCTGGTATCACATGGCGATCTTGCCAGACACTTCTGACATCACATGATGAAGCTGGCAGGATCACCATGTGATATCCCCTGGTCCTCGTTACAATTTTATCCCCGAGGCGGGCTCTTTAGAGGCCGGTTTTATTGGTGTGGTAAATAATACACTCGGAAACAATACAAAATAACATTGAATAAATACTTAACATTAATCGTAACATTACATGTGACGGTGTTCAGATGTACAAGATGTGCAATTTACATATATGTCTCAATCTATTTACTTAATGTTATATTAACCTAGTTACTTAATTAAAAGAGTGCTAAAGATGCAAGAATTAACTAGGACGCCATTAATGAGGACGTGTTTCGTCAAACAAGTATTACATTGAATATGTAGAAATGGATGTCCTACTTTAGTTATTACAACCACCATAGGAAAAAGTCTAAAAAGTCTGGTACACTGAAGTCGGGCGGCCGAGCTAGCTAAGCGATTTCCCCGAAATGAGAGATAACAATTCCGAACATTCGACGAACTTCATCCATAATGTTTCGCGCGGTGTTAGCTGTTGCTCCATCCTGTTGGAAATATAAGTTCATAGGGTCAATTTCAAGCTGTCGTAACATGGATTCAACAAAGCTTTCCAACGTAGTCACATACGTTCTGAATCAACGGTCACTGTTTGTTCATTATCATCTTCAAAGAAATACGGGCCTACAATTTCGAAAGCACAGATTCCACACCAAACCGTCACTTTAGTAGAGTGTAAGGGCATTTCATGCAGTTCTTTAGGGTTCTATTCTAACCAGTATCGCATCTTCTGTTTGTTTACGTCGTCAGAAACATGAAAATGTGCTTCGTCGGTCATTAGAAAATTATTCAGAATGTCTGGGTTTTCGCGCAACAACCCACACTCATTGTGGTACAGAAAGCAAGTCTTGCTTCCGTGCAAGTCTTGTTTTCGTTAATTTGTTGCACAATTTGCAGTTTGTAAGGGTGAAATTTTATCCTTTTTATTTAAAATTATCTGTTTTATTTAAAAGTATTAAATGAGAAAAGAACATTTTTCTACGACCCGTTATAAAAAGACATTTTTCGTCACCGGAATATTACGAGAAAAATCGAGAAAGAGGTATAAAGAAGTCTATGCAAAATTCATTGAATAGAGGGCTGATAATAGCATAAATTCATATTCGGAAGTTGTGCTGCTTGCACATTTTACAAAATTGTGGGAAAATTTGAAGCCATCGACCTTATGGTCTACATATTCTATGTATCAATGTTTAAATCATAACTAATTTAAATATGATCTATAATTTTGTAATTTTTAATTGAAAATCAAGTATTTGTTTACATATTTTTTGTTGTAAGTTTGTTATAATGCCATAGGCGAGGTCGTAGAAAAATAGTATAGTGTTTAACTCGTCGAAATCAATAATAATACATCCTTTTTTTTCTTCCAAAAACACAGCTAATTGTTATATATTTTTTTGAAAATAAATCTCATTAATTTCCCAATTGAAATTTGACAATTTTCTGTCATAATTTTTTTATAGAACTTCCTGACATTTACATTTAACATATACATATTAACATATACATATTAAAAAATATATCTATATATATATATATATATATATAATTATTGAAATTTTCTTGACCGTACTAATATAAATTCACTAATATTTGGGTTAGCGGTCTGTATACATTAAAAATCAAATCTTCATTCTCAATATTTAGTCATTAATTAATGATTTTATCAGGAGATGCTATAAAATTCCAATATATAATTTGTACATAAATTGCGTATTGCAATTTTATAGCATCTCCTGATGAAGTCATTAATAAATGACAAAATATTGAGAATGAACATTTGAGTTTTAATGTAAACAGACTGATAACCCAAATATTAATGAATTTATAAACTGATTTTGTGTCCAATCCCTGTATTTCAATTTTATTTTATTTCAAACTGTTACATTCTTCCTCTACAAAACATTTACTTCAATTTTAGATTCGTTACTATTTGTATTAATTTAATTTCTTTCTGTTTTATTGTTGCTGCATTAAAGTAGTTTTTAAAAAGCCCACTTGGCTATTATTTCTTCAATTAGTAATAGTATTTGAATTACTTCCACTAAAATAAAGATTTAAAAAAGAAAACCATATCAAACCTTATATTTGTGAAATCAGAATAAAATAAGCATTTTAATGAAGTCATGGCCAAAAATTTATATTTTATATCTTGATATTCAAGTGTGCCATGAATATTTAATAAAGATTATTAAATTCTACGTAAAAAATACTATCAGATGCCATTTTTAGTTTTGCTCTCTCTTCAATGGCTACGAAGATATGTATAACTGAAAATTTCGTCAAATTTCAATTTTCCTTAAATATCTCAAAAATTTGACGATATCTGACAAATCTGAGAATGCTATCAAATACTCATAAAAATTCTGAGCAACTTCGCTAATTTAACCGATCTTGTATCTTCAAGACTTGGAGAGTTACCCATATACGGAGATTTCACTCTGTACAGCACAATTTAATTGTATTGTCGTTTTATGGGATTCATCTGTTGGACAATAAAGGATATTATTATTATTATTAAAAATAAGCATGACCGTCTTTAATTAGGAACGTTTTTGAAGGCACGTTATATTGTATATAACAAGTGTTCATTTGGAAAGTCAATTTAGGTTACTTTGAAATTTTGATAGAATAAGACGCAAATGTATTAGTATGTGTTTGTTGTTCCGGAAACGTAAATCCAAATGACATTTGATAATGTCAATCACAAATATCAGTTAGTGCATAAAATAATCGTGCGTCGATTCTGGTTTAAATAAATTGCTTCTCAGTTTTAGAATTGCTTCCACTTTAGAACATAAAATTTTTTTAGTCCAGGCTTATTTTCGAAGTGGTAATAAAATTGATGGTTTATGGGTTTATTCAGTTCAAGATTGCATGGTAGAATTTCAAGTTGAGTTTCCACATTTTGTAATAGATTATATACAATTTAAGAATACTTTGGATAGAACTTTAAAACTTTTTTCTGAAACTGGTAGTCTCTTAAGAAAATCAGGCAGCGGAGCAGTTAAGAAACGTATACCTCAAGTTGTTAATCGTGTTGAAGAAATAATGGAAAATAAACCACAAACATCTGTTCGACATTTGAGTCAACAAATAAACCTTTCTGTTGGTACAACTCACAAGTTATTAAAAAAATATATGCAACTTTATCCATACCGTGTCACAGCAGTACAAGAATTGTTATAAATATTACCCACGTAGACTACAGTTTTGTAATTGGTTTGTAAATATGAACAATAATGGAGAACATTCGTAAAGAGTCATCTTTACTGATAAAGCATGGTTTTATAAAACGGGATACCTAAATTCACAAAATACAAGAATTTGGAGTAGTGAAAATCCACATGTAATTAATGAAGAATCGCTACATCCAGAGAAAATTGGTGTTTGGGCAGCGATAAGCTAAAGGCGAATCATTGGACCAATATTTTTTCAGGGAACGTTAACTGCTCAAAGGTACCGTACGGAAATTTTACAACCATTTGTCAATCAGCTGCATGATGATGAACTTCAAAATGCATATTTCCAACAAGACGGAGCTCCTTGTCACTGTACTGCCGAATCTTTGGATTATTTAAGAGAATTTTTGATGAGCGTATAATTAGTCGAAATACTGAAATTGCCTGGCCTGTAGGTTCATGCGATTTAACACCTTGCGACTTCTTTTTGTGGCCTTATCTAAAAAATAACATATTTCGAACACCTATATTGAATTTGGGTGATATGCTACGGAGAATCGAACAGAAATACATGGAAATTAATAACAATCCAGTAATGTTGCAGAATATCATCAGAAATTTTGAACGGAGGATTTTAAAGTGCATTGATCTTGAAGGACAACATTTTCAACATTTGTTATAGTTTTCAATAAATACCTATTGTTTGTTATTTATTTGTATGTATGAAACTGTCAAAATATACGACTTCGTAGGTTAAGTAGTAAATTTTAATTTACGACATACTTCAAAATGTTCTCAGTAAATCATATGCTACTAGATTGAATTTTCAAATGAACACTTGTTATAGATACTTATATTAGATTTACGAATGTTGACGAAGCAGAATGTTTATAATTTCTATGACTTTTAAATATTAACAGAAATAGTTGAATAAGTAAAACTGAGAATATGGTAATTAGTAGACAAATTTTCGTCTTTCTTATTACAAAATTTCCAACAGTTTTGGTAATATTTTAAGTGAATTTCCAAGGGGGCGAAAGCTATAAATATTAATGCTTTGACGTCATAATTCATACACTTCTGAGTTTTCTACTGTATATTGGGAAATTGAAATGCCTTTAAATAGTTAATTACCGTCGCACATCATTAGTTAAACGTCAGCCTTTGCTTTCTCTATAAATTTACATGTGCACTAAATAGAAATAGTTCAGTTAATGAGTTTTAACTGCATTTACAGTTGTGACCGAACAGTACTGGCTATGCGTTTAGTAATTCTCTCCTTTGATTTCGACGTGGTTTACAAAACCACGTTTAATGTTAATTATTTTGCTTGATAATGTAAACACATACGAACGTTGATAATTGAATACAGAAAAAATGGAGAGATAAATCAGAATATGAGCAACAAAATTACTTCGATAAACCTTATCGTGCTGTACATACTTATCACATTCCCAACACGTATTTCCTTGGTTGTGAATAAATAATTAGAGATTTGTTTTTCGATCGAATTCTGGTTCGGGATTAATTATACCAATCTATGCATGCATTCGTCTATTCGTTCGCGTATACGAGTATCATAAATACATACATACGCAAATATGTATGTAGAATGTATGCAATGCTTTAGTATATTTATACCAAAACTAAAACAATATTGAAGCGTTGATACCTAGGTCAATGTCAAGGAGCGATGCATATTTATACATAAATTGATAATATATAGCAGCTGATTATTACATTTTAATATTGGAACATTGATGTAAGAAATTTGCATAAAATGTTTTATTTAAGAAATATTCCAATATAGTTTAGGCTTGTTTTTTTTATATTAAACATTTTTAATAAAATAAAATTATTGTAAAAAATCGGGTGTGGAGAACACAATACAGATAATAAAATGATATATTTTTAGGTTTATTGTGGACTACATTAATATGCATGTTTCTTTCCTTTTTTATAACGGCTTAGCTATTCTAGAGGAAACCGCTTTTATGGGCAACTGTCTTTTGTCCGTCAGATGTCACGAAATGGGCGGCCCTAAACTCGTCAGCGAGCAGGTACTATCTAATGTATGCTACATTAATTCGCCCCATGCTAATTACAGTGTTTTAAACCCTTGCCTTAATTTGTCCCCGGACAAGAGATTAAGAATTTTTTTTTCTTGGAAATATAAATACAAAGTTGTCCTGCCTATTAAATACAAATTAAATTAAAATTTATCTAAATTTAAAATTTACCCAAATCTACAATATGTACTATACTAATATATATAAAAAGTACTTTTTATTTGTGACAAAATATGGAAAACTTCGTCAGTTTGAGTGAACGTGGAAATCAAGGGCTAATTGTAGACTCTGTAAAATTTACCAAACACAAATCCTTAAAAAGTGGTGAAATATGTTGGCGATGTTCGAAACGCTCTTGTAGGGCAATAGTTTATACTGTGGGTGCAGAAAATTTAATTGTGCGCAATGAAATAGAACATAATCATGAAAAGAATCTGAAAAAACTAAACAGACAGATTAGTAAGTGCTAGTGTCAAACGTAGAGCAACCGAAAATAATACATTCAGCTCTAAAAGAAAATACTGGTCATTTCAGTACAATCACCGTTCAAGACATTCATTACATCCGAACATCATAAAATAGTATGTGCGTTTACCACTTATTATTACCTCTTACTATTTTAGTAATAATACCATACCCAGCTTTACTTAAGAATTGTAATATTTCTTGAGCGATTCTTACACGCTCTGCCTTTTGGAAGTCATTGAGTTTATGGGGCACTTAACGTGTAACCAACGTAAAACCAAATCTTAGTAAATCATAGCGCGAAAATGTTCCCGTGATAACTCCATACTTCCACTCACAATTGTGTGTACCACGTGTACTATCTGACAGAGGCGATTCAACTGACTATTACAGATGACTAACTAAAGACCGTAGTTTATAAAAATGCAACGTTGCCATCTCTATATATCATAGTTTCATAGAGTAAAATTACTTTCGGACGAGACTGAAGATGCGCGAGCGATGACATTACAAAAATACTGAACACCTTAAAAACATTGAGCAGTCGCAGCAGTCGGCAGCGGGAGCAATGTACGTACAAGACCACTACGAAACACACAGATCAAATGCCTGGTATCGACTGACAAATAATCGATAAACGTTTGTGGCTCGTATAGTACACGGATTTATACTACTAGCTGTTTCTCTCATTTATGAGGTGGCTCTCTTTCAAATTACTAAAATGTGTTTCTGCGCCAGTCTCATCCGAAAGTAATTTTACTCCAACATTTCAATAATTCCAGCGTGCTCTGTATGTTTATGCATATTTGTATAAACAGATCTGTGTGAAAATATCTTTTCAGACATGCAGACATGTCTATAGAATCATCAGTACATGATGCTGGAAAGATAATTTCATAAGAAATAGCATCCTTACTACATTATAAAAGAAAACTGTATTAACGTGCCTCCATTATACATCGGTCACATCCGATAGCTTTTGTGCTTCCTTTCTTCATACGCATACATATAAGGGTGAGGAATTTTGATAATTTATTTTATTTATTAGTTTATATTTCGTAAGATAAATAAAGTACGATGAGTTAGTTTCCTTTTTTCATTGTTGTAAATGTTAATTGGAAAATATTGGTGGTGATGTATAAAATACGAAATACATTCTTATTTGTTCATTTTGTAGTTCAAGTTGAGTAAAGGAGTATTAATATTAACTAGCATTACTTTCTCAAGGTTCTCTTCTGTAAAACTTGTTCTCTTTGAATGAAATACATCCTGGTAGATAGAAAACGTCCTTTCTACATCGCAACTGGTTAAAGCTGCAAACTGGAAATATTCTTTTATTTCAGCGTATTTAGCAGTTAGATTTTGGGGCATTGTCCCCATACACATTTGCCGCAATGTTATTAAATCTGGATTTCTATTAAAATCCGCGTCTAACTTTTGCCGAAGGACACATCCGAAGTCGCTTGAAATATTTTTCAAATTATTAATAGCCACATCTAATGTGGTTAATCCATCATTTAATTTGAGATTTTGATTTTCAAAATAAGTGATTAGTTTTGGCAAATTTCCAAGGTGTTCCTGAAGAAAGTACAACTGATTTTTAAATTTGGAATTTGTATTAGTTCCTTGCACTCAGAAATACTTCGAGCATCGTCATTTAAACATGTAACGAAATTTTGTAAACTATCGAAATTCTCCATTTAAAAACTAGTAGCTTCCATGTTCCCCATATAGTTATTACTGGAGAGGGAGGCAGTGATAAAGATGGATGTTTTTCCCTGTAAAGAGCTACTCTCAATGGTGCTTTTCTGAAAACTTTTTTAAAAGCGGATACAAGTCTATTAACTTTCGGAAAGGTGTCTCTGATATATTCACAGATTCTGTGGAGAGCATGTGTCACACAAGTACTATGCAGGATATTAGATTATAAGTTTCTCGTCCGAATGAAGCATTTGGTGCATATTCTCGTAAATGGTTTTAGATACTGTTTCGGCATCTACTGTATTTATAACTTTTGTTGCTATTACATATGCGTTATATGGAATAGTTGGATGTATTATGTATTATGTTTCTAAAAAAAAATTACGTTATCAGATGAAGCAGTGGGACATTATAAAAATTTGGTTTCTGAAGTATCTCAGGAAGAGTGGCATCCTTGCTTTAAGGACTGGTTTCATGGAATGCAAAAATGTATTGACGTTAAAGGGAAATATTTAGAAAAATCATTTAATTTTTTTAAACTAATCCTCGTTTGTTTTTCTAAAAATTTTCAGTGTTCCCCACGTATTTTCATTAATTTTAATAATGTATAACGAAGAAGTATAAGAAGTATAACGAGATAATGCTTAACTTTTTTTTATAAGTAATGTATGTTTAAATGCAAGAACTAATACGAAGCAACAATACGATAATTGGCCAGAAAATTACTTTCTAATACCTGCATAACAACCCTCATTTTAGTCATGTGAAACTAGGAAATAGACTCATCAATATGTAATTATTTCAAGCATCCGCATGTATTACCATCCTCGTTTAATGCATATACGAGTTATGAGGATGTCGATGTCCATTATCTCTGCAGACTTGTGTTTAAATAGACACTGCTATACGCTGCCACTATCAGACAGGAAACGGTCTCTCATTTAAATAATAATCAAAATTCACTGAAGTACAACAGGGGTAAGCTGCTTCAGTGATTTTTGTAGAGGGAACCCCTGTGTTGAATGCAGGGTGCATACGTAAATAAATGCGATATGAACAATTAATGTCCGGGATATAGCGTTCACGGGAGGGATTTAAATGTTTGTGTAGGGGCTTCTCGTCAGGTGCATTAATTATTGTTGGTGCGTCTCTCATTGGGGTGGAGGAAGAAAAGCAAGTTTTACTTTATTATGTCAGTAGATTGTAGGTAAGTAAATGATAGAAATAAAAGAGCTTGTTATCTTTATTTTGTTTTTTATTACAACTATCTATAAACATAAAGGATGAACAGAATAACAAAAATACAACATGCTACAACCTATACTATATTATTTATTTATTTTTATAACTTTAACTAACTAAAAATAAACTTCCGATTTCTAATTTAAATTTAATTTGTCTCTTGTAAATAAAAGTGTTTAATCACCGCACGAAATTCATGTTTTCCCATTTTTCTAAATGAATCAAAGTTCGTTGCTTCAATCCAGTATAAAAATGCAGTGGCGGCTCGTGCGTTATGAAAGAGGGCGAGCATAAGAATAACTTACCTATTTTTTGTACATAAAATCCATTCTCCTATTTTTCATGCTGGTAAAGACGTTGCTGACTTTGTTGTCAAATCCGGGATAGACTGGATCAACTTCTTTTCTATTGATAGGGCCGCCAATGCGTTCAGTCGATCTTCTGACACGAAATGAATGACTATAAGTTTTAAAATTTTGAGAATCAAATAATTTTGCTGCACTTAAGTGATCCTTAAAATCAAATCGGTCTCACATACTTCCTTTGCAGTAACAGCTCTGTTATCTCCAGCTGTCGTTTTTTGTCTTTTCCTTGCAGGTTCCTCATTATTGCGTTCTTGATTGTCATTGTCAGTAGAATATCTTATAAATTTCTAATGTGAATAATTTGCTGTTGGAATTGTTCAATTGCCTTTTGCAGTTGAGCACTGTCAACCCCGCGCAATGAAATATTTTCAACCAGTAGAGAAATTCCAGGCAATTCAAATGTTTCAATAAACCACTTGCTTCACTAATAGTAACTGAATCCACCCCATCTTCGTCAATAATTTTGTCTAAACATTCTTTGAAAGAATCCCGGTGTTCAAATAATGTGTTCACAGTTCGACTTTTGAAAATCCAGCGTGTAGGAGCAGCGCGTGGTAATCTACGTGACTATTTCATCAAGAATTACCGTTCGATTTGGCGATTGAGAAGAAAACTTGAAAATGACTGCAAATTTGCAAAGAAATTTTTACATTTATAGCACTCGTTCAATAATTAAATTAAATTAATGCTCGTAACAGTGAATATAATGTGCCTATGGAAATGTTCTTTTGATAATAGCTTGGATACCATTTGTCTTACCACTCATCACGGACGTCCCATCGTAACTTTGAGCGATTAGTTTATTGTTATCAGACCCATAAGGAGAATTTAAAATAGTTTGCAATTCATTCAGCAATGTTTTTGCTAATCCATCAGTATTATGTCTATCCGGCTTAAAAAAATACTAAAAACGTTCAAAAATTTGTCCATTAAACACGAATCGAATAATAAAAACCATTTGCTGATTATTAGCGGTGTCTGTAGTTTCATCGGCCACCAAAGCAATGGAATTTGCAGATTTAATTTCTTTTTTTAATATTTCCTGCTTGTAAATTTGCCACATTGTATCTAGCAATTCTTTCTGAATAGTTTTTGAGAAGCCATTAAACACTTGTGAACCTTTCATATTGCAGTGAATTGTGATTTCAATTGCTTATTGACTTATGTTCACAATCCACAGTAGTTTTGCCGAACTAGACTCAGTTGGGTGGGCACCTTCCTTGAGCTTCTTAATCGTCAGGGTTTATTCTCACGAATATCGTGGTATAAAAGAGAAATAATAATAATTAAACTCAAGAAATAAAACTAACATTAACACCACAAACATTTATTTCAAATCGAAAAGAAAAAAAAAAAAAAACTACTTTAACAAGTATAAAGCAGGATTGTGACTTTATTACGCCGCAACATAGAGAAAAATTCTTGTAAAATATGACTGTTACAGGAGATAAAAAAAACTCTAAACTGAATCCCGAACAAAGATCTAAATAAATATAAACAAACTTTATTAGCTGTCATCAATTACTTTATTCCCTTAAAATCAAACGTCAAATAGAACTTCCTCTATTTTCACACGTATCCAAAATTAATCATGCGCAATAACTCCAGCATGTGACAAATAAATTTCCCCCCCTTCCTACTATACTACGATAACTTAAATGAACAAAAACTATATTAAAAAAAAACAGTCTAATAAGTTTTGTTAATATTTTCAATGATTACAAAATATTACAAACTAAAATTATAAATTTAAGAAGCTTCTGATTTCAATAGAATTATTACTACAAATATAGGTATATATAAATATAATATTAAAAATACATATCTACATTTAGTTTTGTATACGTCACGTCACAAAAACTATTATAAGAGAGATTCCAGATAGGTTAATTTATTCAAATTACAAGTTTAAAAGACTTGTAATGACCCGTACTTGAATTTTAATAACATCAAAACACCGCAAAAAATACCAAACGAAGTTATCCAAACTACATTGAACAAAATTAAGTTCTGTTCAATATTAATAAAAAAACCCCTCCTATCTGTAAAAGAAATATCAAATCTCTAAAGCATGATGAAGGCACAGGAAACAGCAAGGCATCCCTACCTAACATAAAAATATAAATCAACATAATAATAATAATAATAATATATATATCTGTATTATCATGACTTCCTGCTTGGCGCGGACTTCGAACATCAAAATAGGCCCGTGCAATCTACAGACATGGACAAAAATACACATTACAATAAATTATTATATACAATTCCTAAATTCTATATTTATGTTCCTGGAATAAAATGTACATACACACAGTGTTTTATATATATATATTTTTACTTCTTTCTTCTGCAGGGAAAAATCCACTGCAATATGTATTGTAAGCACAGCGTCTAATTCAGCTGCAAAGTTGATTAAGCCTACATAAATACCTGGATTTTCCGACATCAATGTCTCATCATGGCCTCGTAACGCCAATTCAAAAGCTCCGCAAAATTTTATACACGTAATTAACCGGCGCAAAATATGTAATTTTTTTTTCCACATCTTCGTTGTACTTAATTTCATGTCGCAAATAAGCACTGTTTAACTGTCCACTTTGCTTAGAACACTAATATCCACGCATACATTCATGTGAGAAACGTAATTTTCGTGTTTTTTGCCCTTTCTGCGATTTGCTTTAAATCATTCAACCCTTGTTTGTTCCACGCACTAACCTCTTTCTTAAAAATTAGATAAAAACAGATAAAACAATAGTTTATTTGTTAGTGAACGCAAATCCACTCATATTTTTCAATTTATTGAATACTTTATCGTAAGTTCGAGTTTTACTTGTTGAAGTGTAGTTTATTTGAAGTTCAGGGACAGGTCTTCCTTTCTTCTGAATTAAAAGTTTTTCCTCAAATGATAGCGGGTTTTTTAAAAGATTTTGTACACTATTAACTTCCATCATTAGTAATACACACGTGCAGTAAGCGCCGAAAACAATCACATTAAACGCAAGACGCTAACTGGAGTCGAGCGAGTTTGTGGCCCAAAACGACGTATAAAAACATATGGCGAAGGAATAGGTACATCCGAATTCGGGTCCCGCAACATAGTTTTGAGCGTTTATGCGTTAGTGTCTGTGGTGTGGAAGGAAACATTATACCATCGTTATAAAAATACGTAAAAATAATCAAATACAATAATGCACTGAATTACATGCGAATTTTTTTCTGTGTTTATTTTAGTGGCTGGGTGGGCACGTGCCCTTGTGCCCTTTAGTACCAGCCGCTACTGTAAAAATGAATCCACGCGATGGATTTAGCTGAAACTTTGACAAAAATTACGCTTACTAAATACAAATTTTGGTCATATTACTAGCGCCATCTCTTTGATTTGCTAAGAAGTTATGTATTAAAAAGTTTAAACGACTTTCAATAAATATTATTTTAAAAAAGTAACTGCATCAATCATCCAAAAATATATTTTTCAAATCAATGTGTAAACATGTATTATGCGTAATAAAGTCTATAAGCCTTCGTAATTGGACTGATAATTTTGTCGATATGTTATTTTTTATACATTTTTTTTTCTTACAAGGGATGCCCATTTTCTATCTCCGTATATGGGTATCTCTCTTAGTATTGAAGATACCGGATCGGTTAAATTAGCAATGTTGGTCAGAATTTTGATGAGTATTTCATAGCATTTTCAGATTTGTCACATGTTGTCAACTTTTTGAGATATTTAAGGAAAATTTAAATTTGACCAAATTTTCAGTTATACGAGGTGCATTCAAGTTCTAAGGCCTCCGATTTTTTTTCTAACTAACTACTCACCCGAAAACTATGAAACTGGTGTTACTTCTCGACGTAATCTCCCTGCAGACGTACACATTTTTCACAACATCGACGCCATGATTCCATGGCCGCGGCGAAGGCTACTTTAGGAGTCTGTTTCGACCACTGGAAAATCGTTGAAGCAATAGCAGCACGGCTGGTGAATGTGCGGCCACTGACTGTGTCTTTCATTGTTGGAAACAGCCAAAAGTCACTAGGAGCCAGGTCAGGTGAGTAGGGAGCATGAGAAATCTCTTCAAAGTTGTTTTCACGAAGAAACTGTTGCGTAACGTTAGCCCGATGTGCGGGTGCGTTGTCTTGGTGAAACAGCACACGCGCAGCCTTTCCCGGACGTTTTTGTTGCAGTGCAGGAAGGAACTTGTTCTTCAAAACATTTTCGTAGGATGCACCTGTCACCGTAGTGCCCTTTGGAACACAATGGGTAAGGATTACGCCCTCACTGTCCCAGAACATGGACACCACCATTTTTTCAGCACTGGCGGTTACCCGAAATTTTTTTGGTGGCGTCTCATCCATTGTCACAATCGACGAAAAGAAAGTCCCATTCATGCCTTGGTTGCGCGTCAACATTGCTTGGCAACATGCCACACGAGCAGCCTTTTAGTCGTCCGTCAGCATTCGTGGCACCCACCTGGAGGACACTTTTCGCATTTTCAGGTCGTCATACAGGATTGTGTGCACAGAACCCACGGAAATGCTAACACTGGAGGCGATCTGTTCAACTGTCATTCGGCGATCCCCCAAAACAAGTCTCTCCACTTTCTCGATCATGTCGTCAGACCGGCTTGTGCGAGCCCGAGGTTGTTTCGGTTTGTTGTCACACGATGTTCTGCTTTCATTAAACTGTCGCACCCACGAACGCACTTTCGACACATCCATAACTCCATCACCACATGTCTCCTTAAACTGTCGATGAATTTCAATTGGTGTCACACCACGCAAATTCAGAAAACGAATGATTGCACGATGTTCAAGTAAGGAAAACGTAGCCATTTTAAGTATCTAAAACAGTTCTCATTCTCGACGCTGCCGCTACAATTCCATCTGCCGTACAGTGCTCCATCTCTGTGACGTATTGACAACGAACGCATGCTCATTTTAAAACAATGCACATGCTTCTATCTCTTTCCAGTCTGGAGAAAAAAAATCGGAGGCCTTAGAACTTGAATGCACCTCGTACATATCTTCGTAACCATTGAAGACAGAGCAAAACTAAAAATGGCATCTGATAGTATTTTTTACATAGAATTTAATAATATTTATTAAATATTCATGGCACACTTGAATATCAAGATATAAAATAAACTTATGCTTTTTTAAATGGCAATCATAATTGGCCATGACTTCATTAAAATGCTTATTTTGTTCTGATTTTATAAATATAAGGTTTGGTATGGTTATTTTTTTAAATCTTTATTATAGCGGAAGTAATTGAAATACTATTACTAATTCAAGAAATAATAGCCAAGAGGGCTTTTTAAAAACTAACAACATATGACAAATCTGAAAATGCTATCAAATACCCATATACGGAGATAGAAAATGGGCACCTTGTATATTCTATACACGTAATTTTTAGTCGATAATTGTAACTTACTATGTGTAAAAGTACAAATATGTACTTACTTGTACTTACATGTGTATGAATAAACACAATATCATACAATACTATCTTTAGCCTCATTTCAGTTATCAGCGGTGTGTGTGTATATAATGTTTTTGCCTGTACCTACTGTTTACTAGTAATGATTATTCTGTATCGTTTTCACTTTGCTCATTATAAATCCAATATTATATTTTAGATTTATGTGGTATGTTACAATTTTGAATTAATAATACTAAACTTGAAAAATAATTCGATTATTGCAAGTATTTTTGTATTTAATAAGAAACTTAACCACACAAGTAAATATTGAATTGTTTACATATTTTGACATTTTAAAATTTAAATTACTACACCCTTCCTATTAGATTCTGAAAAGTTATCTTTCTGATAGATATTTTCTGGTCAAATACCAGGATGAACTGACAACACTGAACCGAATACAGGCTGAAGTACCCCAAGGCGGTGCTATTGGCTCTATCATTAATTAAATTTATACTGGCGATACACCAATATCGAATATTACAACTACCGCGACTTATGCTGATAAATTTAGCAAGTGGACAAACCAAAAATATGCGCATAAATATGCAAATCATTTAGTTAAAATGTGCACAAAAATGTTGAAAATATGCAAATAAAAAAATACTTACAATACATAAATTTATTGATTCACTTAAAAATAAACAGACATTTTAATTTTTCTACATACTGAACTAAACCTAAATATGCATTTATTGTAGAAAGCATATTATAAACCGAAATCCACAATTCTTTTCCATCACATTATGGAATTTTTGGAAGATTTTCTGCCTAGATTCTTTTACTAGTTCTACACTTCGGTAAATATTAAAAAAAACTGTGACGTCTCTTATATGTCAAAGTATATCCATTATTATATATTAACAAATTATTATAAAAACACACTTGGCTATTTCACAATTTTTTATTAGATCTATGTCTAACATATGTTTCGGCTGTTATGCCATTGTCAAAGAGTATCTTAAAACTAACTTACAATACGTGTCCTTTTAACTTTTATACCTATATTTTAGTGCTAGGGTGCTGGTTGGGACATATTTACAATCACGTCTATTATGGGAGTGTTAACAAATTCTAACTGTGTATTCTATTTTAGAATTTGTTAACACTCCCATAATAGACGTGATTGTAAATATGTCCCAACCAGCACCCTAGCACTAAAATATAGGTATAAAAGTTAAAAGGACACGTATTGTAAGTTAGTTTTAAGATACTCTTTGACAATGGCATAACAGCCGAAACATATGTTAGACATAGATCTAATAAAAAATTGTGAAATAGCCAAGTGTGTTTTTATAATAATTTGTTAATTACAAAATGTTTCACCAAGAAGTGTCTGCTACATCAATTAATGAAATTCATTATTATATAATGAAACGGATATGCAAGATACATATCCGTAACTGTAAACAAGGACAAACACCTCGTATTTTTAGCATTTACTTCTGTTCAATACATATGTTTCAGCCATCTAGGCCTCATCGGTTGAACTAGTGAAGCAATGTATATACAAATTAATACAGATCTGTTAAACAACGGATCTGTATCTGTATCTACATTTACGCTAAAATCGTCTCCAAGCCATAACCAGTTTCGTTCTATCAGGCGACACCAATTTAATCAGTGACATCTGACGGAAGAAAGCGACTAGGCCAGAAAAGGCGATCTTCCGCTCGAATAGCAAGGCTATTACAAATAAGCGGAAAAATACGTATATTGGTGCTGGTTTTGTATATTTACCGCCATCTGGCGCGTGTTAATGGACAGCACCAATATACGTATTTTCCGCTTTTTTTCGTAATAGCCTTGCTATTCGAGCGGAAAATCGCCTTTTCTGGCCTAGTCGCTTTCTTCCGTCAGATGTCACTGATTAAATTGGTGTCGCCTGATAGAACGAAACTGGTTATGGCTTGGAGACGATTTTAGTGTAAATGTAGATACAGATACAGATCCGTTGTTTAACAGATCTGTATTAATTTGTATATACATTGCTTCACTAGTTCAACCGATGAGGCCTAGATGGCTGAAACATATGTATTGAACAGAAGTAAATGCTAAAAATACGAGGTGTTTTCCTTGTTTACAGTTACGGATATGTATCTTGCATATCCGTTTCATTATATAACAACGGCGTAATACGTGCAAAACGTATTGATAAATATCCCTTTTTTGTATATTTACCGCCATCTGGCGCGTGTTAATGCACAGCACCAATATACGTATTTTTCCGCTTATTTGTAATAGCCTTGCTATTCGAGCGGAAGATCGCCTTTTCTGGCCTAGTCGCTTTCTTCCGTCAGATGTCACTGATTAAATTGGTGTCGCCTGATAGAACGAAACTGGTTATGGCTTGGAGACGATTTTAGCGTAAATGTAGATACAGATACAGATCCGTTGTTTAACAGATCTGTATTAATTTGTATATACATTGCTTCACTAGTTCAACCGATGAGGCCTAGATGGCTGAAACATATGTATTGAACAGAAGTAAATGCTAAAAATACGAGGTGTTTGTCCTTGTTTACAGTTACGGATATGTATCTTGCATATCCGTTTCATTATATAACAACGGCGTAATACGTGCAAAACGTATTGATAAATATCCCTTTTTTGTATATATCCATTATGTTAAAAAGGCTAAGAAATTATTTTTTAAATTTTGTAATTTTCGTCTAAATACTTAATAAATTAAAAATGTCTGTATAATATCTAATTACATATTTTAAGTACGCGCATGTAAAAGAAAATACCGTTAGATAAATATATTTTAATTTAAAGTATTTTTCTCAGTTCGTTTGAAAAATACATTAATTATCCTGTAACTACAGTTCGCGTACCTTCCCAGATACTTTCCGGTAAAATCATGACTTCGTTTCCTCGCTTTTTACTTTATTTTTAAATAAAATCTAGGTGGTCGATCTCATGAAATAAGAAGTAAGAATCGTAGATTGTGCATTGCTGTGACATCAGAGTGGTCATCGGCCTTAGTTGGGGAGTCAGAGTCGTCACCGTACAGTCGCACTTGCCGTGGGGGGAATGTGGGCATCCAGGGGTACAGGGAGAGGTTTACGCACTGTTGGATCAAACGTTTTGGGGTCGACAACCGGGCAACCCCGTACTTACATACATATACACACACTTGCAGTACAAATACAGAACAAGGCGCTCACACGCCGTACATATACATACAAGAACGTCGAGGACTATCTTACCTCTCTGATTGCCACATCCCCTACACATTCTTACGGCTCTCTTTCTTCCTATGTGTGCATGTGTTGTTGTATTTTGTTGTGCTGTCGGACGGACAGCATATTGACCGTGTATACGAAAATCTTAGAAAAAAGCGTGATGTGGAAGAAGAGTGAGACGAAAAAAGAATGTAATTCCGGGCTCAACAGATGGTATCTATGACGATGGTAGAGAAAAAGGAGAAAATGGAGTGTGGTGGTAATCGAAGATATAGTAAAAATAATTTAGGCATGGATTTTTACAGTACAGTTTAAAAGCATTATTTTGTAAATGTATATTCATGGTATCTTCACAACCTATAACACGCGCCCATACTCTCATGATGTTACGTAACACCAACAAGCATTTAGAGATTAATCTGATAAGTTGAATTTAGAAATAGAAAAAAATATTTTAAATAGTTGTCTATATGCATACATAGAAGTATTAATCCAATAAAAAAGGCACTATCCAACTTATAACGTTTGAAACATACGTTTTTTTAACTTCATGTTTATTCTACAGCTTTATTCTAGATTTCCTAATTTAACGAAATTAAATATTATAGTTTATATGTGTTTTGAACTTGTTTCAGAAGAATTACCATTTGAAGGTCAATAACAATAAGAATTTTTATTCATTACACTGGTATACAAAGATTTTGTTAGAGTTTCCGCTGATTTATATTGTTGTGTACTTTAGATTTGGTGTATTTAAGACCAGCGATGCACAGACTTATAGGGAACAGGGGCCACTCGGGAAAATTATAAGCCAAGGACGGGCCACTACAAAGAATACTTATTAACACAAATATTTTTATTTTTAAATAGTATGAATTACTACAAATGATAAAAATAAAAGAACATTAAAAAATGTTTGTTGTAATTATGTAATCGTAATGTAATCTAATCATTACAATGTAATATTTCATGTTTTATTATTTTGATGCATGACATTGCATTGACCTAACAATTTTGTTTATGGTTGGCTCCACATTACTTGTCGCCACACGTAAAATTGCTTCCAGATTTTCATTTGCCAGACGGTTTCGATTTTTTGTTTTGTTAAGTTTCATCACCGAAAACGTTTGTTCACAAATATACGTCGATACAAATAAGCTAGCGCATTTCTATGCATTTATTCCCAACTCTTTATAAGCGGTTTTGTCAACGCAACGGTAAAAGTTGAGTAAATTACCTTCATTAAACTGGTTTCGTAAATTATCGTTTTGAATGTCTATCAATTCCAGCTGTATTGATTCCGGTGCATTTTCGGGTGAAATGTTGAAAGGATTGCTGAAAATGTCTAATAGAGGCTTAACTTTTTTGAAGTCTAGAAAACGATCATGAAAAGCTTGTATTAAAATATCAATTTTTTCAACATAAACGAAATTGACATCAGTTTTATTGAATTTCTCCATAATTTTTTTGTAGTTCGGAAAATGGCTGTAATTGGCTGAATTGATATGTGTCCTGAAAAGACCCAATTTGCATTGAAAGGAAGAAACATGAGAGTATAACTGCGAAATCAATTGATCTTTGCCTTGGAGTCGCGTATTTAAGACATTCATGTGATTTGTGATGTCTACAAGAAACGTTAAGTCACATAGTCAATCAGGGTTGTCGAGTTCGGAGACGTCCTTTTCTTTTCCACCAGAAATATTTTGATTTTTTCAATCAAGTTAAGAAACCGCTCTAGTAACAACCCACGACTTAGCCACCTTACTTCAGTGTTAAACAGGAGATCACCATATTCGCTTTCAATATCCTTGAGAAATTGTGCGAATTGTCGGTGATTGAGACCTCGTGATTTTATAAAGTTTACAATAGGAACTACAACTTTCATCACATTTTCAAATATCAATAATTTTGAACAGAGGGCCTCTTGATGTATAATGCAATGAAACTGCATTAATTCCTTGGTATCTATGTTTTTAATTTGCAAATACTCTTTTAACATAGTTATTATCCCAGATTTACTTCCAATCATTGAAGGTGCTCCGTCAGTCGTAATTCCAGATAATTTCGTTAAATCCAAATCCATTATAGAACATTTTCCAGAAGGGCTTTGAGCATGTCAATCCCCTTGGTTTGACTTGTCAATGAACTCATACCAATCTTCACTCACTTCAAAATTTTACGTTACACCTCGTAAAAATATTAAGAGTTGAGCAGTGGAACTTATATCTGGAGATTCGTCGAGTGCTATAGAAAAATACTCAAAACATTTCTCAATTTCGTAGCTAATTGCTCTTCTATATTAGCTGCTAATGTGGTAAGTCTTCTTTGAATAGTCATCCGATTTAGTTGAATTTTCTCAAACCTCTTTGCATCTTTCGGGCACATTGTTTTTGCGGCGATATGTAAACACTGCTTAACAAACTCACCATCTTTAAAACGCCTACAAGTTTTCGCTATTATTCGAGATATTTCAAAGCTAACTTCAGTAGCTGTTTCAGCATCTTGAATTGGTTTTGTAAACATAGCTTGCTGACCTATTAGTTCCCTTTGTAAAGTGGAAATTTTTTGCGTTCGATTTTCGCCGGTTAATTTGGTAAAAGTATGATGCTGGGTTTCATAATGCCTTTTCACATTATATTCCTTCGGAATAGAAACACTACTCTTGCATATTAAACAGACACTTTTGTTATGCGATGAAATAAAAAAGTATTTTTCGGTCCAAATATCTTGAAACTGTCGGTTTTCATCTTCAACCTTACGACTACGTTTTTTACTGGGGCCTGGTTTATCCATATCAAAATTGATATTATATTGTTGCGTAGGTAGATGCCAAGTTCGAACGACGAAATATTTATTCTTCACAGATTACGATTCAAACAATATAACATTCGCTTCTCCGTAGTTAAAACTTAACTGCCCCGATAATATAACATCGAGAACCTACCACATTGTTCGGGGATAATACCGACGTGTTTCGCGAATCTTCGAGTAATCTAGTTGGTTCGACAGATTTCCAGTCTCGTAACAATATGCTTGGAACGACGAGGAGCATACCCGTCCTACGTAGTAAACCTGAACAAGAAAGTAGTAGGTACTTAAAGATAACATATCTTACTAACAATTACAAAAGTTAGAATAAAATGAAAAGTTAAGAAATATTGATTTGAATGGATTTTTACCTACTTTCGTAGCTTTTCGAACAATTTTTATAATTCGTTGGTGGGCCGCATAAATATCGACAGTGGGCCGCTCGCTGATTTAGACTGTCACACGCCTGCAACCAAGAAACTGCACAGTATTTTTATACAGTTTATTATAGATTTTTACTCACTAAAACCGGGAAAAATATTCTAAAAATTCCATATCTTCAGGTTTTCACGCAAAACCCGTGTTTATAGTTTCATTTAGAGTGAAAAGCCCGCTTAACCCCAAATCCTATGCCCGATTCTAAAAATCCTGTGCAAATGTGATTTCTTACTTTCATTTAATATAGTGATGAGTCATCCGACGATGCGTCGGGTATCACACGGCCCGGCACCGTCTAGAAAAATGTCGATGCAGGAGGATCGAGAAGATCGAACCTACGAGAATTTTCCCTTGAATATAAATAACACTCAAGAGGGATTTAACCATTCCACACCAAATCACCGTCGAGTGATCTTATATAAATATAAATACATAAATGTTCTTATTGTTAATTATTAATTTTTAAATTGTTATTTAGTGTATTTCGTTTTTATTGTTAATATAGTGTGTGTTTAAATTACCTTTAGTTTTATTTAAGGACTCAGGGAGACAAACATTTTACAGTCAGAAAGACAAGTATTTTACAATATGCATTAAAGTGAAATTCAATAATAAATATAAAGCGAAAATAAGTAGAATATGAGCAGTGGAAGAGTAGTGTGAGGAAGCTCATATCGATCATGTTCGAACCGGTTTAAATTGTTGTCTGACTGGTTGAGTTGAGCATGTTTACACATGTTTCCCAGGGTATTAGGAATGAGTATAAACAAGCGTATTGTCAGATTTGCTCATGATTCAACATGTTAAATAAATTTTGTATAAGCCACACATTTTGCATTCAAACGTGACTGTTCTCGTATATTTAGTTATATATTATGGTTCCAAGAGATTGTGTTATTTTTCTTGACGACTCATTTTATTTGTGGTGAATATACTGTTAAAAATCAACACAAAAAAAAGATAGGTAAGTAATTTTGTGAAGAAAGTTTATTTTGCTTACTTCAAGTTGAAACTTTTGGATCAAAACAAAGTCTAGGCTCCTTATAAGGTGTGCAGAAGGTGTGTGGAAAATTGTATTTTGGTATTCCTATGATGTGGCGTGAGCAGCAAATACACACTACCGACTGCTATTTCTGTTCGTTAGATGTGAAAGGTTTCGATACAAAAAATAAAAATAAAATATTTTACCCAAATCTTAATTCAAACATTCGTCCAGTGCCTCATAGCTCTTAAATACCAGTTCCACACCCATTTTCCAGTTTGGAAGATATCCTAAGTGATTATGAGAATGGAAACATATTACCTCCCCAGGACGAATTTAGTTCAGATTTCTTTGTTGACGAGGGACCTCAACTTTTTTCTATGAGCGAGTTCAATGACCTAGTTAGAGATTTAGGCCTTTCAAAAAATGATGCCGAATTGCTGGGGTCAAGACTAAAACATAAAAACCGACTGCCACCCGGAACCTCATTTTCGTGGTACAGGTAACCAGAGAGAATTTTTCTCCAAAGAGGAAAATGAGTTTGGTGGAGTTCAATATGATTCATCTGAGTGGTGCATATTTCTTGATTCGTGAAAAACAAGCCCCAAAGCTGTCTTGCTGCATAATGGGAATAAATTTGCATTACTTGCTGTAGGACACTCGGTGAATTTGGAGGAGAACTATACTGTTCAAAAGAATTAGCGGCAAAAATAGCACCTCAAGCGAGTTTTAGAGATTATAAACCTTCAAAAACCAACCCAGTCAACTTCTATCCCTTCAAGACCCTTTGAAAATGCACAGATCCTGTACACCGTCCTGATAACAGTTCCTGTCAATACTAAGAATCGTTTCTGTAAAGTCTATAAGTATTTTAACAACTTTTCCTAAAAATAAACATTCAAAATTATCACTAACCTATCCAGTCGTTTAGATATATTTTAAAATTTAAAATTCACGTAATTTCTTAAAATAAACCTACCTGTTAATGTGCGGTTTTCTCTTAATATCAATTTCGTATCATAAGTCTATATATTTTCGTTTATAATTCAATGGTTATGCCTGTGAGAATCACTTTTGTAAAACTCATGTAGTAAATCACGTGATCACAGCATTTATAGCTTTCAAGTACTGTTGTCTTATAAAATTTTAAATTTTAAATATGCACAAGTAAATTGTTTATTTGTACACCTATATAGCATTTTTATTTTCAGTACTTATGTTGAATATTCATTTGTTTACGTTGTGTCTCAGTCGGTTGATAAGTTTTTATAGTAAAAATTACGGAGATCTGTAGTACACATTGGGAACGAATCCTAAGATCAAAAAGTAAGTAATTTATACACTGAGTTAGCCGGATTAAACTTAAAAAGAACCAATAATATTTATAGAGAAAAATTGCTTGCTCGATATAACACGAAGTGAATTTAAATACTGATTTTTATAGATAAATTAAAAAATTTGTTCGCATCCAGCGACATCTTTAAATAAATAGAGCAAAAAATCTTATGATACCGACATTTATTTCCCTATATATTTAAAAAATTTTTGTTAGATTCACTTTCATTATTATTAATTGTTAATAAAAAAATACAACCCTGAAGGAATATTTCAATTGCCAGAACAACGTGGGACCTGAATAAGCAAAACAAATATATAAATTCTCTCTTGTATATTATTAACATATTTCAATTAACACTTCAACTGAGAAGAACTATTATTTATATCTCAATATATATATAATGAACTGAGATAGAGTTATTTGCACGACGTTGGATACCAAAAACAATATTATACTCAGGGTCTATAGTTCTTCTTATTTTTGATATTGAATTCCTTAACTTAAGCAATAAAGAATCTACATATATTAAATTTATTATTATTTTTTAAAAAATGAATAAATATGAGCTGCCTTATATTTTATTAGTTAACAATATTAAACATAATTTCTTACAAATTAAATATCCTGTTCGTCTCTAATAATGTTCCTGGCACCAAACTCCTGTCACTCCTGTCCTGTGGTCATCTGCTTTCTCTTTTCCAATTATTTCACAGTTGCCATAAAAAATTACAATTTACAATAGAAACAGAGATGAATAACAAAATAAACTTTCTATATATGATCTTAATAAAAGATCAAATCTGCACTACCTGATATGTCAAATCGACCTCCTCGGAAAAATACATGAGTTATCATAGTGGCCAACACAAGTTAAAAACGTTCAAGGGACACTAACCGCGATCCTCAACTATATCCCAAAAACCAATACAGGACACTAACATTTAGCTAATTAATTGACTGTGTCAATCGTTGTATCAAAGCTGTATTAATTGAAATAAGAATGATTTGAACCATCATAATTAACCATTGTTTGGTGGTTTATTTGATATTAAAAGACGGAAACGACTTGTAAATAGACCGTGTTAATCGCGGAATTTAAAGTTTCTTTTTAAAAAAGATACTTTTGCCACGGGCAAAATTGATTTTATTACAAATTTTATCGTTTTATTTATTATTTTCCGGATGCATCTTTCAAATCCGCAAATTTCATATTCTTAAACCGCACTTAATTAGCGTATCTAATTGACGGTGTATTAAAACACAAATGAGCTATTACAAAAGCGAATTATCGATATGTCAACGTATTTTAATTTGATCTGTCTTTAATGCTACAATTATGACCAAGTTAATTGCAAGTGTTCCGTTGCGTTGTCAATGAAATATATAAAGTTCAAACCTGTTATCTGTTATATGTTATATACCTACAAATAATAGCTTTATTATTATATTTATGCTTGTGTTATATATTTAACATGTGTTCTTTAGATTATGTCATATGTTGATCGTGAGTAAATTTTTCTACTATTATTGTTATTCATACAACGCGATACTTATTTATATTTCTTATTGGTTTCTCGGCGTGTTGTGCAACATATTGCATTCTATTAATATTAGCCGACAGGAATTGTTAGCAGATATCGAATCATTATTTTTGTAAATACAATTATATATGCACTGTGTGGTATAATTTTGTTTTATTTTTTTGTGATCGCCACTTTCATAAACTACATGAATTTTATTTTTGTTTTATAAGACGACGAATATACAGGCTGATTCATTTTCGGCGCTCACCATGGGGATCTCGCTTATTATTGGAGATAGAGTATAGGTTTAAATTTGGCAAAGTTGTTAAATTTTGTGTTTGTTATAAATCCGTAAAGAAAATAGACCTGTGACAAATGACCTTCGTTATTTAAAAAAAAAAACGCGAAAACCTCATTTTCTTCTTTACCTGTAGCACCGACATTTGGCCTTGTAGAGAAAAAATAAAAACACATCCTTGTGGCCATTTCTAAACCTCTATCCAGTGGTGTACTCTAAATTTTATACGACGTTTCGTTTCTTTCTGGCCATCATCAACTATCTAATTTCTTATAGGCGCCATAATGGATTTAGACATCTTCAGAAAGAGTTTTTTTTTTCTGATTTCAACCATGTACCACATGCTGACTAAAGTTTTTGACATTAGGTTTTATTTGAAAGAATAAATTATAAGATTAAATAATGTAGCCATGGAATTTCAATCTGTCAAACATTTCATTTATTGTTCATTAATAATACAAAAATGTCATACACTAAAGAAGAGAAACGAGATATGATAAGTATTTTTTATTCTTCGAACCGAAATTCAACAGTAGCGAGTACAAGATATCTACAATTATATCCAGAACGACAACAGCCTCATCGTACCATTTTTCTAGATCTCGACAGAAATTTGGTCGAGAATGGATCGTTTACTAAGCCGCGTAATGGTCAAGACAACAGGAATTTAAATGAAAATCGACAAGATATTTTACAAATGGTAAATTAAAAGCGTGCTTTCAAATTTCATGTTAATCTTGTATTTTTATAGATAAATAATAATCCATCAATTTCTACACGCGAAGTAGCGTCAGAATTAAATTTGTGCCAGTCCAGAGTTTGGAGAACTTTACACAAAAGTAGGTTTAAACCATACAGGATCCATGTTAGTCACTCTTTACTGCCTGGAGATAATTTGAGAAGACTAGAATATTGTAATTGGTTAATGGGAAGGATAGAAAATGACGAAAATTTTTTAAGCAAAATCATCTGGTCAAATGAAACAAAATTTACATATTCTGGAATGTTCAACAGAAATACGGAGCACTATTGGGCAGTACAAAATCCCCGACAAAACAGGGCTAGAAGATCACAACATCGTTTTGGAATAAACGTTTGGATGGGTATTTTGGCAAATCGTCTCTTAGGACCAGTTGTGTATGAAGAACATTTAATGGAGAAAGATATTTAAACATTTTACGTACATACGTATCTGACTATCTTGACGACAATATCCCATTAAATCAATTACAATATTTATGGTGGCAACAACATGGCGCACCAGCACACAATGCAGCTGTTGATAGAAATTTCTTAAATCAAGAGTTTGCAAACCGTTGGATTGGAAATAGGGGAGTTGTTGAATGGCCTGCAAGATCACCTGATTTAAGTCCGCTAGATTTTTTTTAATGGGGATATGTTAAAAATAATATTTGTAAAGTAGATGCGCCACAAAACATTGAAGAATTACGAGACAGACTTCAGAATGCCTTCGATGCAGTTCCTAGAAGAACTATACAAAGGGCAGTACAAAATGCCAGAAGGCGTGCCCAATTGTGCATTACCGAGGATGGCCAGATAATTGAACATTTACTGTAATTGTTTATTGTTTACTTTTCTATGTATTTTTATTAAAGTTTTTGTTATCTTGTACTCGCTACTGTTGAATTTCGTTTCGAAGAATAAAAAATACTTATCATATCTCGTTTCTCTTCGTTAGTGTATGACATTTTTGTATTATTAATGAACAATAAATGAAATGTTTGACAGATTGAAATACCAAAGGCTACCTTATTTAATCTTATAATTTATTATTTCAAATAAAACCTAATGTCAAAAACTTTAGTCAGCATGTGGTACATGGTTGAAATCAGAAAAAAAAAATCTTTCTGAAGATGCCTAAATCCAATATGGCGCCTATAAGAAATTAGATAGTTGATGATGGCCAGAAAGAAACGAAACGTCGTATGAAAATTTAGAGTACACCACTGGATAGGGGTTTAGAAATGGCCACAATGTTGTGTTTTTATTTTTTCTGTACAAGGCCAAATGTCGGTGCTACAGGTAAAAGAAGAAAATGGGGTTTTCGCGTTTTTTTTTAAATAACGAAGGTCATTTGTCACAGGTCTATTTTCTTTACGGATTTATAACAAACACAAAATTTAACAACTTTGCCAAATTTAAACCTATACTCTATCTCCAATAATAAGAGAGATCCCCATGGTGAGGGCCGAAAATGAATCAGCCTGTATAGTTGAGTCAATAAATGATTGTCTCACCTAATATTTCCGAGAATTAACAAAAGTTTTGAGACAAATTCGTAACTAATTTTCATCACTTGGAAACAATTCGATTTAGTTACTATTGCTGGGAGTTTATTTAAGCAGACTTTGGCAACATAAATGTTGACAGTTCTCATACATAAAATTTGGTGTCATGGCGTACAAAAATGAAAACTGAAAAAGCGTCTCTAATTTAGTTAGCCGAATGCGAAAAGTGGATATTGTAAATATGTTTCAACGACCAGTATCTCATTACCAATTTACCGAACAGTAAGGGAATCTGAGGGGGGAATACCTTGTCTTAACCTACCAAAAAGCGGAAGGCTTCGGATGTTGACTGATGTCAGAGCAGGTAAATTTAGAGAAAGCCCAAAAGAATGAATTGGTGTATCTACGCGAAGAATAGGCAGGCGCTATTGAGTATTACACATAACTGCACATAAGGAAATTAAAGGAAGTCAAGTGACATTTAGAAAAAGAAGAAAATGCTCAAAATACACAACAACTGTGCAGTTGTAACGCATTCCATGGTGTTGTAAAGCACTAAGCGTTCAATACTTTTCAAACGATCGAGTCATCGGTTTTTGGACGATGAAAAGAGGTAAAGGATAATCATGGGGTCTATACCGAGGATTTCAATGCAGCTCCGGACAATGTGAAATATAAAAGAAAAGCTAAATTTGAAGATAAAATTCTGGTGTGGTGCGCCATTTCTCCGGCAGGTGCAAAGCAACTATATGTGGGATATGTTAGAGAAGAAGCTGTCACTACAGCCCTTTATATACAAATATGTTTACCTAAACTGTTACGATTTATAAGCAGTCGTCACAATAATGATAAAATCATGTTTTGGCCTGACCTAGCTTCTTGCCATTATGCCAGGGAATAGATTGCGGGCTAAGAATGTCTCATTTGTACCCAACAAAGATAATCCATCTAATGTTCCCCAAGCACGACATATCGAAGAATTTCGGGCCTTATTAAGCGATAATGGATGGGTGGCTGATAACGAAGAACAATTAAGAAGGAGAATTTATCAAAAGATTCGGAAAATCGATGTTACCACCATCCAATCACTTATGAGACACTTACGAAGAAAACTGCAAAGGATTGAAGACCATGGGCCGCTAACTGCATTATAATATATCTTGATTGTTTAGAAATCATGTTAGCCGTTAATTTTTCACATAGTTTAATTAAACAAACTTTTATTTAATTCGATCGAGATTTTTCGGCATGTTTTCTGCGACATAACATGTTTGTGAAGGAAGCAGTGCGTTCATTCCGCCCTTGGCAAAATATTTTCATTAATCCACTGTTCTCTCTTGTTATCGCCTATGCACCATCACTACAACCTGCAATACATTTTGTCCAATCTATGTTAGTATTTCTAGAACCTTCATAAAATACTAATACTAATACTAAATACTAAAATACTAATACTAATAATAAAATACTTCATAAAATACATCAAAAAAATCTTGTCCTATGCATGACCCCCGGTACTGTTTTGCAAAACAACATATATTCTTTGATTGATGTGTCCTTATCACATACATACCTCACAAAACATAAAAACTGAGACATGTTTGCTACACTTGTTGATTCATCAAACTGAATACTAAAAAAATCACTTGAACTCACTGAATTAATTATTTGACCGCGAACATTGGCAGCCATGTCATCGATTAACTTTGACATTGTGTCGTTAGAAAGCGCAATTTTTTTCATTTTTTTTTGTTTCTTCCACGCCTATTAAAACACTGACCTTATCAGTTATGAGGTTTCGGCGACTGTATGGGGTTTGGACATCTTAGCTACTCTTAGTGCTACAAGATAAGATCCTTCAAGTACACTTTTATCAGTATGGCTCGACTTACAAACAGAAGTTTGTCGGTTTCTCAAGGTTTGTTTTTATAAGCCGGATGTTTAGTTTCTAAGCGTCGAATTAATTTTGATGGCTTCATGTTTTCATCGGAGAGAACTTGAAAGCAAACAACCCACTGTGGCTTTCCATCCAATAAGGTAAAACCATAATTTAAATAACTGTCACTGTACAATCTTGCCTTTTTACCAACCGATTCACTGGATGTAGATGGCTCACTTCGTTTTTACACAAGTTTATCCATTTCGCATAGGAAATTTAAGAGAAAAACAATTCAGTTTCGCATTCGAAACTTAACTGAAGTTGTGCAATCGCAAGCGTTTCTTTTATATTGGTGACAGCACGACTTGTTCAAACGCATCCATATGCATGTTCAAACATGCTCTCACAGCGAGTATTATAGAAGGAGACCAAATTACAAAGACCACGTACACATCAAGTTAGAACTTGTAAACTGCTCACGTACGTACACGTCATACATGCTTATACATCTTTATACCCGTCGCTATAAACGCAGCGACATAAAATAATAGGAATAGTCGTATTGCATTTTTTATATTGTCGGTATTTTCTTAATGTCTAAAATTAGTGCAATGTGATTATTAAATAATTATTAGATAAATACTTTTTTACATTTATAATTATAGTTACACAATTAATTGCATAATTACATGCAATTAATCTACGAAATATTAATTTTATTTACATTTACCACGGAGCTAAGAAGGTGTTGTGAATCGCTATTCTAGACAATGAAAATATCAACTATTAACTCGTTTTTAGCGATATACAGGGCAATCCAAATTAAGTGTTCACCATTGGTAACTTTGTTATTATTAAAGATACAAGATTGTTTAAATTAGCAAACTAATAGTACTTTTAACGCTCTTTAAGATGGAAGAATTTAAAAAAACAAATGAGCAGCGCGTTTTCGAGTTATTCCGAAAAATGTTTTTTTCAAATTGAAACCCCTGTATATTATATCATTTTCTGGTAGAAATTCAATTTTTAAACAAAAAATCTTATAAGAACTTTTTTACTGGGATTAAAAACACTTGAGTTATAATGTATAAACAAAAACAGCTAAATAATTTTTATAAACTTTATTTTATACATAAACATATCATTAAAAGAAAATAAAAATCACTAATTTTTTCATAGAAGATGTTCAAAAATACCACCTTGTTGTTCAATACATTTTTGAACACGTTTCTGAACTTGTCGAACTGCTTTTAGTATGGTCCCACCATCTATTTGGTTTATCTTTTCACTAACTGCAATTTTTAGGGCGTTTACGTTTTCGTACCTTTGCTTATAAATCTTTGTCTTTAAATAACCCCATAAAAAAAAATAAAGCGGTGTTAAATCTGGCGATCGGTAGGCCACTGAATAGGACCATTTGTTCCTATCCATGTTGTGCGCAGGTGCGCCATCCTGCTGAAAATGCAGATTCTGTCTACTTATGAGATCAATATCGTCTAAGAAATTATTCAAAATTTCAGTCAAAAATTTTATGTACCTTTCACCAGTTAGAGTGCCCTCATAAAAGAAAGGACCAACAATCCTTGAACCAATTAAACCGCACCAAACATTAAAACTGTAACGGACTTGCGGGCGTCTTGGATGTACTAAAAGAAGATTTTCCTTTGACCAGTAATGATGATTTTTTGTATTGTACATTCCAGAATTTGAGAAATTTGATTCATCGGTCCATAAAATATAACGAAAGTTCTTTACATTTTGGCGACAAAAGTTAAGATACCAGTGGCAAAAAAACATTCTTCTCTCTGGATCCCCTGGCAAGAAAACTTGAACTGGTTTGTACTTATAAGGAATGAATTTGTGTTTCTTCAGAATCCTATGCACAGTACCGTGACTCAAATCAGATTCCTTGATAATATCTAGTATGGAATTCTCACGGTTGGCCTCAAAATATGCAAGAACTAGAATTTCCGTGGCCTCGCTTATTATAAAAGTCCTTCTTGTTCTTGTTTTGGCAAAAACACTCTCATTGCCTCTAAATTTTCGGTACAGTCTCAGAAAAAATTGCTCATTTGGTTGTGTTCGGAGTGGATATAATTCAGCGTAGTGTTCTTTTGCCCTCCTAGAGGATTTTCTGCACACTAAATAAGATTCTAACATATCACACTTTTCTGCATGGGTAAAAATCATTTTTTTGTCAAATTAATAACTAGCAAAATGAAATTTATGAGTGAAAGACTAATAAAACTGTACTAATATTTGACGTTTACTAGAAAGAATTAACGTCGTTATCATAGAAACATAGAAATGCACTTGACTTAGCTGTTTTTGTTTATTCACTATAACTCAAGTATTTTTAATCCCAGTAAAAAATTTCTTATAAGATTTTTTGTTTAAAAATTGAATTTCTAACAGAAAATGATATAATATACAGGAGTTTCCATTTGAAAAAAAAAAAATTTTTCGAGAACACTCGAAAACGCGCTGCTCTTTTTTTTTTAAATTCTTCCATCTTAAAGAGCGTTAAAAGTACTACTAGTTTGCTAATTTAAACAATCTTGTATCTTTAATAATAACAAAGTTACTAATGGTGAACACTTAATTTGGATTGCCCTGTATACCCAGACGTCTTGAAGCTATCTTCTTATATCTGCTATATGCTGTTATCTCGATATGTATTAATAATATATTAATATAAGTTCTCTAACTCTATAAATAAACATTTTATTGAAAAGTAATTTAAAAAAAATAATTCAGATGCATTATTCAGTCCGTAGCCGCCCAAGATGTAAAGACTTTTTAAACAAGTGCTATATATATATATATATTGTAATAGGGCTAACCATGTATATGGAAGGTTTGGAACAAAAATATAGTGTTATATTTTAAATTGTTATTATAGAATAAGATTTTCATAGAACTGCATTTTTCACATGCCATATGAATTAAGTTAATACCACGTGTTTAATTTATCATATTTGTAACACTCCTTAATTTAATTTCTTGTAATCATTAACTTCAGTCATTTTCTTTTACTTTTTATTCTCACCGAAGATATTTAACTTGATTGATTGGATTTATATGTCATCTATTATGATCATAATTTATTTGTAATGTTAAACGTTAGGGTGTAGTGATGTATTATAATCTGAGGAGAGGGTTGCCAAGACAAAATGGATAGATAAACAACATTGAATTTAAGGTGCCTGGAGTTTGAAAAAAAAAAGAGGAATTATTGATATTTTTGGCAGGACACGTCGTTTTTTTTAAAAAATTGATAAAAGTGTGTTCCTGAAATCAAGAGATAAATAGAAAACGAACTAGCTTATTCTCACTGAAGCATGTTACATAAGTTTTTAAACCTACATACATTATTTTAGGAAAATTATCGGACCACAGACATGCCGAAGCCATTGTTAACGAATTACTTTATCTGAAGGAACGCTAAACCCACCTGGAACGATCCCAGTTCACCTATCCTACTTGTGCCGATAACCTGTATACCGAAGACCAACTTCCAAAGAACATCCAGAATTCTCCGCATCAACCCATTTGAGTACTCATTGATTTATTTCTTTTAAAAAAACATTTGAAACTTCAACTACTTCCATTCAAAAAGATAACGTTAATATTTTATATTAATACTTATAATATTAGTTTTTAAATTTATATAATGTTTTAAGTGGAAAAATACAGTTCTTTTCAACTTGAATTTGTCACACATGTTATAAAGATTTTGTTTTTAATAATTTATGTCATTGTAATTATCCTTTCATATAAAATTCATATCAAATTAAACGGGTGATATCTAATATTTATCCACTTGTTTTATTCTCTATCAGATACCGAACTCGCATTTACTTTTCACTCAGCACTTCTAAATTGAGTTAGCCGGTATAACAATTTAAGAACCTATCATAAATTTTGTACTAAGATTAGCTTTTGGTAATAATATCCTTTTATTTTTTTTAATAAAAAAATTACAAAGTATCACTTGTGACAACTGTCATCTTTGACATCTGCTTTGATTGATATTAATACTTTAAATTTTCTAGGTCTGGTATTTATTATTAGACTATTATACGTTTTATATTATTTGATTATTATCTCTTTTGGTTTATATTAATATATATATATATATATATATATATATATATATATATATATATATATAAAATACATAAATACCTACATAAAAATATATATACATATACAAAAGAGAAGCAATTAATAAAAATTGTATACTGATCATTGAAAGTGAAGGCCTTATTCTATGAAGATAAAAATGTAGCGTAATTAATTATTCGCTCGCACATGTATACAACGTGAGCAATCTCAAGTGTCCGTAATTGACGATCGAATACTTAGATTGGCATCAATGTAACATCGACTGTATTATTTACCCTTCTTGACATTTGTCATTTCTGACTCATGGTGATGACATTAACCTGTAATAATAATGTTAGTAAATTGCTAAACTTACAATTTAATAACTCATTATATATTTGATATTAAAAGTCACAATAAATAGTTCTTAATAATTCACAAAATGTATACCGAAAATCTACGAATATTAAAAAGTTCTTAGCCAAAGATAATTATAACAAGTAGAGAATGTAAGCTCCCATTATAAATGGTGAAATCATAAAGAGAGCCATCTACCGGCTAAGGAGAACGTTTCCCGGGAAAATTAGAATTCTGAATTTATTAAATTTTTTTAAAAATATTTTTGCATAACTTATTTATAAACATAGTTATAAAATTAGAATCAATATATTTTTATAGTCAAATTAATATAGTTACACTACATCTATAACAAAGTTCTAAAAAAAATTACTCATTATATAAGATTTTTGAATGTTAAAAAGTTTGTATTATTTACAGCCATTTCAACGAAACTAATTTAAAATAAATGTAAAAATGAAATAAAAAACAAATATATATATTTTAACTACTAACTTTATTTATATTGTTAATGGAAAAAGCTTATTTGTCAAAATTGGTAACATTACTGGATACAGGTCTGCGATCCTTTCCATTAATTATTCTATTAGCAACTTTCGCATAATTAAAGATCAACAGCTTTATAAAGCTTATTAATTTGACTTTCATTATAATTAGTCTATATTTGTACTTCTCCCATAATATACAATTCTTCCAATTTTACTTATTAAAATGATCATTACATATATTGAATTTCATTATTAAAACAACATTTTAATCATAAAGGTGAATAAAATTAATCAAAACAGTGAATAAAATGTTTCTAGCAACACTTTATTCACAGTGCTATTGACAACACGAATAAAGAAAAAAAAATAAAACGTCGCACTACCTTTAAAATTTTCGTTGCCAGGATCGTTGTTTCAAGTCTCATGTGACATTTCACGCAAATTCTTCAATTTGTCGATTTCAAGTCCGAAACTGTGTTTGAAATGGCAAATAACCAGAGAGAAAGCATACCAGAAGATGTTCTGAACGAAGCTGCGATTGCAGTATCCAATTTATTGACAGAAAAACTAAATTAGTTTACGAAAAAGAGTACAAAACATTTTGCGACTGGAAGACAATAAAACTGTGAAAACTGTTAACGAGGAAATACTTCTAGCATATTTCTTAGAAAAATCGCAGAAAGTAAAGGTGCCCACCTTATGGTCTCATTACTCGATGCTCAGAGCAATGCTATCCATAAATGAAAATATTGATATTTCCAAGTACGTAAACCTAACTATTCAAAATTTCATTTAATTATTTTCTAGTTCTTCAGGTTTTCAAGGCTCATCGCTTTTATAAAAAGACAATCTTCAGGTTACAAAAAAGTCGAAAACTTTTGAAAGAACTGATTTTTACAAATTTTTATCCGAGGCCCCTAATGAAATGTACTTATATGTATGAAGGTAAGAATTTTTATAATCATCCTTGAAATACGTTTCCTAATTTTCATTCTTTCTAGGTAGTACTAATTATGGGTATAGCTGGCGGATGTAGAATTGACGAACTACATAAAATTCGAGTTGATGATATTGATGAGAAAGAGTCTGTTCTAATAATTTCGCTTCCAGACACTAAAACAAATAAGAGCCGCAAATTTACAATTATCAATGAAAACTGTCAAGAAATGGATTCAGCATTTGATGAAATGTATTGCACTAAATGGTGATTATGTGAAAAAATAATTATGTAGGTTGGTAATACAATAAATTTACTTCATTTTAAGACTGCTTTGATTATTTTGTCTTTCTTATTCTTATTTTGTAGTTAAGGACCTAATAACATATTAATATGTTATTAATACATAACTACATATATATATATATATATATATATATATATATATATATATATAGGTTAATAATAAATTAAAATCGGGCAAGCGGTCTGTCAAATAAAACTCACTTATTTTTTTTCTCTATATTTCACAACTAGTTTGTTGTTTCTTCAGGAGATACTACAAGATTCATTAATATTACCGTTTCGGGAATTGGTGGATCCTAAACATCACACAGCTCTGTTATGCAAGCAATTAAATTTTCTTCGTTTGCATTTCTTGGGATCCAGATGCATTTGTCAGTTTTCTCTGCGACGCGATTTCATCATATTGATATTTACTTAATAACATTTGAAATATATTTACATGGTGTGTATTAGGTTTGTGAATTTAGAGGTTATATCTAGTTCATTTAATTAGACCATCGTAATAATATTATGACTTATTACTTACATGACACATTATGACTATAATAATTATTATTATGACATATTGAAGATTGTTTTACAAAGCCAAAAAGAGCGTATCAGTTTTTTTTAGCCGCCAGTTTACATAAATTGTTATAATTCATACTTATATATATATATAATATTCTCACCCATAAATAATGTATATGAGTAACTGCCTTCATAAAAATTTCTATTAAATATATTTATTGTTATGCATGATATATATTTAGAGATTATTTTCCATACATTGATATATCACATAGGGTGACTTCATAAATATTAATATGAAATAAAAGCGTTATCTAATCTATTGGTGGTTAGAAATCCTGTTTGTATGCGATATGGATTTTAATGCTACGGTAAAATTAGATATTTCGCTGAATTAACGTTTCCATTTTTATTTAATTATTACGTTAGCTAAAATAACGAAGTTACGCGTTATTGTGCTTATGTTGCGAAGTATAGGAAGTTAAATTAAATACTGAACTTTAGCATAAACAAAAGTTTAATTAATTACTTTATTAAACAAATATCAGTTTTTAAATTTTGCGAAAATATACATTTTTAAGAAAAAAAAATGTCTCCCAAAAATCAAAAAGATTATGACCAATAAATTTAAAGTAATTAGTATGGATCGGCAGTCAGGGGTACATTCCAGGAGGGTACTCAAGTAAATTTGTAGCGGACCACTTTATTGTTTAGTTTTATTAGTTACTTGAGTTCTATTGCGTAAATATGTTATGGACACACGGCAATGTCTACTCATCTACTTGCATTTAACAGAATCGAAACAACTAATGCAGAATTCATAACATGTAACGTAACTTGGTGTTTGAAATAGTTATGGAGTTAAAAGAACGATATAAATAAAGAAAAAAGTGTTATTATTTGTAACAGATGAAGCTGCATACAACGCAAACAATTTTGACAGATCAGATTTACTTTTCAAGGCTTACTATTACGGTTTTTCTTGATAATGCTCAATTTAGCAAATAATCATTAATAATTTAATAACTCTAAGACTATGAGAGATAGGCATAAGGAAACCTATACCTGTACAATGCAGAATGTTTATCTACTTACTATGGCGTGCTCATCTATAGGCTGTACGACTAAGAAAAAAGATTTTTCTTTAATTAAAGATTACTTAAATAATCAATAACTTTCGACCACCCTATAAGAGATTTATTAAATGTTTAGACATTATTCATTCACAAAAAGCAAAATAATTTAAATACGGTTAATTTTTTATTAAAGAAACTGTAATATAAATATTATATTAAATATTTTTATATTTTATAGCACTTTACAAGGAATATTAAAAAGCAATAAAAAATATAACATTCCATTTAAAATATCAAAGTTGGCTATGACTTCCGGTATAACCGAAAGTGGTTCAGGAGTGTAAATATTTTATTTGACCACACCAAGTATCAAGATTAGATGCCACAAATTTTCAAAACTGTCCTAAAGCGTTAATATAGAACACTTCTAACGAACGGGTTACGTATAAAAAATGAAAAGTTTTTGATGGTACTTCGGATGATCTTTCTTTACCTTCCTTTATTGATATAATCCACAGAAAGCTTTAATGTATGTATAACTATAAGAAAATCTTCCTTATTACAGGAAATCAATAATTGTTCTGAAATACTAGGTATTTCTAAGAAATATTTAACCCTTTCAACTATCAATTAGGTAAACTTTATATAGAAACCCCGCAGAGAGGGTCGGTTCTAGAAAAGTTTGTTTAAGGGTAATAACATAACATTCCTATTAGTAATCTGTTCATGATTACAACTCATTATTATTTGTGATTTCGATCAATTTAAATGCAAGTTAATTACATGGTAATATTTTATAGTTTTAAAAGAAAGTTCGAAAGTGTTGACGTGTTTATGATTGTTTCAAGATTGTTAAACAGTGATTATATTAGATAATTTCCATTTCCACTATTAATTAAAGTTCTTTAGTAGTCGGTCATTATGAATTGACATCTGCTTTAATATCCATTTCTAAGAAAGATATCTTCAAAAAATCTTTTTTCTGTACATTTCGGGAAAGAAGCTTAAATGAGAATACAACACGTGAATTTTGAATGATCTAGGAGCGAGCAGCTTCTCACATATTCTCTATAAGATTTACATCTTTTTCTGATTTAGTATTTACACATACGGGAACATAAGACTACTACGCTGATCTGTCTCCAGTATTGAGTATTTTAAAAAATTTAAAAAAAACGTTTGTAGCCTCCCTAACTTGTTGTCTAATAAATATTGCTTCTTTTATATACAGTATGTACAGTACTGAATTAAAAAATATTTTTTGCTATCTTAATTTAACAAAATTGACGAAGTTAATATCTATTATAATGGCGAATGATATGCTGTATAAGTCCACCATTCTGCTGAATTTACAACTCAAGCCAGTGTTGGAGATTTCGTACCACGTTTTTTAATCTAGGTTGTTGCAAGAAACGAATAATTGCCATTCTTAATTCCGGAATTGTTGTGCGGATTCTTTTTGAAAAATTACTGTTTTCATCATGCCCCAGGTGTATGCATCGGGGTGAGTAAGGTCCGGGCTATGTGAAGGACACTTAAAGTCTGTTTTTCGGGAAATAACTCTGTCACCAAAATGATTCCTAATTATTCTCAACGATTGACCAGTCGTGTGACTCATCGCACTGTCTTGCTGAAACCTTTGTCGATGCAACAACAGATTTCTTGATCTACAGAATCGTCTGAGGTCTTCTATAAAAGGTATCAGAACTTGCGCTGATATCTTTCACTGCTGACGGTGGCAGTTCGTTCTTCATGTTGGTAATGAAATAAGGGCCGATAATCCCATTTCAGAAACTTCACACTATATGGTCCCTCTTTGTTCATGAAATTGTGTTTCAATGAATTCCTAAGAATAACTAAACTCAATGCTTCTATAACTGCCTGTTAATATGACCAGAAAGCGAAATAAGACTTGCAGCATTACTCGTTTGTGATTTTCGTTTACTTGAACGCTTTCTTTCTTCCTGACTTGTCTTTTCGTTCTATATTGTAGTATTATTTTTGTTGCATTGCGTATAGAAAATTGTTTGATTTGTACGATATGTTTCCATGAAAGGTTTGTTTCTAACATTATTTCTATTTTCATTAAAATCTAAATTTTGGCGGTATTTTTGAAGCACTGTATTCATAATGTTTTGGTAAACAAAATTAATCGGTATTATAAATTTGTAACTTTAAACGCTTAACAAAATTACATGAAGTATCATTTCGAAAAAAAAACAATATGAAAATTAATGAAGTTTCTATGGGGATGGATATTGAAAAATAATATAGAAATATCACAGAGAAAAATATGACTTGCAAAACGGTCAAATTTGAATAGAAAAAGTAACACATAGATGCAATTGCATTAGTTATTTAAAATATAATAATAACAGTGCAATAATAAAGAAGTAGAAAAGCAACAAGAACAGGGAGAACTTTTGAATAAAGAAAATCTTTGAATTTGATAGTGATAGAAAAGAGGAGTTACAGGGATATACATTTCAGTTTGGAGTAGAAGAAAATTATTTTAGAACTTTTAACATTTAACATTTAAACCAGGCGCGGCTCGTGATGACGTATTTGGGAGGGCGCGTACAATGATGCGAGTGCCTCTTGTGTTTTCGGTGTTTACTAAGAAAACGCTGCAGTTAGTACACGAGAATACACGAAGCACTCGTATCATTGTACGCGCCCTCCCAAATACGTCATCAGGAGCCGCGCCTGATTTAAACACTAAATTCTTTTTTTTTTTTATACACGTAAGTTATTTTTTTAAAATTTTGTTCAATATATGTATTAATTAGTATATAAAAGTGTAATATATGTTTCTGTAAGTAATTTTGTTTACCTCCATACTTTTTTTTATCCAAAAGAACTCGACAACCTGAATATAATATATTAACATTGCCAGTAGTTTTGAATTTGTTAACAACGTACAGAATAACGCTGTTTGATGGTTTAGGCTTTTGAAACATGTGTTCAAATTGAGATCCAACCTATTTAATGCTGGGTCCATTATTTCTACCAAACTCGTAAGAGCGATTATATGCTTTAAATATCAAACGGGCCAGAAAATTTGTGTCGTGAACGATTGAAATAGACATATAAGTCACGTATGAGCTTAGAGAATTGACGAAGTGTCATTTGTAAATAATCATAAGTCAAATTGACAAGTTATGATTTAACCTATTACTAATAGTACGAAATGTAGGTTAGATCACTTAATCAATCTAAGACATAACTGATTTAATTCATGGCATACTCTGAAAATTTTTTTTGTGGCTCACTTCTTATGAAAGCTTTTCTTCGGTTGTGAGTATCTTATTCACAAACAGTGTTTTCCACCCTAGCAGATAACAGGTTAACGTTTATTTAAAATAAGTTTGACCGCAGTGTCTGTGAACAGAGTTACAACTTCGGTACTGTATATTTATGGCCATAGTGTATATATTTATTTATTTGTATACAATAAGTAGAGAACGGACACGCTTACCACATGACGCAAAGCCCAGAGCAGTACTGGCGAAAGGCTGTATTTCTACAATATTTAATTTTATTTATATAATTGGAAAACGAACGGGTGGTGATCTATAAAATTACGAAATACATATGTATTTGTTGAAAAGTTGTATTTTTAAAGTTTTTAATTTTATTTCTATAATTGGAACATTTTTATTTGTTCATTTTGTCGTTCAAGTTGAGTAAAGGAGTATTAATATTGACTAGCAATAGTTTCTTAAGGTTTTCTTCTGTCAATTTTGTTCTCTTTGAATTAAGTACATCCTTATAAATAGAAAAAGTCCTTTCTACATCGCAACTGGTTATAGGTGCATACTGGAAATATTCTTTTATTTCTTCATATTTAGCCGTTAGATTTTGTGGAATTGTCTCCATACATAATTGCTGCAATGTAATTAAATCTGGATTTATATTAAGAACTGCTTCAAACTTTTGCCGAAGGCCACATCCGAAGTCACTTGGAATACTTTTCAAATTATTAACAGCCACATCTAATGTGGTTAATCCGTCATTTAATTTGAGATTTCGATTTTCAAAATAAGTGATTAGTTTTGGCAATTTTCCAAAGTGTTCGTGAAGAAAGTACAACTGATTTTTTAAATTTGGGATTTGTGTGAGCTCCTTGCACTCACCAATACTTCTAGCAGCCTCCTTTAGCAGTGTTACGAAATGTTTTAGACTATCGAAATTCTCAGCATAATAACTAGTAGCTTCCAGCCATGTTCCCCATCTAGTTATTACTGGAGTGGGAGGCAGTGACAGAGATGGAAATTTTTCCCTGAAAAGAGCTACTCTCAATGGTGCTTTTCTGAAAACTTTTTTAAAAGCTGATGCAAGTCTATCAACTTCTGGAAAAGTGTCTCTGATATATTCACAGATTCTGTGGAGAGCATGTGCTACCCAAGTAATATGCAGCATATTAGGATATGTTTTCTTCAATAGTCTGCCTGTTTTTAACATATACGCAGCACTATCACTGACAAATAAAAGTATTTTTTCTTTGTACGTGGCGTCCGAATGAAGCATTTTTTGCATATTCTCCTTAATGGTTTCAGCAACTGTTTCCGCATCAACTCTATTTATAACACTTGTTGCTATTACATATGAGTTATAGGGAATAGTTGGATGTAGTACACCAGCGACAGCATTTACCACACAGCGTCCTAACATATCCACCGTTTCGTCGGCGCTTATCCATATGTATTGATTTAAAAGACGGCTTCTAATGCGTTCTACTGTTCTCGTATAGCACCTAGAAACATAATATTTGCGTAAAGTTGATTCATCAGGAACATTTCGACCTGTATATTTTTGAAGAAATATTCATTAATATTTATATTAAAGTGGGATTGCTAAGTTTATTTAAGTTCAGATGTGTTTGCGATCCTAAGTGACGAATTTTTGACGATATTTTACGGATTTTGTAATAAATTTCGGAATCACTGACAATGGACATACAATCAGTATGACCGTCAATCCAACTCGCTATTGTTTTACAATGCCGTTCTCGACATTCTTCCATATCATGTCTGAAAAAGTAACTTAAACAATGCTCTAGATCTAAATAAATGAAAACTAAAAATGTGTGCGTAAGTTATTGAAACTGAACGAAATTCAATGCACACTTACATCGAAATAATTGGTAGAAATAGATTCAATCAAACGATATTAAACAGGATCTATAACAAAAATTACGATGTAATTAACAGTTAAAACTATGAAAACAATAAACTTACTCACAGCACTTTATTTATCTTACAAAATATAAACTAATAAATAAAATACATTATAAAAACCCCGCTTCTATCTACGCTCATGAAAACACTTTAAAAAACACTATATTCTCCGAATACAATAGCTCAGTTGTCCATTGTTATCGCTGCGAGACCAGGTGGCCGAGTAAGTCAAACAAATACTTCATTGAATTACGCCGGGATGTACTGTGCGACGTTATACACAATTCGAATTGCCGATTGCGTTTTATGGAAATTGCATCCGTTCTCTAACAATAAGAATATAATCTGAAATAGTACAATTCAACAATCGAAAACTCCAAACGAAAACTATAGTAAAAATTGGTTTCTGAGTTACAACAGTCAACAAATTGGAAATGAATGTAGAATTTCCCTAAAAAGGTAATGTCGAGTTGAGTACTTTGTCCGAAATGCAGGGATGTATTGTATTATAGAACAGCCGGCCGAACTCGATAACAACCGTGAACGACAGTCTCACTCAATGTATCCAACAGTGCCGGCGAATGTACTACGTAGCGTAGTAATAATGAATAAACGACGTGGTAGAAAGCGTCCATTGGTCGACCAAGTAAACAAGTTTATTGGGAAGTATCCTGAATTAATAATACACTGTGCCTAAGATAAGAATGAACTGCATGGGGATCTCAGGAACGGTAAGAGATACAAAATTGTTTAAATTGAAAAAAATTGCGCACCTTAGTAACCTTTTACATGGCATTTACGTGTTCAGTAGTTTTTCATTTTTTGAAGAAAAATGTGTTTTTTTAAATTTTTGTCTATATTTTTTTTTTACTTTATTTTACAACTTATCGAAAAATAAATAAGACTTCTTCATGATCACTTTTAAAATCTCTACAAGATGGTGTTGTTACATTTTTAGTCCGACGTTTCGGTTTTGAAAAACCATCATCAACTTTATTTCTTTATATGGACGGAGAAAAAAAAACTACATCCTGTATCTAATGGAATTTTTTATTACGAATTCAACGATGTATCGTTATGTTTTTCGAAATTGCTTTTTGCTGAAAAAGTAAATTTATTATTTTGTTGGTATTGTTTGTAGTAGTTCTTCCCTAGTGATAATAACGCGCTATGACAGGTAGCCTAGGTAAGTTAATTGGACCAAATACAATGTTTTAATGAAAATGATGGAACACAATCTAAAATAGTGTTTTGAGAAATACGTATTTGTTATTTTATAAATAGCATGTGTATTTCACAATTCTGAACTCACAACAAATGTTCAAACAGATTACCATTGCTTTCCAAATATAAGTATGATCTTCCAATTGTGGAATGCCAAAAATTATATAACATCTCTGGGATACGATTATTAAACGCTACCGTTACAGAATCTAACAATTGTTGCTCATTTTCAAAAGAATGCCCGTAAACTGGGTTTTTAAGGTAACCCCAAAGGAAGAAGTCCAGTGGGGTTAAGTCCGAAGATCAAACTGGCCAGGACACTTCGCTGGGACTTCAAGTCCACCTTCTCGACAACCGCTGAGAAAGATACTCACGAACCTGTTTAGAATTATGTGCGGGGGCACCGTCTTGTTGAAATCAGCAGCAGTAATATTATTTTATACTTAAACCCCTCTTCTTCTATTGGCGTAGAAATTTGAAATGCACAATTATTAAAAAATCCAAGTTCTACGCCTATGGAATGATGTTACTCAAAGTTTTGATATGGGTTTTCTTGTATCATTAAACTATGTCAGCATATCGAATTTTAGCAAAATCACCGTTCCATATTTATGATAAAACAAAACCATATCATAATTGTAACTTCAGCGCCGTATAGCGTCCAAACTAAGCACCTTTGTGTTAAGGTTAATTGTCTTCAATCGGCTCACTTTGGTGTGGTAGGTTTTTGTAAAGACCTTTTACAAACACTTGTGTATGTGCATATTTTGATTTTTTTACATGCATATAATCCGAGCTTTAGTGAGGATTATGAAACTGGTATAATATCACTTCGGGACCGCTGGTTCAAGTGTGCTAATGTTGAAGGGAAAAATTTTAAAAAGTCGTTGCCGTAATTAAAATCTTCCCCGTAAACTAGAGATACATCAATAATGATAGGGAGTTTTGTAATTATAAAATAAATAGTAATAGAAAGGTGAATAAAATAATACCCAAAAGTATAAAATAGGGAAAATATACGAGAGGCTTATATTGTGTTTAAATTCTAATCAAACAGCGGTATCAATATAAATAATGATAATTAAACGTTCTAGGGTTCTTTAACTAAATATAAAGCAGGGTTCGTGTATAACTAATATTATTTATTTTAGTGCTCCGGACTAACATGAGAGTGCTCTGTCTTCTAGTGTTATGCCAAATACAGTATTATTCTTACCTTGCCCTTACCAGATTTTAATGACGTTTCAGGTGTACTGAACAATATATTTATTTTGTTTATTTGGTTTCAAACAGAGTTTTGTTCAGGTAGAAATCAAACAAAACGCTGGTAAACATTAAATTAAGCTTTAATAAAAGTAACTGTATCAGTATCAACAACAAACAACTAAATGCACACACATACGAAAAGTAAACAAACAAACCGATTGGTTTATGTTAATATAATCACAAGTAATACGTAAATGATTACCTTCAAATATGAAGAAATATTATACAATATCTTTTAGGGATTATCGAGGTAAATGTATTAACGTAAGGGCGTATAAATCATATCATATTATAAAATAAGTACTATAGGTTATGTCAAAATCGTCGACATGCAGACGTTTGATGGTTATAGCAATGTATAACAATATAATAATTTAACAATGATATCTTTAGTATTCTCTACTTTTTTTGTAAATTGAACGATATTTTATTTCGAAATTATTTTATAAATACTTTAAGAGCAGGTTTAAATTCAATTTTATGTTTATTTTTTAAATACCTGACTGTAAATTATGGAGTAATTGATTGGCGCATTTTCTTCCCACGCTGCAATTCTATTGGTCTTGATAGCAGCCTCCTGGTAGAAATTGCCGGCAATTCGTCGACCTTTTCCCTTTGAAACTGCCAAATTTTCTAACTGGGATGAATCTCCTTGAACAAATTTAACCTCGAAACAAAATTTTATTTAATATATCGGCACCTTTTCTCCGATTTCGTTGATTTTAGACAGTAATATGGTTTTTCTTATGGGTATTTTTTTTTACCCGTCGGTAGTAGATTTGATTTAAATTGAGATATCTCGGCACCAATAGGAGATACACCGCACAGTAACTTTTAAAATGCGTAGATATTATGCGTAAGATATTATGGCTATTTTTCTACACAAATTTGATAATTGCACAACGAATACTTCCGTACAATTTTAATTACTTTTTGTCGAGTCCACGAACGCGTTTTCTCGCCCTGGCGATTTTTGTGTAACCCCCGATGCAAGGATTTTAATCGCGATCGTCTTTTATTTTGATATTTGCCTGTATGCCATGAACATAGTTGCGAACGGTTATAAGTTTTGAATAAAATTGATAATTAAAATATAGAAAAGCTAACTTAGAAATTAATTATTTTAGAGAAAATTTTTAAATAGAAAATAATATACTATAATAATATACTTGAAAATAGGTATTCATGTTGATGCATTTTTACATACAGGTGGCCCATTAGTGCGAGGAAGTCCAATATTTCGTTTATTACAACACATATCAAAAAATGTTTCAAATAGAAGTTGTAGCAAATGCAACACTGCATATTTGTAAAATAATTGGAACTATATAGGGTGCTCAAATTAGTCGAGGCATTTAACCGAAATATTTTTTTAAATGGCATGGTAGCTATATTTTTACATTATCGCAATAAGTATAACGGTGTACATAAGTCACTAGATTTTTTCGACAAAATTTTACCGCGTTGCCAAATTATTGCGAAAAGTATGAAATTTTAGAGAAAATTGCATGATCATAAATAAATGTATCTCATAAAAGTTTACTAATAACATGTAAAGCGAAATTCTTCTTAATTACAAAGAGAAAGAGTTTATTAAACATATGGCACAAGAGTATTTTTTTTCATACACAGGCTGTTTAATATGAAGGCACAAAATCATCACATTTTAATAGGTCAAAACTTATTTTTTTCAAATGAAACACCCTGTATATTATTGCACAATTTTGTAAAGCTACTAAATCCCTTCAATTTATGTATATACCATATAGCCTCTAAAACCAATAGTTTCAGAGAAATTACCGTTTTATGAAATTCTTATTCTACATAAATTAATTTCGAAATGCGACATAATTTATAAAATTTATTAACCCTAAGTAAAATATAAATACATAAATTTCTTTTCTTCTAGATATCTACAAAACAAAACAGTTGCTTTATTAAATGCTCAAAATGGCCACCATTTACTTCTAAACAATAATACATGCGGTCATTGAAAGCTCTGCTAACATTTCTTAGCATGGTCTCATCAATAGTTCGGAAAGTGTCTCTTATCCTTTGTTTCATATCTTCCTTTGTTGTTGCGAATGTTTTGTAAACTTGACTTTTAACATAACCCCACATGAAAAAATCTACTTTGTTTAATTCCGGGGAACGGGGTGGCCATTTAACTGGCTCTCCTCTGCCTATCCATCTTTCAGGTAGCCAGTTATTTAAAAACGTATTGACTACACCGGCATGATGAACTGGCACTCCGTCATGTAAATACCACATCCTTTGCTTGACTTGATTGGGCAAATGTCGTATTAAATGGGGTAAATGGTTCTGTAAAAAATCCAAATAAATTTGAGCAGTTACCTTCCCATCAAAAAAATGCGGCCCAATCACATAATTTCCTATTATTCCACCCCAAACATTCAAGGACCATCTTGTCTGACTAGTAGTCTTTACATAATGTGGTTGTTCGGTGGAATAATAGTGAAAGTTATGTCTATTGACAAATCCATTTTTGTGAAATGTCGCTTCGTCAGAAAATAAAACATGATTGAAAAATTGTCTGTCTTGTTCAATTCTTCCTGAAGCCCATTCACAAAACGTTATTCTTTTTTCAAAATTATCGGGTAATAACTCTTGCATCATTTGTATGTGGTATGGATGCATCTTGTTTTTGCTCAGAATTCGTTGGACAACAGTGCGACTTATGTTAGTCTGATGCGAAATTTCTCTACTAGATGTGTGAGGATTTTCTATAACCTTTAACATAACTGTCATCTCATCATCTGCTGTTATTGTTCTTTCACCTTTTGGATATGCAACATTTCCAGTTTGTGTAAATCTCAACAATAAACTTTCAAATGCTTCTTTTCTAGGCTGCCTTCTAAGTGGATATTTTTCATGATATAATCTTGAGGCAAATAAGCAATTTAAACTTTCACCCAGAACAAAAATCATATCTATCAGTTCTTGATTGTCGAAGTTCATTTTTGCAACCTAATCTACACGAAATGTAGAGTAGGTATACTAAACTACTTATTCTTGACAGTAGTATAATAATAAATTAGAAAAATGTCACCCCCACCCCTACTTCTGCCATTGGCCAGTCCGAAATCACCCAGATCCCTACTTCTACTATTAATACCGTCGATCTCCAAGTCTCGATATCATTCGACGACGAGATACTAAGGAGAATACTTCGACCTCGCCGCTGAAGATGTTGTGGACCGCATGTATTATTGTTTAGAAGTAAATGGTGGCCATTTTGAGCATTCAATAAAGTAACGGTTTTGTAGATATCTAGAAGAAAAGAAATTTATGTTTTTATATTTTACTTAGGGTTAATAAATTTTATAAATTATGTCGCATTTCGAAATTAATTTATGTAGAATAAGAATTTCATAAAACGGTAATTTCTCTGAAACTATTGGTTTTAGAGGCTATATGGTATATACATAAATTGAAGGGATTTAGTAGCTTTACAAAATTGTGCAATAATATACAGGGTGTTTCATTTGAAAATAATAAGTTTTGACCTATTAAAATGTGATGATTTTGTGCCTTCATATTAAACACCCTGTGTATGAAAAAAAAATACTCTTGTGCCATATGTTTAATAAACTCTTTCTCTTTGTAACTAAGAAGAATTTCGCTTTACATGTTATTAGTAAACTTTTATGAGATACATTTATGAGCATGCAATTTTCTCTAAAATTTCATACTTTTCGCAATAATTTGGCAACGCGGTAAAATTTTGTCGAAAAAATCTAGTGACTTATGTACACCGTTATACTGATTGCGATAATGTAAAAATATAGCTACCATGCCATTTAAAAAAATATTTCGGTTAAATGTCTCGACTAATCTGAGCACCCTGTATAGTTCCAATTATTTTACAAGTATGCAGTGTTGCATTTGCTACAACTTCTATTTGAAACATTTTTTGATATGTGTTGTAATAAACGAAATATTGGACTTCCTCGCACTAATGGGCCAGCCTGTATATAATACATCATTATGGCTAATTTCAGGTTACAATTTTAATATACATGTGACATTTTTCTACCTAAATAAATAAATAAATAATTACAAAAGTTTGCTAAATTGTACTTGTGTTTCTTAAATAAATATCAATATGAAATAGGAATAATAAAAAGGTTAAATTAATAATTACAATAATTGGTGTTATTCTCAAACAAAAATACTCATGTTGTTCATTTCTCGATTCTGTTTCATTGTAAGTATGCGCATTTAATTGTTATAGTTTTTTAATTTGTTCTATAGTTACTTTTGGAGATGGTGCCTAAGTGTAACCAGTATAATATGTATCTAAAAAAATGTAACGTGTAATCTAAGGAAATAACCACAATATGGATATAAGATAGTCTAAACTTAATCAGTTCAATCTCAATGAGAAATGAAATTAAAAATAAAACAAAAGTAAAGGACAATTAATTTTCAATCTTCATTGATTATTGCATGCGATCAAAACCTGTTGTCTTATCGACTGACCCATAAAAATAATTTATTCCGCTTGCTGGCTCAATATATGTCGAATTGTTTGGTACGAAGCTTGCTTGCTATATATTTCAGTCTAGCGATTGAAAAATATACGCGCTAGACCTGAATGAAACTGCGAAACTGCGGACTTTCTATTATTAAAGACATTTATTCTTGCCAATGTTAGATTTATTTAAAAATAGTTCATTTTTGGAGGCGGAAGGCGGCCCAGAACATCGTTTCGTTGTTTGAAACGTTTTAAAATGTTCTGTTAAAAGGAATACAAAAAAGAAAAAGAGAAGATGGAATATCTTTCTGTTATGTCTGAAACCAATTTAATTAAAGTTGTGTTAATGACTTAGTTTGTTGCATTAGTAAAAGAGCTTGTTTCATAATTATTAGTAGATAAAGAAGAGGTGTAAATAATCATGCTGAAAATATTTACATCATGAAATTTTATATTCGTGTTTGAAGGAAAAGAAATTTAGAAATTTTATTAACTAACTTTTCACAAATTTTTATTATACAGGCTGATTCATTTTCGGCCCTCACCATGGGGATCTCGCTTATTATTGGAGATAGAGTATATGTTTAAATTTGGCAAAGTTGTTAAATTTTGTGTTTGTTATAAATCCGTAAAGAAAATAGACCTGTGACAAATGACCTTCGTTATTTAAAAAAAAACGCGAAAACCCCATTTTCTTCTTTTACCTGTAGCACCGACATTTGGCCTTTAGAGAAAAAATAAAAACACATCCTTGTGGCCATTTCTAAACCTATATCCAGTGGTGTACTCTAAATTTTTATACGACATTTCGTTTCTTTCTGGCCATCATCAACTATCTAATTTCTTATAGGCGCCATATTGGATTTAGACATCTTCAGAAAGAGTTTTTTTTTTTATTTCAACCATGTACCACATGCTGACTAAAGTTTTTGACATTAGGTTTTATTTGAAAGAATAAATTATAAGATTAAATAAGGTAGCCTTTGGAATTTCAATCTGTCAAACATTTCGTTTATCATTTATTGTTCATTAATAATACAAAAATGTCATACACTAACGAAGAGAAACGAGATATGATAAGTATTTTTTATTCTTCGAACCGAAATTCAACAGTAGCGAGTACAAGATATCTACAATTATATCCAGAACGACAACAGCCTCATCGTACCATTTTTCTAGATCTCGACAAAAATTTGGTCGAGAATGGATCGTTTACTAAGCCGCGTAATGGTCAAGACAACAGGAATTTAAATGAAAATCGACAAGATATTTTACAAATGGTAAATTAAAAGCGTGTTTTCAAATTTCATGTTAGTCTTGTATTTTTATAGATAAATAATAATCCATCAATTTCTACACGCGAAGTAGCGTCAGAATTAAATTTGTGCCAGTCCAGAGTTTGGAGAACTTTACATAAAAGTAGGTTTAAACCATACAGGATCCATGTTAGTCACTCTTTACTGCCTGGAGATAATTTGAGAAGGCTAGAATATTGTAATTGGTTAATGGGAAGGATAGAAAATGACGAAAAAATTTTTTAAGCAAAATCATCTGGTCAGATGAAACAAAATTTACAAATTCTGGAATGTTCAACAGTCAACAGAAATACGGAGCACTATTGGGCAGTACAAAATCCCCGACAAAACAGGGCTAGAAGACCACAACACCGTTTTGGAATAAACGTTTGGATGGGTATTTTGGCAAATCGTCTCTTAGGACCAGTTATGTATGAAGAACATTTAAATGGAGAAAGATTTTTAAACATTTTACGTACATACGTATCTGACTATCTTGACGACAATATCCCATTAAATCAATTACAATATTTATGGTGGCAACAAGATGGCGCACCAGCACACAATGCAGCTGTTGTTAGAAATTTCTTAAATCAAGAGTTTGCAAACCGTTGGATTGGAAATAGGGGAGTTGTTGAATGGCCTGCGAGATCACCTGATTTAAGTCCGCTAGATTTTTTTTTATGGGGATATGTTAAAAATAATATGTATAAAGTAGATGCGCCACAAAACATTGAAGAATTACGAGACAGAATTCAGAATGCCTTCGATGCAGTAGCTGGAAGAACTATACAAAGGGCAGTACAAAATGCCAGAAGGCGTGCCCAATTGTGCATTATCGAAGATGGCCAGATAATTAAACATTTACTGTAATTGTTTATTGTTTACTTTTCTATGTATTTTTATTAATGTTTTTGTTATCTTGTACTCGCTACTGTTGAATTTCGTTTCGAAGAATAAAAAATACTTATCATATCTCGTTTCTCTTCGTTAGTGTATGACATTTTTGTATTATTAATGAACAATAAATGAAATGTTTGACAGATTGAAATTCCAAAGGCTACCTTATTTAATCTTATAATTTATTCTTTCAAATAAAACCTAATGTCAAAAACTTTAGTGAGCATGTGGTACATGGTTGAAATCAGAAAAAAAAACTCTTTCTGAAGATGTCTAAATCCAATATGGCGCCTATAAGAAATTAGATAGTTGATGATGGCCAGAAAGAAACAAATCGTCGTATAAAAATTTAGAGTACACCACTGGATAGAGGTTTAGAAATGGCCGCAAGGATGTGTTTTTATTTTTCCTCTACAAGGCCAAATGTCGGTGCTACAGGTAAAAGAAGAAAATGGGGGTTTCGCGTTTTTTTTTTAAATAACGAAGGTCATTTGTCACAGGTCTATTTTCTTTACGGATTTATAACAAACACAAAATTTAACGACTTTGCCAAATTTAAACCTATACTCTATCTCCAATAATAAGAGAGATCCCCATGGCGTGGGCCGAAAATGAATCAGCTTGTATATGAGAGTCGAAATTAGTCCAAAATTTAAGTAAATTTATTGTACAGTAATACCTCGCTTTACGCGACCCCGCTATGCGCGGTTTAGCTTTAACGCGAATTTCAAATTTCGCGTTAAAATGCCTCGTATTACGTGAATTGCTTACTTAAGAATATGTGTGTATGTACATAATTTAGTCATTGATTTCTCTTTGGTCGCGGGAATGCCCGCTTTCTCTGACCATTCTGATTGAAGAATTGGGGACTCCCCATCCTACGACTTTGTTCTATGGGGATTCCCTCGTTTGTTTCGTTTGTTCCATATGTTTATCTCGGCTGGCAGTCGTGTTTTAACGTTTGATGGAGATACATACATAATTTAACGCTACGTTAAAAATGCCGCCTATGAAGAAAAAAGAGCGTAAAAGCGTAACTTTGGAATTGAAGATGAAGGTGTTAAGAAGAATGGAAAATGGAGGCAAAGCAAAAATTGTTGGCAGAGATTTTGGACTCTCAGAATCGACTGTGAGGACGATTTTAAAAATCGGGAAAACATTAAACTTTCCAGCCAAAGTTCAACACCTATAAGTGCAACAAAACTTTCTCGTTCGAGATCCTCTATCTTAGAAAGAATGGAGAAGTTGCTGGCAGTCTGGATCGAAGATTTAAATAAGAAGAACACACCACTGAGTCAAGATCTCATATGCACAAAACCAAATCTTTGTATGAGATGCTAAAGGCAGAAGAAGGTGAAGGGAGTTCCACTCTGACTTTTGCTGCCAACAGAGGCTGTGCAAGGCATGTCCGAATCTTTTCGTTATATGCATTGGCAGGTGATTGTACACTTTAAGAATTTGTACTACACAACTTTTTGCGCTCATACTTTTGGTGGTTTGTATGGGCACTATACAGGCTGATTCATTTTCGGCCCTCACCATGGGGATCTCGCTTATTATTGGAGATAGAGTATATGTTTAAATTTGGCAAAGTTGTTAAATTTTGTGTTTGTTATAAATCCGTAAAGAAAATAGACCTGTGACAAATGACCTTCGTTATTTAAAAAAAAACGCGAAAACCCCATTTTCTTCTTTTACCTGTAGCACCGACATTTGGCCTTGTAGAGAAAAAATAAAAACACATCCTTGTGGCCATTTCTAAACCTCTATCCAGTGGTGTGCTCTAAATTTTTATTAGACGTTTCGTTTCTTTCTGGCCATCATCAACTGTCTAATTTCTTATAGGCGCCATATTGGATTTAGACATCTTCAGAATGAGTTTTTTTTTCTGATTTCAACCATGTACCACATGCTGACTAAAGTTTTTGACATTAGGTTTTATTTGAGAGAATAAATTATAAGATTAAATAAGGTAGCCATGGAATTTCAAACTGTCAAACATTTCATTTATTGTTCATTAATAATACAAAAATGTCATACACTAACGAAGAGAAACGAGATATGATAAGTATTTTTTATTCTTCGAACCGAAATTCAACAGTAGCGAGTACAAGATATCTACAATTATATCCAGAACGACAACAGCCTCATCGTACCATTTTTCTAGATCTCGACAGAAATTTGGTCGAGAATGGATCGTTTACTAAGCCGCGTAATGGTCCAGACAACAGGAATTTAAATGAAAATCGACAAGATATTTTACAAATGGTAAATTAAAAGCGAGTTTTCAAATTTCATGTTAATCTTGTATTTTTATAGATAAATAATAATACATCAATTGCTACACGCGAAGTAGCGTCAGAATTAAATTTGTGCCAGTCCAGAGTTTGGAGAACTTTACATAAAAGTAGGTTTAAACCATACAGGATCCATGTTAGTCACTCTTTACTGCCTGGAGATAATTTGAGAAGGCTAGAATATTGTAATTGGTTAATGGGAAGGATAGAAAATGACGAAAAAATTTTTTAAGCAAAATCATCTGGTTAGATGAAACAAAATTTACAAATTCTGGAATGTTCAACAGAAATACGGAGCACTATTGGGCAGTACAAAATCCCCGACAAAATAGGGCTAGAAGACCACAACATCGTTTTGGAATAAACGTTTGGATGGGTATTTTGCAAATCGTCTCTTAGGACCAGTTATGTATGAAGAACATTTAAATGGAGAAAGATATTTAAACATTTTACGTACATACGTATCTGACTATCTTGACGACAATATCCCATTAAATCAATTACAATATTTATGGTGGCAACAAGATGGCGCACCAGCACACAATGCAGCTGTTGTTAGAAATTTCTTAAATCAAGAGTTTGCAAACCGTTGGATTGGAAATAGGGGAGTTGTTGAATGGCCTGCGAGATCACCTGATTTAAGTCCGCTAGATGCTTTTTTATGGGGATATGTTAAAAATAATATTTATAAAGTAGATGCGCCACAAAACATTGAAGAATTACGAGACAGACTTCAGAATGCCTTCGATGCAGTTCCTAGAAGAACTATACAAAGGGCAGTACAAAATGCCAGAAGGCGTGCCCAATTGTGCATTACCGAAGATGGCCAGATAATTGAACATTTACTGTAATTGTTTATTGTTTACTTTTCTATGTATTTTTATTAATGTTTTTGTTATCTTGTACTCGCTACTGTTGAATTTCGTTTCGAAGAATAAAAAATACTTATCATATCTCGTTTCTCTTCGTTAGTGTATGACATTTTTGTATTATTAATGAACAATAAATGAAATGTTTGACAGATTGAAATTCCAAAGGCTACCTTATTTAATCTTATAATTTATTCTTTCAAATAAATCCTAATGTCAAAAACTATAGTCAGCATGTGGTACATGGTTGAAATCAGAAAAAAAAACTCTTTCTGAAGATGTCTAAATCCAATATGGCGCCTATAAGAAATTAGATAGTTGATGATGGCCAGAAAGAAACAAAACGTCGTATAAAAATTTAGAGTACACCACTGGATAGAGGTTTAGAAATGGCCGCTAGGATGTGTTTTTATTTTTTCTCAACAAGGCCAAATGTCGGTGCTACAGGTAAAAGAAGAAAATGGGGTTTTCGCCTTTTTTTTTTAATAACGAAGGTCATTTGTCACAGGTCTATTTTCTTTACGGATTTATAACAAACACAAAATTTAACAACTTTGCCAAATTTAAACCTATACTCTATCTCCAATAATAAGAGAGATCCCCATGGTGAGGGCCGAAAATGAATCAGCCTGTATAGGCGCACACGACCCCTCCTGTTTTATATGTATGTTGAAGAATATGATCTTTAAAGAAATCTTAATTTTCCCGCACAAACATAGGGTATTCTAATACATATGAGTTGGTTAAGATAAGTATCTTTTTTCTTTTAAAAAGTATACTACTTCGTAGGTTAAGTAGTAAATTTTAATTTACGACATACTTCAAGATGTTCTCAATAAATCACATGCTACTAGATTGACTTTTCAAATAAACACTTGGTATATATATTCCGAATACACAGATTAAGACACATGTGAATCTCTAGTTCTATCTCAACTGTCGTTTGCGGATATGGTGTACGGTCATTCTCTTGAGCAGGTCGACAGGAGAGCGTGCAGGAGCTAGATTTGGTCTACGAAAATTTGAAATGATCATTCACAAATTGAGAGATGTTGAATGGCTTAACATGGAGCAGCGTCGGTTTTTGATAATGTTTTTTTTTCACCGGCTTATACGTTATCAAACTCCGGTTTATTTGCACAATAAAATTTCTTTTAGAACGGACATACATCATCTTAATCTGAGATTCAGGAGCTTATTGACTACACCGAAACATAATCTCTCTTTATTTCAAAGATCGTTTACATATCAAATAGGTAAATTATATACTTATCTTCGTACTTCTCTTAAGCTTCTGAATCCAATTGCTTTTAAAATGGCCTTGCATAAACACCTATTTCATGAATGACTTAGTAATTTTATTAATTTTCCTTTACGGTTGCTTTGGAGTTTAAATTATGTTACATATTGCTATGAACTGTGGTTTTTTATATTTACTATACCACCGTTCACGACAAATCTATCTAACTAGGATATTCAGTCGGTTTATTTCCTAAAAATGGGACTGGTTTCCTCTCAGGGTTCCAATCGGAAACGTGGTTGACTCTTCTACAAAATTTTTTAGGCGCCAGTAAAAGAGTATTGACAAACGTAATAATTATAATATCTTTAAGTTACTTATAAAACTCGTATCCATTAAATTAAAGATCACAATATAAATTTAAAATGAAAATTTAATACAAAATCAAGAAAAAAGAGAAAAAAACAATCTTTATAGAGTATAAAGATTAATATTGCATCATTAAACAATATTTTTAAAAGGTAAAAGTAACGCATGAAAATGACAGCTACGTGCATTCAAAAAACCTAAGTGAATACCGAACAATTTAAAAATAAACTAAATCACAAAGAATATTTCTAATTTCTCCCCAGAGAACAATATATATAAACAAACTTGACAGCTCGAACAAAACTCTAAAAACATGCGCACTTACATGTCCAAGAAAAAATGCCCTTGAAATCTCAACGTATAAAATTTTACATTTACTGTTTTAGAAATGTTAAAATAATAAAAATGTTTGTTATCTAAATCAATTAACTAAGACTAAATCTCAAAACAACAATATTAAATACAAGTGAAAATATAATAAGATATCTTTTAAAAAATATATATATTTTTACTTACATAAAAAAACAATGTGAGACACATTAACGAGAATCGTTATAAAATTAACTATTCAAAATTACGAGACTATCAAACTCGTAAAATACACTTGTCACAAAAAGTATCGCATCATGTAAAAAAGTAAGAATTTTTTGAATTATGGAATAAATCTCAACTGAAAATATTGTACTTATTTCGTAAATGGCATACTTTACTTATTTTATCTGACAGTTAATTTTTATCAGATGTTTTTTCTTTGTTAATGTCAAAAAACGTAAAAAGTGGAAAGTGTAAGAAAAGGCGTAGTTCATTAATACTGTTAAAAAGTAAATTTGCTTAGGCATTTGTTAACTGTTTTTTTATTAAACATATTTTGGACAAAAATGAGTAATTTGACACCAGTACACGCAGCCCAAATTGTGGCCTTAAGTGAGGATGGAAGATCGCAGCGATATATAGCCCAACTTATGAATATTAACCAATCGAGTGTATCCAGAATATTAATAAGGTTCAGAGAAACGGGAGTTTACCATAGAAGACCAGTTCCAGGACGTCCAAGATGTACCATCCCTGCAGATGACCGTTTTCTACGTCTACAAGCCCTACGGGAACGTCATATTACTGCACGAAAACTGCGCAATGATCTTTCCAGAGTCCGTAATGTCCAAATAAGCATTAATTCTGTTAGAAACAGGTTAAGGGAAGTTGGAATTAGAGCTAGAATGCCTGTTACTGCACCATTGCTAACCAGAGCACACCGTGTGGCACGTTTGAGATTCGCAAGACAATATGTAAATTGGAATGTAAACGACTGGGCTAATATCCTGTTTACAGATGAGTTCAGATTCTCAATTTTCGGGTCAGATAGACGTATTCCAGTTTACAGACGCGAAGGCGAGCGATTTGCACAGTGCAACATAAGATCAGCAAGGAATTTTGGCGGTGGCTCTATTATGGTATGGGGAGGCATTTGTTTAGAAGGTCGCACATCTTTGACAGCTGATCGGTATGTAAGAGACGTTCTAGAAGAACATGTGGTTCCATTTGCTCCTGTTATTGGAATAAATTTTGTTCTAATGCATGATAACGCACGTCCGCACGCTGCAAGAATAACAACCGATTATCTTCGAGAAGTAGGTATTCAAGCTTTAGCATGGCCAGCAGTAAGCCCAGACTTGAATCCAATAGAGCACGTTTGGGACAACCTCGAACGCCGCATAAGATCTCTTAATATCGCTCCAGACAGCTTAGATGACCTTGAACACGCATTATTAGAAGAATGGGAAGCCTTCCACAACGGATGCGAGCTGTTATTAGGGCCAGAGGTGGCAATACTAGATACTAAAAATCGTTTACTTTACTTTAACACATTTTTTGTTGCTTTAAAATTTTCTTGTTTTGGAGAATAAAAATTATCTTTGCAATTTCCTCAAAAATTTTCAAATAAGAAAAACCAAACATCTTTTAAACTTAACGAAAAATCATTATCATTTTTTTAAAAAAAGGAATTATGTATATCGTGAGAAGCATTTTGTCAAAATCCATTTATTTTGAAATGATGCGATACTTTTTGTGACAAGTGTATATACGGGAAATTGAAATACAATCACATCAACTAATTAAACTCAAAAACAACCCGAATTTACAATAGATAATTACCTATCTTAAATAAAAATAACGTACTTCTCGTCTTAAGGTTAACTTGTGTCTCTCTAGTCCACATGAAGCACGTAGGTTTCGCATAAAAAAAATACAGTTTTTCTTACACATAAATATTTCAAAAGTTTACACATAAATACATACGGATATACACAGATATCCAAAAATAATAGTACAATCATTTTTTAAAAATTTATTGGGGAAAAAAACCATAGCAATATGCATCCTTTTCTTTTAGTTTAATGGAGATGATGTGCTAGGGTGTATATATTGGGCATAAAGCGATTTGTGTCTTACTTATATCCTACTTGTATGTTACTTGCGTACTAATGTAATCCTCTTTTCTCTTGGTGTGTGGATTAAGTTGATCAGCATTGGACTTCGTTTGAAGACAGCTATCACTGAAAAGCGTTCATGAATGACTAACGAGAAAGTGTTTTTTTACCATTATAATTTGCACCTGTGCATTCCAGTACGGTTGAAGAATTAAGGTTAGAATTAGTACCCCACGCTCCCATATCCGTCAGACCTAGCACCATCTGATTTTTCATCTATTTCCTAAATTAAAAATTTTTCGGAGGCAAAATGTTCTGTTTGTAGGGTTAGAGGAATATTACTTTCGAGAAGGAATAAAGGAAATTGAATACAGATGGACCAAATGTATCGAATTGAAAGGAAATTACATATATAGAAAAATAAAGTTTGTTTAATTTACTAGAGAAAACACTCGGTATATTTGTTTCACAAAATATATTTATTAGATCTCTAACATATGTTTCGACTTTTCAGTCATTATCAAAGAGTTTTTAAACTAAAATAAAAAGTACACTTCTACCACTATTTATGAGTTTTTAAAAGACTTTATTACGGCATCAATAGTAGGGGTGTTGAACAAATCCAGCTGTGTATTTGTGACATGTCTATTAAGATTTATGGCTTTTTTAATTTCTAATATTTCGAGGAAGTCGAGCCTTTTTCCTTTATTACAAGTATGTAAAAGTTTAAAATTACTGATATTGAACAAATGTGTATTTTCAATGCAATGTTCCGCGAATCCCGTATTCATATTACCATAAAGAATAGAACTTCTATGCTCTTTTATCCGTTCTTTTATTGAGCGTCCTGATTGGTCGATGTATATCGCATCACAATCACTGCAACTTAATTCGTACACACCTGACTTATCACACAATTCTGTTTTTTCTTTATTATTTACTAAAATATTTCCTAGATTGACTTTATTCACTTGGATGACATTTAACCCTAATTTATTCAGTTTATTAGAAACTTTATTGCTAACCCCAGGTATATAGTTGAGTGTGTGAAATGTTTTATTCGTTTTTGTATATGTGTGCCCGTAGTAACAATTCTTCGTAAGGATAGTACGTTGTTTTTTGATAATAATTTTATCTATAAATTCTGTTTTATATCCGTTGTTTCTAGCTGTTGTTTTTATGGTGGTTACTTCTTTTTCGTAATTCTCATTATTTAAAGGGAAATTAATCAGTCTATGTATAAAACTATGAAACGCTGCCATTTTTATATTCCATAATTGACTGGAATTTGCCTGGAATTTGACTGGAATTGACTGGAATTGAGTAAAAAATTAGTTTATTCAAATTATTCATTTCTTAATGTACGATCGCGCGAATTATTCAATCTGCCCTTGTAACCTCTGCCTTTTTGAAAGTCGGTTAAAGTGATTCTTTTTTTTTATAAATAATTCAGTTACTTTGATTTTAATTTTTTTAATGCTGTTTTTTTTCTTAAATTTATGTTCTTGGAATATGTAATATGTATGCAAATTGTATTTATTATATTTTCTTGAGTTGGTCATGTTATTATGTATTACCTTTGGGCTTTAAAGTACCGCGATATCATAAAGTTTCTGGGTCCTAGATGGCATTGAAATAGAAAATATATGTCTGAACTTTATCCATATTATCATACTGGTAACTTAACCTTAATTTTTGAAAATTATTTTGATAGTGTCATCGTGACATCAATAAATATGTCATTTGATTTAATAAAGATACAATAAAACAACAAGCTCAGCTTGTATTCAAAATTTTATTAATAAAAAAAGGCAAAATTAAAGCAAATGTTGAAATTGTTGTCCGTTATTTGCAATTCCCAATGTGACACGCCTTTTCATGCTGTTAAAGGCATTTTGCAGCATTGCGGGCGTTATTAATGCACATTCGTCAATAATTCTTTGTTGCATATCTTGCAAATTAGCAACAGGAGTTTTAAATATTCTATTCTTTAGGTGAGGAAACACGAAAAAGTCCATAATTGTCAAACAAGGTGATCGTGGTGGAAACTCAACTTCCGTATGTAAACTTATGATCCGATCGTCAAAAAACTCACGAAGAAAAGCAATATTTTCTCGTGTTGTGTGTGCTGTTGCACCATCTTGTTGAAAATATCCATATTGCAATTCATCATCATGCAACTGTTCAATAAATTCATTCAGAATGTTTCTATACCTCTCAGCATTAATTGTGAAATTAAAAGAAATAGGGCCAACAACTCTGCGGCGAGAAACTGCTAGCCAAACATCAAGTTTCGCATTATGGAGAAACGATTCAATAAAAATATGAGGATTTTCACTACTCCACATTCGAGTATTTTGGGAATTGACATACCCCGAAAGATGAAACCATGCTTCTTCAGAGAAAAATGACAAATTTAGCAGGTCATCATCTTCTATTAAGTTATTTGCAAGTACGCACGACGTCCAGGGTAGTCTACCGGCAAAATAGCCTGATGTGATTGCATCTTATACGGATGCATGTGTAAGTTTTTCTTTACAATTTTCTGACATGTTCCATAAGAAAGTCCAATCTCTTGAGAAAGGCGTTTCAAAGGTTTTGTGGGTTCATTTACCATACGTTGACGAACATCATTTATAACATGTTCCGAACGAACAGTTGGTCTACCAGTACGTGATTTATGACCCACAGAACCAGTCTCACGAAACACACAAACACAATTGGAAAGGCAATTATAAAAATCTTTGGGAATTACAGCTAACTCTGGAAAGCGCTCTCTAAAATCGAACATTGTTGACGAACATCATTTATAACATGTTCCGAACGAACAGTTGGTCTACCAGTACGTGATTTATGACCCACAGAACCAGTCTCACGAAACACACCAACACAATTGGAAAGGCAATTATAAAAATCTTTGGGAATTACAGCTAACTCTGGAAAGCGCTCTCTAAAATCATCCAAACATGCACGTTGACTGTACACCCAAATTCCATCAATTCGCACTCCACTCCGAAAATAGGCTTCAATCATGTACGCTTTTTGCATTATATTGTAAACCATATTTGAATTTACTCGAATGTGCTATGTTTCAAACTCGACGTTCAAACTTGCTTTCAGCAATTCTAACACATTAATGGATGACAGATAATGTCACTGTCAAAATAATTTACAAAACAGAGTTATAGTTCCTAACTTAAGTTCAGACATACAATTTATATTACAAAGCCATCTTCGTCCTAGAAACTTTATGATATTACGGTATATTTATTTATCTATTTAACATATAATGAAACAGATATGCAAAATACATATCCGTCACTGTAAACATGGACAAACACCTCGTATTTTTAGCATTTACTTCTGTTCAATACATATGTTTCAGCCATCTAGGCCTCATCGGTTGAACTAGGGAAGCAATGTGTATACAAATTAATACAGATCTGTTAAACAACGGATCTGTATCTGTATCTACATTTACGCTAAAATCGTCTCCAAGCTGTAACCAGTTTCGTTCTATCAGGCGACACCAATTTAATCAGTGACATCTGACGGAAGAAAGCGACTAGGCCAGAAAAGGCGACCTTCCGCTCGAATAGCAAGGCTATTACAAAAAAGCGGATCTGTATTAATTTGTATATACATTGCTTCACTAGTTCAACCGATGAGGCCTAGATGGCTGAAACATATGTATTGACCAGAAGTAAATGCTAAAAATACGTGGTGTTTGTCCATGTTTACAGTGACGGATATGTATTTTGCATATCTGTTTCATTATATAACAACTGCGTAATACGGCAAAAACGTATTGATAAATATCCCCTTTTTTGTATATCTATTTAACGTTCGATTATTTAATAATATATAAAACTTTGTAATAACTTTGCTTTTACTCAAGTTTAAAGTTCCTTTAATTTGAATATTTTTAAAAAATATTCAAATTTATGTAAGGCTTAAAATCAGAATCAACATTTCGCGTATAAAATTGAATTATAATACGTATTTCGAAAGATTAAAGAATACTCTTTTATTGACTTGCGTTACATTAAAAACCTTATCCTTATACAAGTTTTTATCATTTTCTTCTTTCTTAAGAGGTTCTATTTGAGGGCGCAACAGACATTTCCAATTTATGAGTAAAAGCGTACAAACACACACACACACATACATGAACGTATTCATCGGATCTTTACGCATACAGAACCTCTATATTTTTATCCGAGCGCGGCAGGAAGAGTTAAGTTAAATGGGCAAGTACGGCGTCCACTTTTAACTTGTGCTCCGCTACAGAGCGAGTTCATCGCCCTCCGGTGGTGTGCTACGCCTAGTGACGACCCCCATACGTTGTTTATACCCAAGAGGAATTTAACAACTTACGTAACCACACTCAAATCAAACATTATATTGTTTATACACATTTATATGTCAAGTGACGATAAAACGATTATGCATTCTTTTGTATCAACTTATTGAATACTTTTGTGGATGATTTTTTTAAATTTATTTAATGCATTTTCAAATCAAGTACAAAGCTAGGGTAAAGTCAGATAAGAAGATATACAGTGTACTCTCTCTTAAGGGGACAACCAAGGGACTGAAAAATTTGTCCGCTTATGAGAAGTGTCCGCTTATGAGAAAAGTACAAAAAGAGTAAATAATAATTTGTAATATATTTATCTTTAAAAAATTTTATTTCCAAAACAAGAACATATAAATATTAGATAAAGTAAACAGAATTTTCATTAACATTTTTGTGAGAAGTAAAAAAAAACAAAATTTGTTATGCAAGGTATTCAAATAGATTTAAAAAAGTCAGAAATTTTAGCTTGGCGCGTTTTTCCTTTAATTTTATTATCTTGGAGATGTATTTGAAGATCAGTAAGCAATTGAACCTTTAAGGTCGCTGTGATACAAAGAAAAAGCCTTTAGTTTTATTAAAGCTAAATAAGCCTCTTTATAGGAAGTTAACTTGTCTTCAATTTGACTTTCTAGCTCATCTTCAGACGAGTTGGCGAGCGTTTCTTGGGAAGCAATTAACATTTCAGTATTAATGTTTTCCACATCTTCAATCATTAATGAAGACTTCATTATCTAAATTAACATAGTCTTCGACGTCAATTTGGATTTGGCTCTGAACTTGATTAATAATATTGGAGAACAAGTGCTGATAGTGGAAGCTCATCTTCTGCGGTCCAACCGCTTATCGTCATTTAGGATATCTGTTTTCTCAAAACCAGCTTTTCTGAAACAATGTTTTATTGTCTGGGGACCCACTTGCTCCCACGCTTTGTGTATGAAATAAACAACATCTAACAAATTTATTGATTTTGATAAATCCAAAGCAGAATTTGCGTCTTCCATTTGCAGCAAAATATTTTTAAAAAATAACGATTTGTACAAAAACTTAAAGTTTTTTATAACGCCTTGATCCAGGGGCTGACAAAATGCTGTTGTGTTTTCTGGAAGAAAAATAACTTTAACATTTTTCAATTTAAGATCGCGAGGATGAGAGGCCGCATTGTCTAAAAATAGCAGGACGTTCCGCTCTTGAAGTTGCATTTTTCTATCGAACTGCGCTAGAAAATCAGTCATCAAATCAGACGTCATCCAAGCCTTTTTGTGTGATCGCCACGTAACTGGTAAACTGAAATTAAATTAATATTATTTTTCAATACACGATTGAAGATCTGTAACAACTGTGAAATATTGGTATCTACAAGTTTTGGGATAGATGTGGCTTTCACACATTTTTCATATATATATATATATACATATATATATATATATATATATATATATATATATATATATATATAAGGTAAACTTAATAAGTCGGCGATTAAAGGTCTGGTTCATTACTTCAAAGTATATATATTTAAAACAACCCTACATGTTTCGGCAATGATGCCTTTGTCAAGGGAATAAAAAATATAAATGACAGAATATAAATGTCAAATAATTGAGTTGCTATGGTTTAAATTATTCAAAGATACATTCCAATAATAATAATAAGTCATGCCTTAGTATTCCAAAAAATAGATAGCAAGGTGTGAACATATGTGTTGTTCGCTGCCAGCAGCTTGTGTCTCTTTCTGGGTATGAACCTGTGTGTTTGTTGCTGCTGGCAGCTTGCGTCTTTCTCTGGGTGTGTGATTTTGTATTTGTGTGACCGCGTAAGTGTAGGGTTTTGTATGTTAGTGCGCTCGTGCGTGTGTTTAGTGACCGGTCGCGTAAATTTAGAGAGATCGGATAACCAGCCGTTGCGTAGGGCCGCCAGCCCCTACACTTACGCGGTCACACAAATACAAAATCACACACCCATAGAAAGACGCAAGCTGCCAGCAGCAACCAACACACAGGTTCATACCCAGAAAGAGACACAAGCTGCTGGCAGCGAACAGCACATATGTTCACACCTTGCTATCTATTTTTTGGAATACTAAGGCATGACTTATTATTATTATTGGAATGTATCTTTGAATAATTTAAACCATAGCAACTCAATTATTTGACATTTATATTCTGTCATTTATATTTTTTATTCCCTTGACAAAGGCATCATTGCCGAAACATGTAGGGTTGTTTTAAATATATATACTTTGAAGTAATGAACCAGACCTTTAATCGCCGACTTATTAAGTTTACCTTATCATACCAAGGTCACGAAAATATTATATTTATATATATGTATATATATATATATATATATATATATATATATATATATATATATATGAAACACACGTCCCATTAAAAAACAACTATGAAAAGAAACAAATTTTGAAGTGTATAATTTCAAGATAGTCGAGTTCAGAAAGCATTTATTAACTAATAGAACAATTGTTTATATATACAAACTTGACAAAGACTAAAAATTAATAAAAGTCGAAACGTCGTATTCATAAATATATTTGTTTTATTTCATTAAAGGTCGCTAAAACCAAAAAAATTACTTGTATATAATATGATTATACGGCCAATAAAATAAATAAGAAAACTTAGATTCTTATTAACATCGAATATATATATATATATATATATATATATATATATATATATATATATATATATATATATATGCAAATCAATTGCATTTTCGCGAAATAATGTGAATGAAATAAATGCTTTCTGCACATACGACGCTAATTATTCGAATTTTTTACTGAAAAAAACTCGCCCTTTTGTAGGATTCGAACCTGCGTCCATTGGTTTACCGGACCACGCTTTTACCATTAAGCTATTAAAGGACTGAGGTTCGAATCATCGGGAAAGTCTTAAATTGCATTAAGAAACAGATTTTAATATTGTGCCCGTAATTGGCAAATTTGTGCAAATCAATTGCATTTTCGCGAAGTAATGTGAATGAAATAAATGCTTTCTACATATTCGACGCTAGTTATTCAAATTTTTTACTGACAAAAAATTAACCCTTATGCAGGATTTTTATCAGTAAAAAAATTCGAATAACTAGCGTCGTATATGTAGAATGCATTTATTTCATTCACATTACTTCACACTCATTGAAAGTCGTGCGTCGAGAGTCGGGAGCCGAACTCTCAACTGGTAACTAAGCAGCGGCGACAGTGTCTTTACTAAACGGATTCAGTACCCATCTCTTCGAGAAATCATTTTTATCTTCCAGGAAAATACTACGTCAACTTAGTTTTTAGCTCACGCAAATGCATTTTCATGCAATCCAAACTGTGGTGAATAATAGCATCTTGTTCATTCAAATTTTTCACAATATAATTCGAAGTGATTGGGAACATATCTAAATTTTAGCTTTGAAGACAAATAATCCAGATACCAAGCTTCTTAATGAAAGCATGAACTTTGTCATTAATAAAATGTTTTTATCACGTCCTTGTAAATTCACATTCAAATTGTTTAAATACAAAAATAGATCAGCTAGGTAAGCCAACAACAACATACACTCATTATTCTGTAAAAATAATGGAGTTGGCGTTTGTTTATCCTGGAAAAATAATATTAATTCATCTCGTAATTCTAATACCAGGGTTAACACTTTCCCTCGCAATAATCACATAACTTCTGTATGGAGAAGAAGAGATTTGTTATTTTCGCCCATTTCATGGCATAGTTTAGCTAACACCTTGTTCTGTAAAATAAAATTAACCATTTTTACAGTTTCCCAAAGAATTTGATTGAGATTTTCCGGTAAGCTTTTTTGCGACAAGAGCATATCTGTTAAGGAAGCATGTGTCTATTCCGCCCTTGGTATGAGACAATCTTTTAATATTTTCATTAATCCACTGTTTCCTTTTATCGTCCATACACCATCACTACACACTGAAATACATTTTGTCCAATCTATTTTTGTATAGTTTCTAGTAGCTCCATAAAAACATCAAAAAGACATTGTCCTGTTGCATGACCCGGTACTGTTTTGCAAAACAACATATTCTCTTTGATTGGTGTGTCCCTATCACATTCATACCTTACAAAACATAAGAACTGTGATGTTTGTTACATCTGTTGATTCATCAAATTAAATACTAAAAAATTCACTTGAACTCACTTGCTGAATTATCTGATCGCGAACATCGGCAGTCATGTCATCGATTCGCCTTGATATTGTGTCGTTAGAAAGAGAAATTTTTTGCAATTTTTATGTCGCAAAATATTAATTTTATTTACATTTACTATTTTGGGGGGGGGGGGGGGGAGCTAAAAAGGTTGGGAATCGCTGTAATAGAGGAAATGTTTTTATAATTTATTTCACTCGTAAATGTAAATACATACAGGGCCCGGAACGAAGCGGGGATGGAAGATTACACGCGTATTTGAAAGTTAGTAAAATATTTAGTCATCGGATATCCTTCCGTACCATCAAGCGCACGTTTTAAAAATATTTTGTTTTATACAGGGTGTTCCAGATGGAAATGCCAGGCTAAAGTTGCATTTTTTTAAATGGAACAGCCTGTATATCAATAGATAAAAAGATCCGCGCTTGAAAGCTGGTTACATTGATATAGTGTTGTATGGGTCTAGAGTTGATAGTTTCTGTGTAAATAATTATTTTACTTGATAAATTGATTTCGTGTCTATTTCTCGCTATCCTTTCTTCGAATTACTCCCATTCTTTATTCTTAGCTTTTTGGATTAATTCTTTTACTTTCTTCCTTTGTCTTTTGTATTGTTTATAGTCCGCCTCATTTTTTGTTCTCAAATATTTTGCCCATACCTTTTCCTTAAGTTTAACTTCGTTTTTAATTTCTTCTGTCCACCAAGCTGTTTGTTTGTGTACCTGTGTATTATTATGGATTTTCCACAGCTGCGCCTAATGTGATGACTTTAAATTTATTCCACATTGTGTCTTACGATGTTCCCCCATTCGTGTTCTCCCATTCATCAAATTTTCTCTCTAGGATTTGTTTGTAGTTACTTTGGTGCTCAGCCTACCTTAGTTTGTAAAATTTAATCCTAACTTAAGTTATATTATGTTCTATCTGTTTACTTAAACGAATACTTTTACAGGTCCTTAATATTGCTCTTAACATATAGTGGTCCTTATTTAACTCATTGTCTCTCATGACCCTTACATCTTTGATAGCATATCTATATGGTCTCTCAATAATTACATAATCAGTTATCGATTTTTATTTCCTTGTTGGTTGTTCCCTAGTAAATTTGTGAATTGTCATGCGACTGAAGAAGGTGTTTGAAATTAACATGTTATTATTCCCACAGAAGGCAATCACTCTACCAAGGATATTACTGATCAAATACATGTAGACGAAAAGTGGTTTTACATCACAAAAACATTCAATATATGTTATCTGGTAGAGGGTGAACAGAAACCGTACAGAACCTGTAAAAGTAAACACTTTTTTACGAAATTAATGTTTCTAGCCGCTGTTAGTCGTTATCGACACAATAAATCTCAGAATAAGCATTTTGATGGTAAACTTGGCATTTGGCCTTTTGTATTTGAAGAACCTGCAAAAGCTGGTGCAATTGAAAGCTAAAGTTATTTCGATTGTGACTAGAGAAGATTACAGAAAAAATGATAATCGAAAAATTTCTACTTGCAATTGAACATAAATGGCCTACATCAATACAATCGTCTTTCAACCATCTGGATTCAACAAGATAATGCTAAATCGCGTATCGATCCTGAGGATATAGGTTTTGAGGAAGCTTGCCAAAGCTTGCCTAACTTAAACATTAAAATGTTCTGTCAGCCATCAAATAGTCCTGATATGAATATTGTCGATCTGGGATTTTTCAATGCCATTCACTTGCTGCAGCATAAAACCGCTTCCAAAACAGTCGACGAATTAACCAATGCCGTTATAAATGCTTACGCTGAATTAGATAGTGATACTCTGAATAAAACCTTCTTTACTAACCAGCAGTGTATGATAGAAACTATGAGAATTGATATAGCTATCGATTGCCCCATGTGGGAAAGGATCACTTACAAAGAAATGGGATTCTACCTTTTGTTATTAATTGCGACATGGATCTTATGTTAAAAGCCCAAAATGTGGTCGACTTAGTTTAATTTCTGGTTTAATAACTTAACTAACTTTAGTTTTACGAAATTTGTACCTTAACTTTTAAGAAATACATTTGTTTTGAGAAAATGGACACTTATTTATAGACGAAAACTAGTCTAAAATCGGAAATTTATTTCTGAACGGAGGGAGTACTAATTTTCCCTCCATTTCGACAAAATTCCTGATGCTCCTCAGGGCAGTCATCGTGTGGTTATTATATTCTTATTATTTGCGGTATCCATTTATAAATAGTTATTTTCTAGCATACGCGAATGACCTGAAAATATGCCAAGGTATTAGTGGCACTCGATCTAAATAAATAGTCATCTGGTGTAACGAGAACAATATGAGTCTTAACACTTCTAAATGTAGCGTAATTACGGTTTTTTCTTCAATAATCTTCAATTACACTCGGTGTTTAGGTAATATGACATTATTATCAACATTTCAGTAGGCTATTCTGCATAAGGAAAATCAAAAGATCCGAAACCAATAGAATAGAATATTTTCTACTAGTATGCACTTTCGTTGCTACGTGAAATAAATTCTGCAACTGCTCGCGTTATACAGGCTGTTCACAATTTCGCAAAATCGAAGAAATCTCGTAATTTTTAAATGGAACACCCTGTATATTTTTAGCTCATTGAAAAGCCCTTTTACTACGCTTTCTATTGATACCTCATTTGATGCACCTAGGATGGATCATTTGCTAATTATTTCTTTTTAGAGTTGAATTAATGAAAAATGCTTGTATTTTTAGTAGCTAATTTGCGCTTTTAAACCTTCTGTAAGATCGGATATTCAAAAAATTATCCATAAATGGTCTATAACAAGAAGAAACCCCATTAAGTACGAGAAACAGTTGATTTTCACTCAGCGGTGAAAGCAAACATTAAATTAATATAAAGTAATATAGTATTTTCAATAGATTCACTGCTGATCAAGTTATCTGGTGTTAGTTTAATAAAAAATTTGCACTAATTAATTTGTATTTTAAAGAATTTTGTAAAATCAACTATTTTACGAATACCTAATATGAAACAATACATACCTAATTAGCTTAACATAAATCGAAATCATGTAGGAAAGAATCAAGTACGAGTAGTATTAAAAGTTTGCACTATTTTAAATAAATACTAATTATTAACCACAACATCAAATTTAATTAACAAAAGTAGTAGCACATTAAATAAAAATAAAGTAAATGTAAATAGTAAATGCAAATAAATCAAAGAAAACTTTCAAATGTTCTTCCATGTCTCTCAATACATAAATGAAGCCGCCTGGTGAAATTCTGTTGAACATGCTGTTATGTTTCTTGGCGAACATTTCTAAATGCTTCTCTTATGCGTTCCATTATATTTTCCCTTGTTGTAGGAACTTCCACATAAACTAGAGCCTTGACATATCCCCAAAAGTAGAAGTCCAAGACAGTAAGATCTGGACTTCGTGGAGGCCAAGCGATTGGACCACCTCGTCCTATCCGTTTGTCTTCCTTCCATCGCCCTAGAAACTCCCTAACTTTAAGGCTGTAATGAGCAGGTGCACCATCGTGTTGCAACCAGAAAATTTGTCGGGTGTCAGCATCCACATGCTCAAGTAAATTAGGCAGTTCGTTCTGCAAAAATGCCAAATACGTATCGCCTGTAACGGTTCCATCGAAAAAGTTCGGCCCAATGATATATGGACCAAGTACATATACCTCCCCAGACGTTAAGAGACCATCTATTTTGATTGTCTACATGACGTATCCAATGCGGGTTTTCTGTTGCATAATAATGCATGTTGTGTTTATTTACCGCCCCATTACTTTTGAAAGTAGCCTCATCGCTAAACAAAATCTTTGTTAAAATATTTGGCATTTCTCGCATTTTATTTAACAACCAACCACAAAAGTCTGTTCTTTTAATGAATCATCACCATGCAATTCCTGATTTAATTCAATATGGTACGGATAATACTTATGACTTCTTAAAATTCTTCGTACGCTCCTATCTTCAATAGCTGTTACCTTTGAAATACCGTCTATACTTATATGTGGATTTTCCTGTATTGTTAATAATACGGCCAATTCGCTTTTTTCATTGATTTCCGGCTTATTTATTTCTGTCTTCTTGTAGGTTACACTACCAATTTCTGTAAATCTCTCTAATAACCTTTCAAATGCTTCCGGTCTTGGCTTTCTTTCAAGGTTTGGAAATCTCTCTGCATATACTCTACTTGCTAGGAGACAATTTCTTGTACACTCCCCAAGAATAAATATCATATTCACCATTTCTTGAATACTAAAATTAGTCATTATAGCAATTTCTTTTAAAGATTGAACGAAATACTGTGTAAGATGGAACGAAATTTTTGACAACTTGGTTATTAAGTATACAAGCTTAAAACTGACACCAGATAACTTGATCAGCAGTGAATCTATTGAAAATGCTATATTACTTTATATTAATTTAATGTTTGCTTTCACCGCTGAGTGAAAATCAACTGTTTCTCGTACTTAATTAGGTTTCTTGTTGTTATAGACCATTTATGGATAATTTGTTGAATATCCGATATTACAGAAGGTTTAAAAGCGCAAATTAGCTACTAAAAATACAAGCATTTTTCATTAATTCAATTCTAAATAGAAATAATTAGCAAATGATCCATCCTAGGTGCATCAAATGAGGTATCAATAGAAAGCGTAGTAAAAGGGCTTTTCAATGAGCTAAAAATATACAGGCTGTTCCATTTAAAAATTACGAGATTTCTTCGATTTTGCGAAATTGTGAACAGCCAGTATAACGCGAGCAGTTGCAGAATTTACTTCACGTAGCAACGAAAGTGCATACTAGTAGAAAATATTCTATTCTATTAGTTTCGGATCTTTTGATTTTCCTTACGCCTACTGAAATCTATGAATTTATCAAGTAAAATAATTATTTACACAGAAACTATCAACTTTAGACCCATACAACATTATATCTATGTAACTAGCTTTCAAGCGCGGATCATTTTATCTATTAATATACAGGCTGTTCCATTTAAAAAAATGCAACTTTAGTCTGGCATTTCCATCTGGAACAGCCTGTATAAAACAAAATATTTTGAAAACGTGCGCTTGATTGTTCGGAAGGATATCCGATGACTAAATATTTGACTAACTTTCAAATACGTGTGTAATCTTCCGTCCCCGCTTCGTTGCCGGACCCTGTATATTAAACTGGTATTTGGAGAAGAATACATTAATGTATCTGTAAGTGTAAAATTCAACTCAAACATTTTTATAAAAATAAAAAGATACAAATAATCTTAACTTGATATTATAGTCACGCCATTGGATCAATTTTGGCTTCATTATTTTTTAAACATTAACGTAAGACACTCGTAGTATAAAATTAGTACTGCACAGTTCATTGTGTATTCCGTTTGGAAAACAAAGTGATAAAGTGTCAGAAAATTTCTTGAATACGAATGTTCACAAAATAGCTAGAGGGTAGAGGTTACTCACCCTGCTTATCTCTGCCACAAAAGTCCGATAGGAACGTATTTCTATTACGTCAAGTGAACAGTTTATGTAAGAATTAATATATTTTTAATTAACTCTGATAATACTGTTGAAATTTCTCTTTATGTATATGCATACATTACTGTGTATTTCTAATACAGTAGCATAAGCAGGAATTCAATTTGTCAGTATTTTTATAGACATTCGTTTAAGCCATATCATCGAATATATAAAAGACGATTAATCAATTACTATTAAGGATGTAAGCAGTAGTAATATGAATTAGATGAAGAAGTATTTAATATTTCAATTGGAAAGAAGCGAAAATTTAAATACAACCGTATTTTCATTGATAATATCAATCAGAATAAAGGCGAAAACATTTCGTCTCTCCACAGAGGTTTCGAAATGAGTTAGTATTTGAAATTATTCGAATAAAAGAAAAGTATTGGGGAAACAAAATGTAGATAGCAAGATGAAGCATTTTGGGCCTTAAAAAAATCAAATTTAGGCGCCTCAAGATGTTACAAAATACTTTTTTATATTTTGCCTTTCGTAATGAACTCATTATGAAACCCAAAACAATATCGAAATGAGCTTGATTTCGATATGCTTTTTTCATTTATCAATGTTGGCGTTATTTGAACACAGAAACAAATATCATTGCTGTTATTCGATTTTAAGAATTTAAGTACATTTGACAGATATGATATATGTACGTAGGCTACACAAACAACGTATATTGTATACAATTGACAACAAGGTGTATTAGTTTTTGTCACTCATGTTTATATTTTTAAATAAAATATCAAGTAATGTTAACGAAAATTAATAAATAATATTTAATATAATATACTTCGCGGACAGCAAGATTTAAATTTGAAAATGTCAAATATCAATGTGACCAACTGCATACTTTATATACGAGGTGCATTCAAGTTCTAAGGCTTCCGATTTTTTTTCTCCAGACTGGAAAGAGATAGAAGCATGTGCATTGTTTTAAAATGAGCGTGCGTTCGTTGTCAATACGTCACAGAGATGGCAGCACTGTACGGCAGATGGAATTGTACCGGCAGCGTCGAGAATGAGAACTGTTTTAGATACTTAAAATGGCTACGTTTTCCTTACTTGAACAGCGTGCAATCATTCGTTTTCTGAATTTGCGTGATGTGACACCAATTGAAATTCATCGACAGTTGAAGGAGAGTTGTGGTGATGGAGTTATGGATGTGTCGAAAGTGCGTTCGTGGGTGCGACAGTTTAATGAGAAGGCAGAACATCGTGTGACAACAAACCGAAACAACCTCGGGCTCGCACAAGCCGGTCTGGCGGCATGATCGAGAAAGTGGAGAGACTTGTTTTGGGGGATCGCCGAATGACAGTTGAACAGATCGCCTCCAGTGTTAGCATTTCCGTGGGTTCTGTGCACACAATCCTGCATGACGACCTGAAAATGCGAAAAGTGTCCTCCAGGTAGGTGCCGCGAATGCTGACGGACGACCACAAGGCTGCTCGTGTGGCATGTTGCTAAGCAATGTTGACGCGCAACCAAGGCATGAATGGGACTTTATTTTCGTCGATTGTGACAATGGATGAGACGTGGATGCCATTTTTCAATCCAGAAACAAAGCGCCAGTCGGCTCAATGGAAGCACACAGATTCACCGCCACCAAAAAAATTTCGGGTAACCGCCAGTGCTGAAAAAATGATGGTGTCCATGTTCTCGGATAGTGACGGTGTAATCCTTACCCATTGTGTTCCAAAGGGCACTACGGTGACAGGTGCATCCTACGAAAATGTTTTGAAGAACAAGTTCCTTCCTGCACTGCAACAAAAACGTCCAGGAAAGGCTGTGCGTGTGCTGTTTCACCAAGGCAACGCACCCGCACATCGCTACCGTTACGCAACAGTTTCTTCGTGAAAACAACTTTGAAGTGATTTCTCATGCTCCCTACTCACCTGACCTGGCTCCTAGTGACTTTTGGCTGTTTCCAACAATGAAAGACACTGTCCGTGGCCGCACATTTACCAGCCGTGCTGCTATTGCTTCAGCGATTTTCCAGTGGTCGAAACAGACTCCTAAAGAAGCATTCGCCGCGGCCATGGAATCATGGCGTCGACGTTGTGAAAAATGTGTACGTCTGCAGGGAGATTACGTCGAGAAGTAACACCAGTTTCATAGTTTTCGGGTGAGTAGTTAGTTAGAAAAAAAATCGGAGGCCTTAGAACTTGAATGCACCCCTTAAATGCAAACTCTGAACTTTTAAATTAAATAATTTCAATTTATTAATGTAAAAAATGTAAAATAGAAAAAATAGTATAAAAAACTCGTTTCATAAGGCCTTTTGCCGTATTCGTTCCTGAACTGAACTCGTGCGGCAAAATGGTGCCTTATGAAACTTGTGTTTTAATATGCTGTTCTATGCAAGTTTTAGGGATGTAAGGAGGGCCGTTTTTATTTTCAAGGATTAGGCAGTTTTAATGTTATTTCCCATTATGCTTTTTTAAAATCACATATCCTTTGGTAACTTGTGTGTCAATTTACGAAACATTTGCAACATTATTAATTTTATTGTCAGTTTGTGTTATCGTGCATTGATTTTATATCAAAATGAACAAAATCGATTATAAAACCGTTATAAAGTTGCATACAAAACAAGGCAAAACTCCAAAAACTATTCTTGATGAAATGTTGGCTGTATACGGCTATACATTTGCTTATCATGCTGACAGTTCCGTGTTTTGATCCCTGACTGGCTGTCCGAGTAGGTTTTCGTGGTTTTCCTTCTCGTTTAAGCCGAATGCCGACATCTTAACATCTTAAGTCGCTCCACGGGCGCATACATAATAATAACTCATGTCTTGCTTTTCCCTGTTTTTGTTGTCTATCTATTTTCGAATACTAAGGCATGATTTATTATTATTAAACTAGTATGTATCTTTGAATAATTTTGTCCATGGCAACTACAAATATATAAGTATGACATTAATATACTGTCATTTACATATTATATTCCTTGAAAAGGGCATCATTTGCCGAAACATGTAGGATTGTTCTAAATATATACATTTTGAAGTAAAGCCAGACCTTAAATCGCCAACAAATTGAATTTACTATATATATATATATATATATATATATATATATATATACCGCATGTGTCAAATATCATTAGGTATAGGGAATACGTATATGTATATGGAAAACCCGATCCAATACCGGCGAAGACCGCGACGGCCGGCAACGATTGTCTTCGATTGTTTCGCAAATTCAAGTTAGCAGTAATCATTTGACCATCGACATAGGTACTTGTAATGCGTTCTAAAATAACATTTACGAATTGCAAGGGATTTGCTTTTCTTATTTCTTTCAGTACATGCAGGAAATTTTTAAGCTGCGGTGCGTCGCATAAACAAAAGCGTAATTCTAATAAAATTAAAGAATAATCCTAATAAAATAAATAAAAAAGGATTCTAAAAATTATAATAAATTATACAAGAGGTTCAAAAATTCCTCCTTGCACAGCAAGACATTGTCCTAGGCGGTCGTAGAAATTAGCTCTTACATTTGCTAACATGTCGGCAGTTAATGAATTCGCAGCCTCAGTTATTTTTTCTCTCAAGGCAACTAGATTTTCTGCTCTACCAGCTTCATGAGTATAAACAATATTTTTTAGATATCCCCACAAAAAGAAATCATTTGGAGATAGATCAGGAGATCGCGGGAGCTATTTAATGTTTCCTGTTCCAGTAATAAGACGGTCAGGAAAAGTATTTCCTAGAAATTCCAGCACATAATGCAGTGAGGGTAAAGACCCTCACTGCATTATGTGCTGGACAGCCATCATGTTGAATCCAAACGATTTCCTGATTTATTCCAATGTTTTGAATGGCGGGAAGTATTTGATTTTTCAGTAATTCGAGATACTTGTCGGCATTTAATATACCATCAATAAAATAGGGGCCTATAGAGTGGTCACCTAAAATACCTGCCCAAACGTTTAGTTTTGGAGGATACTGAGTGCGATTTGCAAAATGCCGGTGTTGATTTTCCGAACCCAATATCGAAGAACAGAGGGATTGTGCTTTCCGTGTAATGGAAAAGTTGATTCATCGGTGAAGAGAATATTTTTGACGAAATTTTCATCTCGATGTATTTTTTCCATAACGTCTTTACAAAACTCCATTCACCGGAAATTGTCCTCGGGAATTATTTCTTGAGATTTCGAATATTTGAAACATTCTAAACCATTACGTTTCCAAATACGTGAAATATTTGTGTTACTTGTACCCAATTCCTCGGCAGCACTTCTAGTAGATCTCGTGTTATCAATTTCCACAATACTACAAATTAATACATCCCGCCGTTCTCTTTCCTCAATTTTTTGTGGTGATACCTCTCTTGGTTTGCATTTCGTACAGTTATTGAAACAGAAACAAGTTTCAAATTTATTTACAATATTATAAATTGTTTGTCTGCAAGGTACAGAACGGTCTGCAAAAGTCAGCGCAAACAAATTCATGCACTCCATTGCAGACTTGCCAGCATAAAACCATTTTACTAACTGAAGCTTTTCAGTGGGTGTATAAAAAGCCATTATACATTAATTTTATTGTACGCTTTCAAACTGTAACGGCCGCAGCTAGACTGAATGCAAAATTTCCAGTCAATCGGTATCGGAGACAATTGTCAGTCGTCGCGGTCGTCGCTGGCATTGGACTGGCTTTCTTATGTACGTATACATTGTATGTACTCATACGTTGATTTTCTATGCCTAATGATTAATGATATTTAACACATACGGTATGTTCTTAAAAATGTCTTATAATTAGATCTTTGTATATATGAATATGAGATTCATTTAAATTAAATAAATGATTGCTTTTGGGGAGGGCAAGTTTTGTTGTTTAATTGGGGAAAATTGGTTCAAGAAAATGTGATAATGTTAAAAATATTTTTTTATTTATTTATGTTTTTTATATTATATGAAAAGTTTTATTTCAAAGGGCTAGAAAAATTATACATAATTTTGATACTTGGTTGAGCTTTAATTTTTTATTTTGTATGTAGATTGAAGGGTCAAGAAGATTTAAGTTATTTTTAAAACTATTTTATTAGGTAGTCTGGAAATGTGGGAAATTTCTAGGTTTATTGTAAATTGAACATTTTATATAAGGATTATAGGGTAAGTTAAATCAATGATTTTTTGTTTGTGTTGAATTACTAGGCTATTCCGTAGATGTGGGCAGTCTTGGGATGTTTTGTTAATGGTTGTCGGAATTAGTAGTTTTCTTCACAAAAATTTGTTTAGAAATGTATATTTGCTGAAAATAAAATGGTAATTTTCATGTTGTTTATCAAATTTTTATGCTTTTTTGGAATTTTATGCCTTATTAAAAAAATATGCATTTTTGATGCTTTTTTTTGTCAAAATTTTATGCCTTTTTCTGTTTTTTTGGTGCCTTCTAGTCTTTAATTCATGACGTATATTTTTCAAGTCCAGAGTGCAAGAGTGAGTTTTATTTAAGTAAGCACGCACATATTCTATGATTGGAATTTTCTGTTGGATTAAGGTGTTTAATTATAGTCTATCTTTAGGTAGAACTTGTATAAAATATTGCGAAAACTTGTTCGTGAGATTAAATTCATCAAAATAGTAAAAAAATTTCATGATTTTAATTCTCTGCTTTGATAAATTATTGACGCTTAGTTTTGAATTATAATTGGAAAAATAACAATTTATAATTCAATAAAGTTTTTACAGAATTTGCATATAAAAAAAGGTTAGGTTGTATATAACAGTTGGTGAACTACTATTAGTGTTAAAATTAATTTGTTTTTGGTTTTATACATACCTTCAATTTTTACACACAGTGTATATTTTGGAAACGAATTTTATTTTGATCGTATTACTAACAATTCCTTCTCGACCTCTTTAACCAGAAGTTTATTGATTGGTAAAAATTGAAAGGAGAAAGTAATTGTTCAGAAGATGCAGAGAAAAGCAAAAAGTAAAATTAATCAAATTTTAGGTCATCCTTTTTAGTAATGATATTAATAATAACGTCTTTAATGTTTTAGTAAAAGTAAAATATGTCCTTTAATAAATATGTACACACATTCTTTAATATTTACTTTTAAATACACTCTTATAATTTCCACATATTTATTAATTTTTTACATTATAATTTCCGATTCTGTAAAAATATTTTTATATTTCTTTTTAAAAGAATTTAGGTTATAATTTAGGTTTAAAAGCGTGATTTTTATACAACGAGGAGTAAAATAATCGTACACGCACTTAAAAATTTGCACTTTGTCGAATAGGAGATATTCTTTTACAGTCTACTAAGACTAAATAAAAAATTGGATTTATTAGTTGTAGAAAATATGATATTAAAATTGGTTCAATAATATTTATAGACATAAATATTGGCATTTATTGTTCCTTGAATTATTACTAGGGGAGATATATTTCCATGAAAGATAGTTTCACACAATCAGATCTTGAGTAAAAGTAGTATGTCGCTGTACAGAATTCTACGAGTTTCTTCTAACGCCACTTTTCAAAAAAGGATGAAAGATATATGCGAGTAATGCCTTCATATAAAAAATCGCGGTCCAATGTTCACGTAGTAATGAGAAAATGATTTTTCTTTATTCGAGTCAGGCCCTGTCACAATTAAATATACGCTCAGCAATACGGTCTTCCACTTCTAATCAGTAATTCTCTTTACCGACTAATTATATTGTTCTATCGGTATTTGTCAGTACCACACACAAACTTAAATAAACAAAAATTATATGTAAATAATTCCATACAAATAATTAAAATTAAAAAAAAAATTTCTTCATATTTACACAACGACGAAAACATTTTTATTTAAATGAGTATAAAACACAACTTATCTGTCAGATTTGTTTGAAATGTTTACAGTAGACATGGAAAACATGGCGAAAGTCAGTAACATAATCACCGTAGCGAAAGTGTTGCCAACCTTTGAAAAGTCACTCTTCTGTCAAACCGCCCCTGTATACTGCCACGATCAGACTTAGTTAATTGATTAAAAATCGCATGTTTTCGAATAGCAATGATTCTTTTACAATCTACTAGAACTAAACAAAGCTATAAGTATACTTTACAGTGACACTTAAGTAAAATATAAAAAAAACTTAAGTAAATAATGTCAACAGAAAAACAAAAATATTTTTTAGTTCAATACCAATGCTAGCTTGAGTAATCGAATGAATATACAATGCTAGTTCTGTATAGCGCCAAAGAAAAGAAAACAGGTATCTATTCCATTGGACACATCATGGCCACGCTACATAAAGGTTTTTGTTTTATGACGATTTTTGTTTTATTATAAACATAATAATTTTAATTTTAAATGAAGTTTAACGTTCATTTAATTTTAGTCACATTAATTAAATGTGGTATAGGTTTGTCGATATATTCGACGTAAAGCCTATTATTGATATTCACAAAAAAAACATCGTAATAAAAGCACCATATATCAATATTTATTATTTTTATGAATAGGAACTGTTATCTAGGAATTACATCGATTTTTTGCAGGGCAATGAACTTGAATTACAGCTGTATTTCGATCAATATAGAATACACAAAGATATGGACCGACTTTAATTACATTTTGGGCCTTGATTAATTACAAAAAAATTTCAAAAGATTTTCAGTTAGACATTTATACCGTCTGAAAACGTGGTAAGTCAACGGCGGAGAGGTGAACGATACCCCACCAGTACACTAGATAAGGGACAAAGGAGGTTTATAGCAACAGGCGTCAGGCGTGTCTGTGCCCAGTCGTCGACGGTAGATACGATAGAAATACGAGTACGTACGCAATATGTATATATATACCACACCTACTTCTGACTTATCCCTATTGCTTATCCAATCAAATGCTATACTATACAATGAATAGACACATCGGGGAAGTAAAGGTACATACGCAATACGTATGTGAATACCACACCTACTTCTGACCTATTCCTATTGCTTATCCAATCAAATGCTACACTATGCATTGAATAAACATATCGGAGAAGTAAAATTGGCGGGGACGCGTCTTGCGTAGCAGTGTCGTTAACTTGCCACGTTTCCAGACGGTACGTATTCTTCAGATTTGCATAGCTGGGGCGCTATTTAGCGGTAACTCTGTATAACAAAATACATCTTACTTGGAAATTTCACGAAAATATGTCAATTAATGGATGTTCAAATATTTATGGCAGCCAGTGTATTTTAATATAATTACCTTCGCGAATTAGTTTTCTATCTGCCATTCTAAAGAAATAAAATTTAGAAAAAAAATAGATAATAGAAAGGAGCGATAGTCTTAAATGCTCATAATAACATTTAACCGTCCAATGTTCTACAGAAAAAAGCGTTTCAGTTTTTCAAATAAACGGCTTAACTTCTCTAGATTCTATAAATACTTGAACATCTTTCTGAAACGATAATTTTTATTACAATTAACTCAAGGTCATCAAAAACGAACACCAATACATCAAAGGTAGCGGTGTTACCTTAAATACTTTTCACATATTTTTTGTATTCAGTGATTGACTTGGGAATATGCATCTTTTTCATTGTTGTTTTCAATTTCACATTTCATTTCATCACCTGAAAAATCGCAATAACAAACTGTTGATTATTCTGAAAACATTGGGTTAATTCAGAAAATAAATAATCTAAATTTCGGTGCTTTTAATAAACGGTTTGTTCACAGAATAAGGACGTCACTGAATTATCTAAAGTATTTTATTGTGTGAGGAGAACGACTTGCTATATTCGTAAAGATCATCAAATAAAAACAAGTCATCTATTTAGATTTCTTATCTGATGTAATGAGTGCTAAGCTAATTATCACTTACCACTGGGGTTCTGGGAATTATACCGAATACTTCAAAATTTCATTTTATATATATATATATATATATATGCATATATATAATGAAATTTTGAAGTATTTTTTTAATTAAGTGAGGACTATAATAAATGAACCCATTTGTTCTACTTCTTTATTACTTTTTGAGCAACGTTTCCTTGTTTTTAATTAATTTCAGAATAAATATAAAATATGGTATTTTTTTATATATATATATGTAGTCTTGCAGTCTTTTGAGCTATAAGCGAAACTCTTGTTAAATTTGGCCAACCTTTTGGTTTTTATTTTAAATCTTTCTTAGAACCATTTTAGTTAAATATTTTTAGAAATTTCCACCTTCCAAACAGACTAACATCTATTAGTAGTTACAAAATATAACATCAGTTGATAATACAGGACAAATTCTAGCAATTTTTCAAACTTGTGGGAATCAAGATGTTTGTATAGATATATAGGCAAATGGATTAAAAAATGCTTTGATTTGATCAATATACGATATACAAGTTTAGTACAGCGTCAAAGAAAAAAAGAGGTGAAAGGTATATGTGAGTAATGCCTTTATACAAAAAATCGCGGGCCAATGTTCACATAGTAACGAGAAAATGATTTTTCTTAATTCGAGTCCGGTTCTGTCACTGTTAAATAAACGGGCGCCATTACGGGCTAATTCTGTTTACCGATGAATTATATTGTTCTAACGGTATTTGCCAGTACCACCACAAATTTAAAGAAATAAAGTATTATATATATATATATATATATATATATATATATATATAGTCGGGCTAGTGGCTTTGAGGCTTGCACACTTGCCTCGTAGTCCGGCAGTACCGGGTTCGAACCCCGGTGCTTCCTTTCTGAGTTTGGTTTTCTGTAGTTTTCCAAATTCCACGGCAAATGCGGAAAGGTAACATCTTAAGTCGGTCTACAGCCGCAGGCGTAATAATAACTCATGGCCAGCCGATACCCCCTGTAATTGGCGCAAGCTGTTGGGGGATGCTAAGGCATGGATTATTATTATTATTATAAGTAAATAATTCCATACAAATAATTAAAAACATGTTGTCTATCCCATTGGACATGCCATGGACAGGCTACATAAAGGTTTTTGTTTTATGACGATTTTTATTTTATTGCCAATATAATAATTTAATTTTAATCACATTAATTAAATCGGCATGGGTTTGTCGACATATTCGACGTAACGGCTATTATTGATATCCACAAAATAACATCACCATATGTGCGGCCGAGTATGTTTTGATATAAAAATATAAACATTCACTATTCTTATGAATAGGAACTGTTATCATCTAACAATGTCTAGGAATTTTATCGATTTTTTTGCAGGTCAATGAACTTAAAATACAGCTATATTTCGGTAAATATTGTTACGCTTCGCATATATAAGAATATTTTAATTTATTTTTTAAATAATATATCTTTTAAAAATATCTCGCATTTTTTAAAAAGATTAAAATATTTAAACTTAAGACACAGCCGAAACCGGAAACGTGTAAAGTCGGTGTTTGTAGTAATATATAGGGTTACCGCTAAATAGCGCCCAAGCTATGTGCATCTGAAAAATACGTATAAATGTCTAACTGAAAATTAAAAATGGAAATTTATTCGTCGGATGGTCTGACACTGACACATGTGTATAAATAATCCAAGCTGTTTGTATGTGGAGAATTCACTACCCACCTGCATAAGCAAAATATTACACCTTCAATAGAAAAGTTGTATTTTCATTATTTTGGCTTAACTAACATTAAAAATATCGCGACATACAATGGCTTTGACACAGAAATAATCAATAAATTAATTAGAAAAACAAAAATAAAAAATACAATCCGCGAATCCACAAGTTTGAAATCTCAAAGTAACCAGGAGAAAAAGTACATGTGTTTACCATACCACCCCGTCACGAAAAACATTAATAAAATTGTGAAAGAAAGAGGTCTCCAGGTTGCCATTCGATCCGAAAATACTATCAAAAGTCTCCTAGGGAATACTAAAGATAGAGTTAATTTTAATTCGAAATCAGGTATATACGAAATTAGTTGCGAGGATTGTAATTTGAAATATATAGGCCAAACAAAACGACCAATAATAACCCGTTTTAAAGAACACATATCACATATTAAATACAATAGACCGGATAAATCTAACGTTGCCAACCACGCTTTAAGCACATTACACAATGTGTCGATTACAGGGTTGAAGCTGGTCAAAGGAATTAATAAACTCCGCGAACTTGATGCTTATGAAAGTATACATATCGCGAAAAATAAACAATATTCCATGAATAGCGATAGATCACCGATTCCTTTCAGTTGTCTCTTTTCATTTTTATTACCATAATTGTGTCATCGTCGCTTTAAAATTGGAGTTATTAGGACATGTTGAGTGCCGTTCCCTTAAGAAAGGAATGTTTGTCGCTCTTTCGTTCGATATATTTCAACTTGGAGAATAAACATATGTGAATGTCTTTTCCCTAAGAGGTAAGTGCTTTTCGATCTTTTCGTAGGTTATATTCGCATGTTAAAATTAGTCTATACGTAGATGCGGTGTAAAGTAGTTGTTGCGTAAGCGGTTTTCTAGATTTACTGTGCCCCATGTGCGACTTTTAATTAGTGGTTTTTAACCTACTGATGATGACAACTTAGTTGTCGAAATACGGATTTAGGATACGATTAATAATTGTGGCAAGGGGTTATATACCTTTTTTAAGTTAACTATTGAATATTAAAACAAGCTCCCAGCATTAACTGCGCACGCTGTGCTGTTACTCTGAAGGGCTGGTCAAACGGTAAGAAAAGCGTCATTTGCAAAACCGTGAACAAATGTTATGCTAGTCTGTCCTCTGCTGCTCATCCAGTGCGTCGTTCAGCCGCCTTGCCAGTACCAAGACCCATAGGTGTTTCGCAGAATATGATGTTACAGAATCAGAAGAAGTAAGTGTCAAGTTATCGAACAGCGATGATGAATATTTGCTATCTGAAGAGGACGGACCACACCTAATAAATTAGCATTAAGTGATCATATTCGAGACCCCAATTTGTCAAAAACTAAAGTAGAAATACTAGATCTAGACTCCAAGGATGGAAACTATTAGCTCCAGGCACGCATATTTCTGTGTATCGTAATTTTCAGAAAGAACTATCTCAGTATTTTTCAACCGGCGTGGGTCTTTCATACTGCAATAATTGTCCACGATTTGATGTTGGCATTAGGTCACCAACGCCTTCCCGAAGAATGGCGTCTTTTATCGATGTTTCGAAATGAATTTGAAAGTTGTCCTTCAAATAGGAAACGTTTATCCATCCATCCTCGTTGACCACGCAATCATATTAAAAGAACCGTACGAAAATATTACTTTTCTTCTAGACAGAATTAATTACAAAAGATAGAGAGTTGTAGCATTTCTACTCGGTTTACAACTAGGGTAACAACAGTGGAACAGTAAAATACTTGCTGATTACACAGGTCTGCAAACAAAAAAAAAAATTTCAGCTGCATGAGATATTTTTGCTGAATTATATGTTTTAAGGTACGCTGATTTCAAAAATAACTTCTATTACTCTCCATCAGGTATAGTTTTTTTGCAAAATAAGAACACAATAATGAGCAAAATCAACTATTTATTACAACAAACACACAGCATAATATTTATCAAAACCTATCAACCATTATTTTTCTTATTTAAATTTATACACAACTTTATGTTTACTCTTTTTCCTTGTGAAACCTTTTCTTCTTTTCTTTGATGCTTCTCCGAATTCGTTTTTGGTTTCCTTCTTTGGTTTCTCGCTTAAGCATCCAACAGTAGTCCGATAACATACTGACATCCCATCTTCCTTGGTAACGTCTCTCGATATCACGTACATCCTGGTGAAATCTTTCACCTTGTTCTTCACTGTAGGCACCCAAGTTTTCAGGAAAATATTCAATATGGGAGTGTAAGAAGTGAATTTTTAAGCTCATCTTGCACCCTTGAGCTTTATACGCTGTCAGGATGCGCTGTACCATAGTTTTATATTTTAGATCCTTAGTATTGCCCAAAAACATCTGCACTACATTTTTGAAAGAATCCCATGCTTCTTTTTCGATTTCTTCCATTGATTCAGGAAAGAGGGGATCAGACAAAAGTTTTCTTATGTCGGGGCAAGTGAAAACTCCTTCTTTTAACTTTGCTTCAGACAATTTCGGGAACTTGGAACATATATATCTAAAACAATCCCCATCTTTTTGCAGTGTTTTTACAAACTGCTTAATTAGCCCCAATTTAATATGAAGAGGTGGCAGTAAAACCTTTTCTGGCGGAACCAAAGTGGTATTGATAACGTTTTTCTCGCCAGGAGTTAAACCGTGTCGTGGTGGCCAGTCAGTTTTTGTCCAGTGTAGCTCTCTGGCTCTACTATCCCACAAACATAGAAAACAAGGGAATTTTGTATAACCTGACTGTTGACCCAACAACATCGTTAGTATTTTCAAATCTCCACAAACCATCCATTGATGTTCTTGATATTTGATTTTCTCAAGAATCGTAGCTAAGTCATTGTAGTTTTCTTCCATATGAACTGAGTGTCCCATTGGAAGAGATGCAAATACATTTCCATTATGCAGCAAGACTGCTTTGAGGCTAGTTTTGGATGAATCAATGAATAAGCGCCATTCTGATGAATCATATTCTATTTCAAAGCATTTCATGAGCCCACGAACATCATTACAATAAACCAGATTTCCCTCTTTAGTGAAATACTGAGTAAATTCTCTCTCTCGATGTCTGTACCAGGACAATAAGGTACCAGATGATAAAAGGTTTTTGTTTTTTAGTCTTGAACCTAGCAATTCGGCTGTATCTTTTGAAAGACCCAAGTCTCTGACTAGGTCATTGAGCTCAATCTGAGAAAAAAGTTGAGGTCCCTCGTCAACTGAAAAATCTGAGCTGAAATCGTTCTGGGGAGCAAACGTTTCTGAGTCCTCTGCATCACTCTGGATGTCATGTAAATTAGGAGGTGGGTGCGGAACTGGTATTTCAGAGCTATGGGACACTGGACGAATAGCTGAATCAAGGTTAGGGTAAGATATTTTCTTCTTATTTTTCGTATTAAATCCTTTCACGTCAACCGAACAGAAATAGCAGTCGGTTGTGTGATTTTTCTGTTTACGCCATATCATAGGAATGCCAAAACGAAATGCAGTTTTCTTACCCTTAAACCACAAGCGCAGATCTTCCTCACATCTTCTGCACATCTTATGAGTAGCCCATGCTTTGTCTTGATCACCAAGTATTAATTTGAAGTAAGCAAAATAAACCTTCTTCAGAAAATCACTTATATTTCTTTGTTGACTTTTCACTGTATATTCACCACAAATATAACAGAAGCTGTTCGGAGAAATTACACAACCTCTATGAGCCATAGCACACATATAAAAACAAGAACACAGTAGCGTTTGAATGCTGGATGTGAACTGAGTGTGACACGATAATAATGCAACCGTCTGCCTAACACCAGAAATTCTTTATCCCCCCCTTTCACTAAATTTTTTACGTCCATTATTTTTTTCTTTATACCCAGATAAATATACTATTAAAATTAGGGTAAGAAATCTTAATTTTAATTAAATTTGAAGCTTAAAAAATAAAATACAAAATTTTAGCTAAATAAGAATTTTACACAAAATAAAAATATAAAAATTAGTATTGTAAAAACAATTGATGAGATGGAATTTTTTAAATATTTTTTTCGGTTTTAGGAAATCACAATCTATAAGAAAATTTATAAAGAACCTATGGAGTTTTTTACTTGCAGACCTGTGTTATTGTTGGACATTGATATCAGAAAGTGCCGAAGAACAGTATAAAAGAAAGTAACAAGAAAGACATTTTGAAAAGGACAATACCATACAGTTCCATATACTGCACATTAATTAATATTATTTCATTTTCCTTTCAATTTTTTTTTTCCAAAAACTGACGTACCAGAATAAATTTGTTGTTATTAGTATTACTATTGTTAGAACTATAAAAGAAACGAAAATTGTACATAATTTCTTTAGAAAAATTTTAAAAAAATGAAAATTTGTTGACCAGTATTATTTGAGTTTATATGGATTACATTTTCCTAAAGATAGAAGATTAATATCGGATTTCGTGTTTTTTACAAGATCATAAATAGTTGGTTGGATAGTCCGTACTGTGTTAATAGTTTGAATTAGTTTTAATTCTTATTCTCGTGAATACGTGACACGTTTATGTTCTTGCTTTTTATGTCTTTGCATTGAATGTGTAGCAATTATGCAAATCGACTGCTTTGTTACAAGTTAAACAAGGTCTTCAGTTAATTTGTCTCTAATTTTACTGTTATTGGAGCCTATACGTCCTGTTGCGTTGCCTTTTGTAGTGAATAATAATAATAATAAAAATGAAAACGAACCTTTATTGCATAATGCTTTCACATAGAATACGTCACAAAAAAAAAAACCTGTATACAAGCTGTTCCGTATCGTTATGTTCAAATTTTAGGAGTGTAAAGTAGACTTCATTTCAAGTAACAAAAACGCAAAACTTGTATATCCATTTTTATTTGTTTCAAAGTTACAGATCTATGAATGTGATTATCAGATCATGAAAAAAATGTAATCCTAAAGTCAATAAAAACTGATTTTACATATTTAAAAAAGTTCAATTAATAATATTTTCGAAATGTCCACCTCCTTGTTGAATGCAGGCTTGTGCCCGTAAGCCAACAGAAGAAGTACTTATCCGAATTTCATACTTGTTTTTTTGGATTTGCTCGGCAGCCAGGTGAATACGATCCAACAACTCTTCTCTTGTGTTCGAAACTTGCGCATAGAATAAATTTTTCATGTACCTCCATAAATGAAAGTCAAGGGGATTAAGATCAGGTGATCTGGGTGGCCATGCAACAGGACCACCTCGACCTAATTTCCCAATTTCGGACAGCAATTCCGAAATGTGGTGGTGCTCCATCCATGTGAAACCTAATATCTCGTCGAACATTCAGTGGGACATCCTCTAACAGACCTGGCAGTTCGTCAATAAGAAATTGAAGGTAATTGTCCGCATTTAATCTCCCAGGAAGAACGACAGGACCAATCAACAAGTCATCGTTTAGGGCTGCCCAAACGTTAATAGAAAATTCATGTTGAAATTTAGATGGGCGTATAGCTTTGGGATTTATTGATGACCACCTGTGCTGGTTTCTCAGATTTGTAACACCACTTCTCGTGAACATAGACTCATCTGTCCAGAGGACTGTTCTGCAGAAATTAAAATGAAGCCGTGACCGTCTTACTATCCAGGTAGAATAAACTAGACGAGCATAGTGGTCTGCCTCAAGCAAACCGTGTCCCCTGCGATAGTGATATCTATATAAGCCCTCACGTTTTAAAATTCGCCAAACTGTCGTTCGTGACACTCCTAGTTAAGCGATTCGACGTACACAGAGATTTGGATCTCTTGTAGCAATAGCTACTGCTTCTTCCTCTAAGTCTGCTAGCAAATTTACTCCTCGGTCGAAAAGATAATCACGCAGTCCGCATTCCCGAAATTGTCTGTGTACTTCCAGAAACGTGCTGTAATGAGGAATGCGCCTATCGGGAAACCTATGTCGGTATTCAATAACTGCTTGACGTGCACTGCCGTTGCAGTAGCCATACATAAAATGCATGTCCCCAAACTCTTGAGAAGAAAATCGGTAAGGCATTTTGAATAAAGTAAACGTGTCTACTCACTAATAAGCTGTTGTATGAACTGAAACGTAATGTAATACTTTATTAAAAAAATGCAACGTTAACAGTCATCTGAACATTTGTTTATTGTATGTTATTCATGGTTCAGCACTTACGAAATAAGTAAGAACCTTCTTTATCATAAATCAATTTCCAGTACTCTTTTTTGTAGATCTCCAAGAGATTACTGTATGCACTACTACACGTGTTTATTTATTTTAGGATAACATTTGATTATGCGACGTTAACAATCACAGGCCTGTTATTGAATCGTATAACTTTTTTTAAATAAAATCAGTTAATATTGACTTTAGAATTACATTTTTTTTCATGATCTGACAATCACATTCATAGATCTGTAACTTTGAAACAAATAAAAATGGATATACAAGTTTTGCGCTTTTGTTACTTGAAATGAAGTCTACACTCCTAAAATTTGAACATAACGAACACTTGTATATTTACAAAAATAAATTTAAAATTTACTTCGGTTTTGGTAACGACACATATGTATATTAAAATAAATATAGATAAAATAAATACATTAAGATAAGTATGTATTTCAAGTTTGTTTTGAGAAATGTCTTGGACGTTGTAAAACGAGTGGTCTATTAGGAAATCTTTTACCTTAAACACATTCAGTGATAAATTATTGGATTCACTTGTAATATTATTGTATATTTTTAAATCTTGTCACAACATTTTGGACATTTTTGAACCCGTGCGTGGTAGAATAAATTTGCTTTTATACACTCACGAGTTTCATATTGTGTGTGATTTCGTTGTGTTTTAGAAGTTTAGCATAAAATGTATAAATATACGAAAACAGTATAGTTGATAGTTCGTACTGTTTAAAAACTGATTTACATGTGTCCCTTCTTCTTACTTTAAGTATACGCGTCATAAATGACTTCTGCATCAAAAATATTTTTCTAGCCTCGACGGAATTTCCCGAAAAAATATTGCCGCAACTCATTCGAGAACCTATATGAGGAGCTTTTTTTCAAAACGCAACATGTCCATCTAGACAACTTTGGAGAAATCCGTCAAAAACAATTGCGGCTGTTGTACATATCGAAAACAATATTTTTCTTTTATAATGTTATTTATAATGATCTAAAATGTAATTTAGAAAAGGATTAAATAATATGTGTGATGTATTTAATTCGATAGCATAAAACAAGTTTTGGACTCGTTGCATTTTGTTAAAAAAATGGGACATGTTTCGATTTGAAAAGAAATTTCATTTAAATCATTGTATCAATAAGGGCTTTATTTCTAAAGACGCATTCAAAAATACTGTAAAATAATTATCAAATTATTTCTTCTGAAAATCAATTTGAAAATTAGTCTTTATTTCATAAATATACAATGTGTCCGGGAAAATGTAGGAAATCTCTCGGATTCAGATAGAACATTAAAAAATAAGATGACAATCTCCCATAATTTTTTTCCTAGTGGCCCTCCCTACGGAGATACGATCTCCTAAAGGACACCACTGGAAATCAATTTTTCTTGAATAACTTTTAAACTACTTATTATAAATTAATGAAAATTTAATATGATAAGCAGTAGTAAGGACCTCTTAAAATACTGCCCTTAAATTTAAATTAGCTTGTTTAGTTTACCAGGGGCGGACTAGCTTGTACATTTTAATGCTTACATTTTTAACACCCTGTATGATAAGGAGTTAAAAAAAACAAATTTGGATACCTTGAACATTAAGCTAAAGAAAAGGTACTCTTGTTCATTGTCGATAAAATGAACCGTTTTCGAGGAAAAAAAAATAAAATAATTAATGTTTTATTTCTATTAAAAAGAACCATGTTTTTTATTTTTTTTGGTCTGCAACAAAGTGTGATACAAAAGTCATTCCAGGAACAAAAAAGTTTTAGTTTAGGTTATTTAATACGACAAAATTACAAAGATTCTTAGAAATGCGGTTTTGTCCCAGAAAGGCACCTTAACAAAAATTTTATTTAGAAATGTACTCACTAAAGCTTGCAACCATTAAACCTAAATACCCTAATTAGAAATAATCAATTAAAAACTTCATAAGTGGGTTCAACATGGGCTCCGTGAACTCTGATACACTCGCGGGCACGACGAATAGAGGACTGCTGTACTCGCCACAACAACCCAGTATTGTTTCTTATCACATCACAATGAAATGTGATTCTCTGTAAAAGTTCCTCCCTAGTATCAACCGGAGAGGAATACACCAAGGTTTTGAGATGACGCCACAGGTGAAAATCCATTGGCGTTAGGTCGGGAGACCGTGGAGGCCAGGCAATGGGACCTCCTCTGCCTATCCAACGGTTTGGATAGACGTTATTCAGGTGGTCACGTACAGCAACGCTAAAATGAGGTGGGGCCCCATCATGCATAAAATACATGCTTTGGCGGGTTGCAAGTGGCAAATGCTCTATTGAATAAAGTTCACCATTCAATCGTGGCGGCAATACGCATGGCCCAATCAAAAAATTGCCAATTATTCCTGCCCAAACATTAATTGATTGGAACTGATGTTGATAATGATGAACGACAGTGGCATGAGGGTTTTCATCAGCCCAAACATGCGAGTTATGTAAATTTACAATACCATTTTTGGTAAACCCTGCTTCATCGGTAAAAAGAATAGTGCTAATGAACTTTGGGTTTGTTCGTTGCTGATCTAACAGCCAGTATGCGAACTGGATTCTACGAGGAAAATCTTCAGGAAGTAGTAGATGCACTTTTTGCAGATGATAAGGGTAAAACAACTGTTCTTTAAGTACTTCTTGAATTGTCGTTTTTGACGTATTAAGCTGCGCGGCTAATCTTCGAGTGCTTATTGAAGGAGTATCATCTACAGTATCCAAAATATTTTCCTCCAATTGCACCGTACGTACTGTTCTTCTCACACCAGCATCAGTACTTTTTTTCGCAAAACTTCCTAAAACATTAAAGAAAGTCAATAATTTTACCTTATTAACTGAAATCGCCCACCAGTCTCTCTTAGACGTTGGTCAAGTCGCTGAAATGTTTTGTGATTTGGGATATTGCGATTAGGATATCTTTCTTCATACAACCTTCTTGCTTCCAAAGCATTGCAAGATGCAAGACCGTACATAAGATGCATATCTGCATACTCACTAAATGTGTATCCCATTATCAAATTAAATTTACCAAGATATTCAAAATTCAATAAATTAATATCGAAGTAAAGGATCAACGTGTTAACAATATGAAAGATTACAAGATTTAAAATTTACACGTCAGTGCAAGATATTTATTAATTCGTGGGTACCATAGTAACGTTTGTAAAATCTATGCGTTTTTTAGTACTGAAAACGGTTTTATTTCAGACTTTTGTATCACACTTTGTTGCAGACAAAAAAAAATCAAAAACATGGTTCCTTTTAATAGAAATAAAACATTAATTCTTTTTTTTTTTCCTCGAAGACGGTTCATTTTAACGACAATGAACAAGAGTACCTTTTCTTTAGCTTAATGTTCAAGGTATCCAAATTTGTTTTTTTTAACTCCTTATCATACAGGGTGTTAAAAATATAAGCATTAAAATGTACAACCTAGTCCGCCCCTGGTAAACTAAACAAGCTAATTTAAATTTAAGGGCAGTATTTTAAGAGGTCCTTACTACTGTTTATCATATTAAATTTTCATTAAATTATAATAAGTAGTTTAAAAGTTATTCAAGAAAAATTGATTTCCAGTGGCGTCCTTTAGGAGGCCATATCTCCGTAGGGAGGGCCGCTAGGAAAAAAATTATGGGAACTTGTCATCTTATTTTTTAATGTTCTATCTGAATCCGAGAGTTTTCCCACATTTTCCCGGACACATTGTATATTCAAAAACACTCCAACAAAAATTCTTTATTATTTCTTCTGAAAACCAACGTAAAAATAAGACTAATACTAAAAGCAATACAATAATAATTATAATTTAATTTCTTCTTCTGGTTCTAGGCAAACACACGGTTCGTCGTCTGATTGTAGCAATGGATCATCCGTAATGTGGTCGCGTAAAAGTTCGAAGTACCAACTAAATCGTTTCTTCTGAAAGCTTATTAACGGCCTTTCCTTTATCTGCGGCCAGAAAACGTCCTTTGTTGCTCAAAGTTATTTCCAAGTTTTTTAAATTTTTTCCTAGCTTTAATAACGAATCAAATTTATTTGAGGGATCAGTTATTCGGAAATTCATTTCCGTTTTTATTTTAACAGTCTTTCCTCTTCCTTCAGAATTTTCTTTAACTATAAAAACTTTCTTTTACTCGCTTATACCCACAACTTTTTTAAATGTCTCCAAGAGAGATTTCAGATCATAAACGTACCAATCCTTGCCCATAACATAAACGTTGCCATATTGTTTATATAAATTTTGATATTCTTCCGGTACAAGTATTCTAGAGTGACGCCGTAATTCTCGTTCTACACGGCCAAAAACACGATCAGCCGGCAAGTAAGAATGGCCGCGTACTGGGAAAATTAGACATATTTCGGTAATATTTGGTGGAGATTCCTTATACAGTCAATACATTAGTAAATGTACAATACGGGAGTTCTTATTTTGTCCCCCACACCCATCCGAAAAAAGTCGTATTTTTGTCACATTTTCTAAGTTTTGATTTCGAAGAAAATGTAGAAGAGCGGATTCCACCTCATTTGAACCTCTTCCACTTATATCTTCAGTCCACGTATAAAATGATGGATTATTCGATTTTAAATTAACCACGCAAAATACATAAAATGATATTTGCAAAGAATAATACGCTTCCTGCATTGGTAGTTTAGGCAGATTTTGCACTTGTTGGAGATCGAAACAGTACCTTACTGTTCCCTCTACTTCTTCCTTCATTATTGCGTGAAACTGTTTAGCTCTCAATTTATGTATCTTTAAGTCACGTTTATGATTCTGTTTTTCCACACTGAAAGCAATTTTAATTTGATTTTTTAGTCTTTCACAGTAGCTGCAAATGCCACTAGCAGGGGAACCAAATCCCAGATTGAAATCACTAGAAAATAGTTTGTGAAAGTAAGTGTGGTTAACCTGTTTCTCGGCATCAGCGCTGCTATTATACATTTTGGACATCTTCGAAATATTTAATTCCGCAGGTAGATAAAGTCTTTGTGATTTTGATCTATTATAGTGATATTCGCATGCTTTGAATTTTCCAATAAATTCTTTTACGTTTCTTTTCTTTGCAGCAAGCTTATCTTTCCACCTATTACCACCTCTATTTTCTTTTTGCTCTTCTCCGCTTCTAATATTTCTAGGTACTAACAAAACTCTTCTACGATTTACTTCAAATAACGTTTCGAAAAATGCTCGACATACTAAAAATTTTTGTTTCTCAGTACGAACCTGCATTATAACGAACATAGTTTGTTACAAACAGTTTATAATATAAGTAGAATAACTTACTGTGTAACTTATTTGCAAATTATGAGATCTTTTCACAGGAACATTTCGGTCACGACGCCGTTTTGGCAACTGGATTTCAATTAAATTCACCAGCCTAGAATTCTGCTAGATTCTGTCGTTATCAATATAAAACTTTTTTTTACTTCTAGCAAAATTGACATAGGTATTTGATGACACTTCAATTTAATATTGATGGTATGATTGCAAGGGCGTCTCCATTTATCTAGATCTAGATCCTTTGCAGCATATCTACGAAACATTATGAAACACAGTTTGAAACAAAATCTAACCTAAAACTTACTTAGCGTTCCTTTTTGCAATTCGCTCCTGTGCCCGGGTCCTCTTTCGTTTTCTGCTTCCACGACTGTTCTCAGCCACACTAACTCCTTCATCACTATTCTCGGCATTCATATTTTAAATTGTTTATAACAATTTCACACACAAAACAGAAAACAACTAGCGAGATCACAATTTCTCGTACCCAATGAGTCACACACTTTACAAGACGGACTTGTTGCAGTTTGCAAAAAAAAAAAATTGTGGACTTGTAACATTTTGTACGAAACACATCAAGTTCGGTACACATTTTAAATGGGACTTATTGCAGGTTGACGAAAATGCAAGTTGGCATTGTATTTCTCACATCTTAATGAAGGTAAAGCCATCTATAACTCAATTTATGAAAAAAATGGACTTGTTGCGCTATGAAAAAATACTCCTCATATACGCGTGGTAGACATTTAATAGTGCTTTTGTATGTCTTTCATTAGCAGTAATGCTTAAAGCATGCGAGGGTTGTCTTTTATATTTCGCATATTGAGCTGGAATAAAACCGTAGCCTTTAAAGATTTTATTGTTTTTCGATGTATTCTCCACGAAGATTTATGCACTTTTCCATGCGTTAGAACCAACCCTAGAAGCAGTTATTCCATTCGTGTGTTGGTCCAGTCGAAATTGAGTTTGAAGGCATCGACTGTTCTTTCTCACGATTGTAACCTTTGACCACGCAGCCCGTCCGTGATTTTCGGAAAGGTAAACAAATCGTTGGGACTTAGGTCGAGACTGCACGGAGGATGGTCTAAGAAATCGACGTTTTGTTACGTTAAAAATTCAATAGTCTTGCGAGCTGTGTACGAACTTGCATTGTCTTGCTGGAAGATGATTCGTCGTTGCGGGTTAGTTTCTCGGAGCTCAGCGATGGCTTGCGGCAAACAAGTGGTTGTATATCAATCGACAGTAACAGTTCCTTGATCTTGTAGAGAAATTATTGGTTGCTACATAACCTGCTTGCTTTCGAGACAAATGTCGCGACCACCTTTTTGGAGACACTTCGAGAACGGATGACTTTTGTCGGCTTTTCTTCACCTTGGAACACCCAAACAGACGACTTGTGCTTATTTTCTTTCTTTCACGATGTTGTACACGTTTTTAAAGTTTCCCGCCTTGATGCGGTATAGAGTCCTTTGACACAAATTCACCCTAGCTATTTTCTATTCTTCGGTCAACAGATGCGGTATCCAACGGGTAGCTAACTTTTTTACACATAATTCTTCATGCAAAATTTTTTGAATTGAGGTCTATGAAATCCCCAATGATGCCTCAATTTTGCGATATGTCACATGTCGATCTTCGTTGATGAGCTTGGGCACAGCATCGACGTTTTCCTGAGTGACTGCCGTTTTTAGTGCACCTGCTCTTGGCTCGTCGCGAAGACTAATCAGTTCAAGTTTGATTTCTCCATACCAACGAGAAATTATTGATTGATGTTATGCTTTATTACGGAAAACAGAAACCGACTCGGCGAGGCATTCTTGTTGAGATAATTGTCTTCGAAAATTATAAAAATATATTGCGCGAAAATTTTCACGATTTAATTCCATTTTTCGATTAGCTTGTTAAGTTTGACAGTTCCTTATCGCTACAACACTACACGTATCACAATGAAGCTTTGGATTTAGGCTAACTAACGCTGGAGGCTAATTTTCTAATTTTTAATACTGACATTTGTTTAGTGGCGTCCTCTATGCCCCCGTATGTTTTGTGTACTGCAAAACATAAAAGACACTTTCTTTGCAAGTGCGTTTACGTGATCCTTCCAGTGCAGAGAAGAATCTAATTCCACTCCCAGTAATTTTGTATGATTTGTGGCTGTTAGAATATCATTGTAGTGCCTTACCTCAAGAGGTTCTATGGCTTTTAGTGAGAATATTAACAGATTAGTTTTAATGACATTTAACTGTAAGTCACGTTTTGAGAAATGAAAAATATTACCTCCTGCAGCTCATAATTGAAGGAAAGATAGAGGGTAAACGTGGGCTTGGCAGAAAGAAACTATCGTGGATGCGGAATATTAGGAACTGGACCGGATTAAACTTTGAACAACTCATTAGAGCTGCTTCAAATCGAGAGACCTTTGCTGATGTGATCGCTAACCTCCGATGACGAAGAGGGCACAAAAAGAAGAAGCAGAACTGTAAGTCATTCCGTCGAAACCACTCATCCATGTCACTCAAAATTTTTGCCACCTCGTTCTGCAGTAATTTATCGTTGCTGTCGTTGTTATCACTAGCAAATATATTGACCATGTGATGCGTAATATTTAGCAAATCATTCGTATACAACAAAGATAGAAATGGTCCCAAAATTGAGCCTTGCGGAAGTCCCTGTGTTGTTTCTAACCAATCCGATTTCATGAGATATCAAATCGAATAAAATAGAAGTAAGAAATAATTAATAAATAAAATCAAAAAATACGAGCTGTCGCAATTAAATAACTAGAATTCATCCGAAGAAAGCCGTGGGTAAACGCTGACGACTTCGTTATGACCGAGTACTAAAATTCCAGAGCTTGTGCACATGTCTGCAACGGTGTAACGTCAATGGACGCGTTTTACATGTTGTTGACAGTTTGACAGTTTCAAATTTCACTGTGTAAGTGATTACAGGTCGGCAGAATGTACTAATAAAATGGAGAAAAGAATTGTTATCAAACTCTTAGTGAAATCAGGAGAAAAGCCATCGGAAATTTTAACTAAATTGAAAAGTGTTTACGGCAATGAGTGTCTATGACAAGCACGTGTTTACGAGTTGGCAGCGCGATATAAAGCTGGTCGTGAATTTGTGAAAGATGGCGAGAGACAATAGGTACCAGTCACAGTGCACAGAGATCAAAACATCCAACGTTTATAAGTGCTAATGCGCTGCGATCGTCGACTAACCATTCGGATCTTGTCTGTGTAACTAGTCATAAACAAGGAAACGGTACACATTCTTTTGAGGATGCGGAAATTGTGTGCTGAACTCGGTCCGAAGAAATTCACAGCGGAGCAAAAGGAGTTGCGTTTGTCGATTTGCCAGGATTTCGTTGAATGCATCCAAAATAAAGCTTGGATGGAAACCATTGCCACAGGAGATGAAAGTTTGGCGTTCCAGTATGACCCCAAAACTTGGAGACAGAGTAACCAGTGCGAAGAGAGGAGTGGGAAGCATCCTATAAAAGCCAGAATATATATCACTGTCTCAAATCAAGACGAGAGAAGAATGATAATTTGTTTTATTGACATTTGGGGCGTGATCTATGAAGAGTTCCTGCCACAGAGTAAAACTGTTAAAAGTGCTTTCTGTCTTGATATCCTATAGCGTTTACGTGCCAGAGTTGCTCTGGTGAAACCAGAATTGCCTGGATGATGGATGGATGGATTCTGCATTATGACAACGTTCCTACCTACGTCGTCCAGTAATTGTTAGCAAAAGAAAATATTCCAGTGCTCTCCTATTGTTTCTCCGCTCTATAGTCACGATCTGGCTGCTGCAGACTTTTTCATGTTTCCCAATATGAAAACTTCGGCGAAAGTTTTGACACGATTGAAGATACACAAATGAGTTCTAAAGGGGTTAACTTCAGTTGGTTTTTGACTATGCATTCAGCAATAGGAGTGTATTACACTCGAGTTAGACTATTGTGGAGGAATAAATGCTTAAAGCCAACCGTGAAAAACTCCCGTTATTTAATTGCCTCACCTCGTATATAAAATATTAATGTAACATTAAAATATTATTTCTGAATTTAGTTCAAGTTTAACCCCAACGACTAACAATAACGAAATCTTTTCTTCAATATCCGACCACGCACCTTGCGGTAAATGAAAAAGAAAACGATAAATTATAAGAGAGAAAACATTCCATCACCGCGGCAACACAATAGATACAAACGTGAATAAGTATGTAGGGAGAAAGAGAGAGACACATAGAAAAAGAAATACAGAGAAAAGAAAAATGAAATACAAAAAATAAAGAGAGAAAATAGGAAAGAACGCGACAAGTCCACTCCACATCTAAATAAAAAGAGAGATTCTCATAGAAAAGCAACCCAACCCGCGGTTCGTATACTAGTCGTAGGCTCTTCGTTTTCTTCTTGTTCTATACGCTTGACTCGTTCTCAATTGTTACACACTCGCTTGAGAAGGAAGAAGGCGAAAAGGAAAGAAGAAATAGTAAAGAAGAAGAAGCGACTTCGGGAAGTAGACGCGCCCGATGATGACTACTTCTATGTTGGTTTTTTCACTTTACTCCGAGTTTCAAAGCGGGATCCGCTTGGGGATCGGAGCGAGATGGATGGTGCTTGTTCGCGTTATGTAAGAACGTTTAATAACCCCCGTGTTGTAATGATGCTGGGTCAATGTCCGAATGTGAGTTTGTGGCTTTTCAGTGATGGTGAGTCCTACTATACTAGGCTATATACTATAACAGTTCCACAACAACACTTCATACACGTGTACAGTCCGATCACTCTAAGCTTATGTTGTACATTTACCCCATTAGTTTATTGTGTATCCGATATCTGATGCAATGTGACCAATATGCAGAAGGCATTCTGGTCGCGATGGATGGATCAACGAAGGAACAGTTGCTGCGCACAGAGATCTATTTTAATTGTATTCCTTTTTAGTCATTAGTCAGTCTTTGTTGATGTTCCGCGCTTCGGTGGTAATTTTGTATTAATGTATTATGCACACACGTCCACATGATGCCTTCGTTTTCTTGTAAGACGAACGCTAAAACCTAATAGAAAAAATTGTGAAACGCAAAGTATATATTTTTAAAACAAAAATATTAAAAGTAGGTTTAATTGCAGAAGAAAATCTGTTTTAATTTTAAAAATTATATACAGGCTGATTCATTTTCGACCCTATTATTATCGGAGATAGAGGGTTTAAATTTGGCAAAGTTGCTAAATTTTGTGTTTGTTATGAACCCGAAGGGAAAATGGACCTGTGTCAAATGACGCGATTTTTTAAGAAAACGAAATAAGCTCATTTTCTTCTTTTACCTTTAGGACGTGTATCTCGTTTCTCTTCGTTGATGTACGATATTCTAATAGAAGAATGTCGTACACCAACGAAGAGAAACGAGATAAATATTTTTTCCGCAAATCGTTAGGAAATTTTGACATTCCTGACAAAATTTCTTAAAAAGAAAAAATCAACATTTCCTAACTGTTAGGAAATATTCATTTCCTTACTGTAAGGAAATTAATATTTCCTAACAGTTAGGAAATGTTGACTTTTTCTTATACATATTCGTACTTTTCTCTTGATTTATTTGGCAATAATTCTAATGAAGCAGTATTCACTACCCCAACCAGCTCTGGAGGAGTCCCAGATATGGAAAATTCATCATAACTTATCATTTTACACTGTTTTGCTATCGAAAACACCAGCAGTTAAATTTATATGCGCCAAGTTTGACAATTCAACATTAATACGTTTCCATAGTAACGCAACCAATTATATTACGAATTTCAAAACACCATTTATTTATGAATAAAATTATTCGCGATTTTTTCAAAATTAATTAATATCTGTCGTATTTTAAACGATTTGCGGAAAATAGTATGTTTACCTCGTAGGAAAAGCCACATTCCTGGACTCTGTGATGCTAAGTCTCGGCTTGCGCCTCGACTTAGCAATCTTCACAGTCGTCCAGGAATGTTAGGCTTTTCTTACTCGGTAAACAATATACTATTTATTCCTAGAATCGAAATACAACAATAACGAGTATAAGATATTTACAATTGCACCCAGAACGACAACACCCACATCGTACCATCTTTCTGGATAATGATAGAAACTTGGTCGAGATCATTTACCAAACCGCGTCATGTTTATGGCATTTGAATGAAAATCAACGGGATATTTTACAAATATTAAATTAATGGTGTATTTTTGCAAAGTCTATGAAAACTTGTATTTTCTAGAAAAATAATAATATCAACATCTACACGCGAAGTGGCGTCAGTATTGAAAATTTGCCCCAAACTCTAGTATGGAGAACTTTACATCGAAATAAGTTTAAATGTTAACCAGTTTAATACCTGGTGATAATTTAAGACGACTGGAGTACTGCAAACGGTTAGTGGGAAGGTTGGAAGACGACGAAGATTTTTTAAACAAGATAAACAGATGAACCAAAATTTACCAATTCTGAAATGTTTAACGGAAATACGGAACACTATTGGGCAGTACAGAATCCCAGACAAAGCAAGGCAAGAAGACCAAAACATCGTTTTGGATTAAACACTTGGATGTTTTATTAAATGGGGAAAGATACTTAAAACATGCCGTGCTTAAAAAGCTATTGTAGTCTACACCACGCGGTGGACATATTCCATTAGTCTTGAACGAAACATACATGAAGAATCTCCTTTGAATTTTTTTTCAAACCCAGTTGCTGGAAAGTATATATGGGATACCATATGACAGAGGCATATTCCAGTTTAGACCTAACCATAGTAAAATATAACGTTTTTAGAGACATTAGAGAATCTTCTGCACGTTCTTATAAGGAAGTCTAAAGCTTGAGAAACAGAGTAGCAGATTGCTTCTATGTGCCCAGGAAATTTAAGCTGTGTATCAAATAAAACACCTAGATCTTTTACTTTTAGCTTCCTTGGAATAGATGTATGTTCAGCATCGTAATCGTAAGAAATAAGTTGCTTGTTCCTGGAATAAGTGATAATGGCACATTTGCTAATGATTAATTTAAACTTGTTTGCATGGCACTAGGCGATAATAATATTGATATTCCTTTGCAATGTTTCACAGTCGGAGATGGTAATTTTTTACACTGTTTGCGAACGTTTGTGTCACATATGGCACATTTTCTTTGTTTTCCATCAATCGTCCGCTCCAAAACATGTCCAATGGGATCAAATCTAACATCGTCAGGCACGCGGCTTTTCCTCACCTTACTAGAACTTGGTCTTCCGGCAAATTTAGGATCGGATAATGATTCTTTTTTCAGATAAGTTCTGGCAATAATGCGTCTAAAATCTAATAATGGGATGCTTCCATTTACTGCAGTATAAAGAGCGTGGGCGTTAACAACCGCAACGTCAATCGTATTTGTGAAAAGAGGGAAATACCATTTCTTACCTCTAAATTTGATACTTTTGCACATTCCAGTCTAACTTGTCGACCCCTTCCATATGTTTATTGTATTGTCCGACAATGTTTGGTCTATCGACATGGCATTCTTTTTTTTCTTTCTTACAATATCTTTTCACTTTTTGTATAGGTTGCAATCCTAAGTAATTCGATAGCATTTTAACACAGCTATTGTCATTCCAAATCAACGCAAATATTTTATTTTTTCCATCAAAACGATAATCATATGCCCTGCGTTCCTCTTTTTTTATGATATTATCAGATTTCAAAGGACACTTGTTCATTCTATTATAGTGTACTGTTCCAGCCGCCTTTATATTTAGTTCTCTCAACTTCAACAATAAATCAAAGCTGGTGAAAAAGTTATCAAAAATATTTCATATTCTGACGGATATTGCAAAAAAGAGGTCATCTTCATTATCACAGAAGCTCCAACACCACTTACAAGTTGTACTTCTTGGCTCTTTCCTTCATAAATATCCATATGAAAACAATAGCCAGATTTAGAGCAGCACATAGCCCATTGTTTGAATCCAAATCTTATTGATTTTCCCCTAATAAACTGTTTCAGGTAATGGTGGCCATAGTAACGCACCATTTGCTCATCTATTGAAAGTTTTTGTACAAATATACCGAACTTTTTGAAATTTGTGTTCAATTTGTTTATCAAAGGACGGATTTTAAATAGTTTGTCTTGTTTATCGCTGGTGAATATGAGACTATTGTCGTTAAAATGCAGGTTTTTTTTGTTTCCAAAAACCTGTGCTTAGGCATGCAGTTTCTAACGCATGTAAGATTTATATCTTCATCCTCCGACCAATATAACTGCTCTTGGGGCAACGAATGGTACCCTGATAGCAGGAAATTCCAATAAACTTTTTAAGACAATTTGTGGAAAGTTCAAAGTTATGTCTGTTGTTTTGTCTAGCGTAATTTACACTTTGGATAGCTATATGGTTTAGTAAATCTTCGTCGAAAAGTTCTTCAAATATCTGAACCGGTAATTTACCTTTCAAGTTTTGAATAATCTGTGATTTCAATTCAGATACATTGTTGTTTTCAAATGATGTCTTAGTCAAATTTATGTCCTGCTTTTTCCACTCACTTTTTGGCAAGAATTTACCTTTTGATTTTACTATAGATGCTTGATTTTGATCAACATTCAGAGGGCTGGAATGGATTTCTAGTTGTCCAGGAACGTCTTGTGGAACAGTTTTTGGCAAGAATTTACCATTTGATTTTACTGTAGATGCTTGATCTTGATCATCATTCAGAGCGCTGGAATGGATTTCTAGTCGTCCAGGAACGTCTTGTGGAACAGTGTCTTCTAAAATATTATCGTCAAATTCTTCGCAATCTGATATAACATCGATATTATCGGGCGGCAGTTCGACTATATCAATGCCTTCTTGTTCCAGATCAGCAAAAAATTCATCATCTTCCAATATTTCTTCAAGTTCTGCGATAGTGAGGAATTTTCTAGAACCCATACTGAATTGGAAACAAAAAAAAACAGCAACTGTGAATAAAACTAACATAACGCTCTCCATATGATTTTTTTACATAGTAAATTACATGATCCCCAAATGGGGATCAAGGTGTTTTGTACTATATTTTTTATAATAAATATTATATTTGCTCACCTGTTATTCTAATATCAACTAAAGGAATGTATTATTATTTGAATTCACAAAACTGGCACAAAATTAATCAAATAAGCACAAAAAATATTATTAGAAATAATATTCGACCATCAATTTTTGTGTATAGGTTATAAAATAACGCGCATAACATGCTTACAGTGTTACCAACACTAAAATATAAAATTTTTCTAGAAAGTACAGAGTATTCATGTTCAGTTAGTATACATTACACTAAAGATAACATTTTAAAATATGTTAAAAAATAAAATTCGCGAATTCCCATTTAGGGATCAGGGAAGCTAATGGGTTGATATTAAATTCTCCAAAGAAAACCACGCTGTATACTCAGATACTGATACGCGAACAAAAACAACGCATGTGCAATCACCAAGCAGAAAAAACCCTGACTCCACTCGAACAAACTTTCATATATAATTTTAACAAAGAATTGTTAATACTAAACTGTATTATCTGTATTCCTAATAATTAAATCTCTTAACTATGTACTTACTTTAATACAATGGAAATATGATTTTTATAATTATGACGTCATACAATTTTAATTCTACTTACAAGATTAGTGGAGACTTTCACGAAGAACTTAATCAAATTTAACCATCAATACAACGAGAATTTAACTCAATAATTTAACCATCAATACAACGAGAATTTAACTCAATAAATATCGGGACTTTAATATCAATATAACATCAACTATAAATCACTTTCAAAAATACAAAACCCGAACTAATTTAATATATATAAAATATATCTCTCGAAGAAAACAACCTTCTCGTTTTACAGGCAGAATTCGTCTCCAAGATTGACCTCGACTTTCAAATGAAATCCTCGTCGGATAACCAGTTTTTCTCTAGTTACCGCTCGCAAAATTTATTATATACATTTAGTATACAGTCCTGTCACAAAATATTTTATTTTAAATATTATACTTATTTTTTTTAAAAATCCATAGCAATATGTAAATTTTTAAGTAATGCTTTTCTAGCAGAACCATATGACAAACCTAAAATAAATCTGTAGCAAAATTATAAAGATTAATTAAATCATGCCAGCAGTGCTTTCGAATTGATTTCGTGGGGCTCATCTCAATCCATTGTCTAACATCATCAACCACTTCCTCTGTTAGAACTGATGGTCGTCCACTTGTCTTGCCTTTACAAATACAATTTTTGTTTTCAAAGCGATATATAAATCTATCCCGATGTTGTGCAAAGATCTTGTAAGAAAAAACATAATCATGATATTCTTCCCTGAACTGCCCTATACAGGATTGTAAGGAGTGCGAAAATTCTCCATTTTCTCTTCGCTTCTCTTGTCTTCACCACTACGGTAATGCGCTTTTAATATAAATGCATCTTGTTCAACCGTGAAAGGCATTTTCTTAGGATGCTCTGTAAATAAGCATGATTTAAATGTATAAACACATTTGATATAAATTCGTAAAAATACCCAAACAATAAACAATTCTTAGAAAATGCTCTAAAATGAACAATTTTTTATAGATGATCGAAGTAAATACATACAAATAAAAATAATAAACAGACTCAAATAACACATGACAACACAACTCACGTACAACACTGGACAATTGATAGTAATATTTGCATGATAGCCACTCTCCAAATTTAAAACACACTAAAAACTATGGCGGTAAATTTAAACTATCCTCAATTATTTATGTTCGCATTGTACAGTTCATAATCGATTAAAATCAGGACAAATAAAGCGACGTTCGAATGCTACAAAGCCATATTTGACGAATATTGATAAAATTGGGAAATGTTACGTTTGAATTCTTTATCTTAGATCAACTTATATTTAACAATAAAAAATGTTTGAAATTAAAATATTACGAAAGGATATTAAATGTATTTTCAACAATAACAAAAATTTAATTTGAAATCTTTAGTTTAAGAAGTATAACTAGTGATTTTAAATAGTTTTCTTTATTAAATTTAAATTTACTTCAATATTTTGTAAAAAGCAAATAAATTAGTAAACAGTACGTTCATATGTATATTTAGTATATTATATAAGTATTGGATAAATGCTGTTCTGAGTTGAATGAATGTTAGCCTCCCGTACCCAAACTTGACGACCGCCTGAGTGAGACGCAAAACGCCCGACTGCGACAAGTATGTACATATATTTGGATAAATTTAGTATCGATTCGGATTGCATTTGAATATAATGATGACGAGAATGGAGCTTCCGAATTGATTTTTCTTGTCAACGCTAATCGAGAAGATTAATTTGTTTCAGGCAATCCGTTGTTCAATGTATAAATATATTCACTGCGCATATGCAGTTCTATGTAACTAAAAAATTATGCGTTTATTTAACTCTCTCGTGGACAATTTAATTTAAATAATGAAATCTGCATAAAGAAACATTTGAAACACTTATACAAAGAAGCATTGATATATAGTTAGCCTTGAAAGTTTCTAATAGACAAAATCCAATGTGGTTACTATAGTTCCAACTAGAGCAGATCAATTTCCGTGCGCGCCATGTGCGCCGATGTGAGGATGATTGTATTGCAACAGAACTAATAAAAAGCATTCAGTAGGTGTTTGGTACTTGCTTAGACTGCATGTAAGTGTAAGCATACGTAATAAAATGTCGTCGACACATAAATCGAGAAAACGACCGTTATCAGGCGAAGTGAATAAGTTTGTTATGGATTTCCCGGACTTAATATACGATGGCTCAAGAACTAAATGTTTAGTGTGCAATACATATCTAATGTGTTGGTCAAAAACACATTGTAAAGAACACGTAAGCAGTTCGAAGCACAATAATAACAAAATTAATCGACAACAGTTCATACACTGCCGTTTACCTTGTTAAGTAATGATACATTTATTTCATTTTGGAATAAATACGCGAATCAAACATTACCGAGCACGACAACGTTACGAAGGAAATTACCATCGGTGCGTAAACAGGTTGAAAATAAAATCAAAGCCGAACTGAAAAATAAAAAACTGTGGTTATATGTGGACGAAACAACTGACAGCAAAAACAATCTGTAGTTAATGTGATGGCGCGTAATATGGGACCACATCAACCAACGTCTTCAGTTTTATTAGCATCCAGACGACTAGAACAATGTAATGCCGAAAAAATTTCAGAGGTGCTAGAAAACATTATAAACTTTGGGATCTTTCTACCTTCCAAATTAGGAAAGGAGGATTAGGAGTGATCAAACAGCCTGTATATATATATATATATATATATATATATATATATATATAATAAAAGTAAGTTGGGAGTAGCGGCCAGGTAATTAAAACAATATTTAATTTATGATGACGTTTCGGTACTATATATTCAGCCTTTTTCAAAACTGTAATATTTATTGAAAATGTTAAAAAAATGATAATGTTAAATTAAAACTACTTACATTAAAGTTGTGCTGTTAATATACGTAATGTGTTTGTTTTTGGTTACCATTTCTAAATTGTACTAAATTACGAGTGTCTTGGTGATTTAGACCTTTTTTGATGGGGCATATGTTTATTATTAAAGGCCGGATTATATGCAGTTTGCATAAATTTGCATATTTGCATAATATATGCATTTTGTATATTATTTGCATATTTTGTAGTAATTCAGCACTTTTGCATATTATAAGTATTCGAGTTTTATTTATTTACTAAATAAAATTTATTATAGGCATTATATGTCGCGGATGTAGCAAACAACCAAAAATTAAACAGCTTTCTTTAAATTAAAAATAGCATTTTATTAAGCCTCTTCCCGTCACTTTTCCGATAAGCATCTTCAAAAATTTATTAATGCTCTTCCCATACATCCAGACCGAGACACAATTCCCGGAAAAGCTAATACCTTAAAACTTCTAAATAAATACAAAAACACATTTTACCAAAAAATTAGGAGTATATATGTTTCTTTGCTATTCGGAGAAATTTATTCCCATATTCGAAAGTAATTATATTTTAAACGTCATTTTACGTTGGCTTTTCGAAGTGTAAACTTGTGAGTTGTGATATATAACAGCAAAAATACCGAAAATAACGACTGTGCCTGGATGTATTGCACCTTATTCAGAATTGCGTATGGTAAGTTTTTAATTATTGCTTTATCTTATACTAACATTTATTTTATAAAAAAAACAACCGATAATGTGATATTTTTTTGCAAATTACAAGTGAGAGAATGTTCCAACTCGACCAACGTATGAAAACTCAATCTCATGCTGCAAAACTAACAAAGATGAAATTGGCGAAGAAGAGTCAGCAAACATTACAGCAATGTCTGCCATCAACTTCCAAAAAATCGGAACAAAAACAATTTAATGAAGATTTGCTTCAAATGTTTGTGTCGGCAGATATTCCACTACATAAATTAAACAATTTAAATGTTAAGTTATTTTTGCAAAAGTACATCAGCAAATATAACATTCCCGACGAGATCGCGTTAATAAATATATTCGCTGTATCTATGCAGAAACATTGAATAGCATTAAGAAGGTTGTTGTAAACAATTATATATGCGTAGTTGAAATTACTGATAGTGTGGGCCGGTATACAGTTCATTTAATGATTGGTATCCTTAGCGTATCGGTTCTAGCAAAATCTTATTTAATTTCATCTAAACAGTTGGAAAAGGCAAATAATGTGACAATAACAAGGTTTATACAGGAAGAACTGGCAACTTTCTTCTTACCGGAATCGATTCCAACAGAGAAAATTCTATTGTATTTGACGGATGCTGCACCATACATGGTGAAGGCAGCTTTCAACTTGAAAATCTTTTACCCAAATTTAATTCATACAACTTACTTGGCGCACGGACTAAATCGTGATGCAGAAGAAGTCAGAAACCATTTTCCCATAGTAAATACTTTAATTAGTAGGGTTAAGAAAGTATTTTTAAAGGCCCCATTACGAGTTCAGTTAAACAAACAACATCTACCCGGTGTTCCGCTTCCTTCTCAACCAGTAATCACTCGATGGGGAACGTGGTTGGACGCTGCTATTTTCCATGCAAATCATTATGAAGGAACAAAGACAATTATCGTATTATGGATCTTGATAGGGATGCACAACCTGTGGCAGACGTCCAAAAGGTGTATTCGAGTAAAAAATACCTCAACAGTTGGCGTTTATTAAAGCCAATTACAGTTTTGTTTCCACTTCTATATTGCAGTTGGAAAAACAATTTATGTCGCTAATCGTGAGCGTTGAAATAATAAACAAATTTGAAAAGTCGTGTTTTGTGTTAAAGGAGGAGTGGGACAGTCCGTGTATGAAAAATGTGCAATAGGAAAAAATTAGGGTTTTAGAAAGCTAATGGATATTACTAAAATATTGTGTGGTGATTCATTAAAAAATACTGAGTTGACAATAGACGATATTTCTAATTTGAAATATGCTCCTATAACAAGTGTCGACGTAGAACGAACCTTTTCAATATATAAATACATGTTTTCAGACAAGCGTCAAAATAAAAATGATTAATTATTTTTATTTTTTGTACGTCAATTTTATTATTTTTCAAGTCTACATTTTTTTCTCCAGAAGAAGCAACAAATTCTGTTGCGAAATATAGGGTTATTTAATAAAGGAGTTTTTTAATTGACAGACCGCTTACCCGAATTTAAATTAAATTTTTATAATATATCACGGCCGATGATTTCGTTTCAATTATATATATATATATATATATATATATATATATATATATATATACTAAGTATTTATACCAGCATACATATATTAGGTCTCCTTTTATAATCAACTTGTAGTTGTCGCGACATAAAAGAACATAACCCTTGACTATAATCAGTTCACAGTGGAAACACTGTAATGTGAGATTTATCCCATACATACGTACATACACAGTAAAAGAAATGCTATCTTGTGAAGCAAGGTGGGTCACATTATGCCACTCTTGAAGTAATAGAAAACGCTGCATTATGATATCTTATACATACGTATGTATGTAAAGTACATAGGCACATGTATACGGTAACAATGCTGGATAAAAAAAAATGACGTTGAAATTGTCGAATGTCTATCTCGACCATGTTTAGTCTTTAGGGAGCAATACCTGTTATTTTTAAAAACAAGTGCATCTCACTTACATGTACCTAATGAACACGTTATTTATTTAATATGTAAGTGGTAATCGACATGATATTATATATGATATAATATATTTTCTACACAATTTAGAATGTTATCACCTTATGAAAGGTTCATTTGTTGATTATTGTATACCCATTCCAACTCTATGATTAAATGATTAGTACATGAATATAGGAACTAAATAAATGATACTTTAATCAAAATACAAAATAAAATAATGAGAACTAAGAATATTTCTTAATTCTTACTAAATTATGTTTTCTTATAACAAGCGTTTTATTAGTAGAGTTGGGAATCTTGTCCGTACAACAGAGTCGAATGCGCCCACCGCTACCTGAATGTACGTATAACTTGATCTGCGGTATTTGTTTAAATATGCTTTCATTCTCCAGTATTTATTATATCAATATAATCTCTATTTATAAAGTATACATGCTGACCTTGAAAGAAAGAAATGAATGAAAAATAGAAAGATATAACTATACAGGGTGTAAATGAAATATGCCGTCGTATGGTAATATATAATGGATAAGTAAGACAGCAATTCAAATCTACAAAACATTTTATTCTATCGAAAATTTTGCGGAAATTTAGTAACACAAACTTTTCAATACATAAATAGAAATTATATGTTTATATGTTGTCGATTCAGTTAACAAATAGGGATTTATTTGTTCAAGTTCACAAAAAATCCAGTAATGAAATGTGTCTTTGTGTGAAAAGTTTTATAAACGTGTATTCATTCATTTCCTAGATATAAATTTCTTTTGCATCAGCTGTTCTGTTGTTGTTTATAAGTAGATCAATAGCCATTGTGAATATTCCGAAAAAATACAATGTCGAGTTTCTTTAAAAATTTTAAACTGTAACAGTTTTGTGTTGATATAGAATTTGTAATTTATTTGTCTTAATATTAAATTTACGCCGAAAAATAATAAATTACATTTGTAATTTTTAATTTAATGTTCATATTTTTTTGTGTCTTCTATTTGCGACTTTGTTTAATGACAATTTCTTTTCCCTAAAAAGCAAATTTGTGTGTGTGTAACAGGTGGAATACTTAAAGGAGATGTTCAATGTGTCTGATATTTGCGCAAATACAAATTTCTAACCGATCGGTTAATTTTCGAAGTACACGATTTCACACGACTCGGTCTTCGCGGATACAGGCCGCAGCTTGAAAAATACGTTGCTGAAGATCGTCTTCGTCAACAATATCAGTACCGTTATAAACTGAACCTTTCAAGCAGCCCCATAAGGAGAAATCCAATGGATTAAATCGAGACTACGCGGAGGCCATAGGATTTGACCACTTCGTCCTATCCATCGAGGATATGAATGATTCGCACTTCACGAGAAAAATTCGCAGGTGCACCATCATGCATAAACCACATACGAGCTCGTGTTTCTAAAGAAACATCGTCTAGATAATCGGGTAGCGAATTCTCCAATAAATCCAAGTAGCTCAGTCCATTAAGTCGTGTAGGTAATACATGCGGCCCCAGAATTTGATCCCCGACAATTCCGGCGCACACATTTATTGGAAAACGGTGTTGGAAACGACCGTGATATAGGATGTAGGGGTTTGCATCGGCCCACTTGTTTCTCACTCCGAGTTCGGAATGTAATGTAGGAAAGTCAAAATATTGTGGATAATTTTGTTTAAGTGATTCAGAAACTGTGGGTTTGTCGCAAAATTTAGCTAATTCTATAAATTTAAGGGTGATAAAGTTCTTAAATCTGGTGTCTATGTTGGCGGAAAATATCATTTATTTCAAAGAACAACTTACGGAATCGTGATTTTTCATCTGTTCTGTGATCTTTGGCAATATCGGTGCGTATTCTGTTTCATTGTGGTTGAATATTTGAACGCTCGAATTTATTCTACAAATGATCAAATTGTTCTCTTTTAGAAAAAAAAGGAAGGATTTGAATTCCTGAATTTTTTTATACAAAAATTAATGTCGTTTCTTTTATCATGTAAAACATCAAATAAGTTGTCACAAAATGGAAATATCTCGGAAAAAATAGATAAAAAAAATTAAAATTTATTTCAGTTTCTAACATGTTAAAATATCCTCGAGAGCAAACTCGTGTCTCATTGTCCCATTCTTATTGGTTTTCTACAATATTTTCAAAAAAATTAATAAGTAGTTGTCGATATTTAAATACAGTTTGTACTAACCTACCGTTGTAATTCCATCGAGTGGGGATACTTTTGGTAATCTTTTATGAACCTCCAGGTCTAATGCACTGATTCTTTTTGAAGATTTGGAAAAAAATGCTGCCAAATCGCTGAAACCTTGAAAAAAAATCTTGCATTCCTTTATCATATTAAGACACTGTTGTAAAACCAAATTTAGGCGATGTGCCATACAATGTATAATAAGTGCGGTTGGATACGTTTCTTTTACTTTAACCATTAATTCCTCCTAATTCACAAGGGAAAACTAATAAAAGGGTCCGAAATTGGTGGAAACTGGGGCTTGAAATCTGAAACAGAAATAAGAAAAACACCCTAACCACAATATATATCAATAAATATTATATACGTATTTCGGCAACTAAGTTGCCATCTTCAGTAGAATAACCTTAACACTGAAAAAAAATGTTAAACGTAGCGTTTTTGGCTAAGGTATACCTTAGTTTTAAGGTTATTCTACTGAAGATGGCAACTTAGTTGCCGAAATACGTATATAGTATTTATTGATATACAGGATGGTCATAAAGTTTGGAACCAAGCTTATAACCGCATTATTTTACATTTTTAGGAAAAACGCTCGGACAGGTAAATTTTCTTTTTTAGAACGCCATCTTTTGACATACAATTTTTTTCTATGACGTCATTGGTTTTCGAGTGATGACGTTATCAGCACTTTCATTAAATGGCAACCATATTATTTTTTTCTCGTTTTTGGTAGATCTTTATATCCACCAAATAGTGATATAAAACAATTGGTATATTGCATCACAATTTTTTTGAAAAAATGATATAAATTTAGAAAAAAATACGAAAATTTTATTTTTGTACAAAATTAAAATTATATTAAAAAAAATACATCTGAACTTAAATTTATTGTAACAGTTAAGGTAAATTTTCAAAATGGACCCCACCAACCAACTGACACTGTCCCAGCCTAGTGTAAACACTTCGTATACTCGCCTCAATTATGTCTGGGGATATTTGTGTAAGTTCTACGCGAATTCGTTCTTTTAAATCTTCTAAATTGTTCGGTTTGTTAAAATACACTTTCGATTTCAAATAACCCACAAAAAAAAAGTCTAACGGAGTCAGGTCAGGAGAACGAGGTGGCCATTCTATGGCGCCTCTCCGTCCAATCCATTTATTTGGAAATATTTCGTCAAGATAGTGGCGAACCTCTACACCATAATGGGGAGGCGCCCCATCTTGTTGAAACCAAATATTTGGATGGGGTACATCACCATCCTCGTGATTTGGGAAAATAACAGCGAGCGCTGGAACCAGTTCACATCTTAAAAATTCTAAATATTGCACAGCAGTCAAATTTCCTTCAAAAAAATATGGTCCTAAAATGCGTCGTCCAATCATTCCAACACATACGTTAACTTTTCGTCTGCGCTGAGTATGACACGCTTGAGTCCAATCCGGATTGTTCTGCGACCAATATCTGCAATTATGGCGGAACAGATCCATTTAGGCAGAACGTAGCTTCATCTGAGAAGACGGTGTTTTCCAAGAAATTTGGATTTTGGTCACAACGTAACATTACGTCTTCACAGAACTGCAGTCGCCGATCTTCGTCATCCTCATGTAATTCCTGTACAACTTGAACTTTGTAAGGACGATAGTGTTCTTTTTTAAATAAGTTGACGACAAATGAGTGAGCCACCTGATTGGCTAACGCAAGTTGTCTGGTGGAAACATGATGCCTTTCTTCTGCTTCTAGAAGCACATTTAATTTCACATCTTCTCCTACTTGAGGTCTACCTTGCCGTGGTCGATCTTTTACGGATCCAGTTTCGGTAAACTTTCCAACTAGTTTTGTCACCGTAGACCTGGTAATTGGAGGTCTATCAGGGTGTTCATGGTTAAACAAATCGCAAGCTTCTGCATGCGTTCTTTGTCTGTCCCCATACCCAACCATAATTAAAATTTCGATTCTATCTCGCTCAGATAAATGTGCCATTTTTTATATTAGCGAAAATGAACAATTTTTACGAAATATCTCAAAAATTTAACTTCAAAAATAGAAGTAAATAATTCAACAATGTTGTCGCCATAGAAACAATTTCAAACTAAAATTTTTGTTCATAAATTGTATAAAAAGAAGCAAGAATGTCATAAAGAAATATCTTGCAAAAAAGTGCGTGTTTTTGTTTTGTAAATTTTTTGCATACTAACATGAGTACATGTGCTTTTAACGATCCGGTTTGTTCAAGAAGAATATGTAAGTCCTCACACAAGACAGAAGTGTGAAAAAAACTTACTTACATATTTCAGTAAATTTTGTAAGCTTAATTAGTTTTTGAAATCTTCAATTTTTGGGCGATAATTTTAATTAAGAAATGGTCTGCTACATCATGTCAATTTTTTAAATAAATTAAACTTCTTTGGCCCTTTTTTGTGAAACTATTTAATGTTAAATAAGATTTTTTAATAAGTAATTGGCCGATTGGGAAGGCGAATTTCTTTTGACCTGGAGCGAATAACGCAGATTACTATTGATCGCAAAGCATTTACACTCGGCTGGGACAGTGTCAGTTGGTTGGTGGGGTCCATTTTGAAAATTTACGTTAACTGTTACAATAAATTTAAGTTCAGATTTTCTTTTTTAATTTAATTTTAATTTTGTACAAAAATAAAATTTTTTTCTAAATTTATTTAATTTTTTCAAAAAAGTTGTGATGCAACATACCAATTGTTTTATATCACTATTTGGTGGATATAAAGATCTACCAAAAACGAGAAAAAAATAATATGGTTGCCATTTAAAGAAAATGTTGATAACGTCATCACTCGAAAACCAATGACGTCATAGAAAAAAATTGTATGTCAAAGGATGGCGTTTTAAAAAAGAAAATTTACCTGTCCGAGCGTTTTTCGAAAAAATGTAAAATAATGCGGTTATAAGCTTGGTTCCAAACTTTATGACCACACTGTATAATGTGGTTAGGGTGTTTTCCTTATTTCTGTTTTAATAAAAGGGTATTTATTTTATTTGCTAATATTCCTAGACACGCCCGTTCAAATGCGACGCCGACACGCTGCAGATACCTAGCATATCAGATTGTTCATCCTTCGCTAACGTCAGTATTTCAAATCGACATGGACGCGCTTTAATTAGTAATATTAGGTAATAATTTAATATACAGGGTGTTAGTTAAGTACATGCAATAACTTTAAGTATCGATTCTTTGAGTGATTTTAAGATAAAATGTTCATATAAACATGAATCCGCAAATGCAAGGTTGGCATTGGAAAATAATTCCAGCATTTGGTAAACAACTTGACAGTTGATATATTATTTATGTACGAAGTGTTCATTTGAATTTCTTAGAAAGTAGTTTTTGTTCAATCTGGTTCAGTATACTAATAGTGAAATGGCAGATATGCATTTCTGTTATGGAATGGCTCAAGGAAATTCTAGTGCTGCAAGACGTATTTATCATCAAAGGCTTCCTCAACGCGTAGTGATTGACGGAAGAATTTTTGTAAGTCTTCATAGACGACTTTCTGAAACCGGCAGTATTAAAATATCGACCGTTGTTATCGGAAGGCCTGTAGGGGTAAGAACAATACGAATTGAAGAAGCTGTTTTAAATGAAATTGAAGTTAATCCTATGACCAGTACCCGGAAATTAAACATAATCCGTGTAACCGTATGGCAGATTTTAAGAGACTAGCAGCTCTATCCCTACCACATGCAACGCCTGCAAGCTTTATTGTCCAGGGATTTGACTTTAAGATTTGCTTCTTGTCATTGGTTAGATAGTAAAATCATAAGAAATCCAGGATTCTTAAGTCAGATATTATTGACAGATGAAGCTTCTTTCTCGCAAAATTTTCACAATAATCACGTATGGGCCGAAAACAATCCATATGCCTTGGTAGAAAATAATTTTCAACAATAGTTTTTTTTTAATATCTGGGTTGGAATTATTGGTGACCACCTCATTGGGCGACATTTTCTCCACCAAGAGCTAATTGGGAAGAATACCGAAGGTTTTTAGAATACGTATTACCTGAACTTTTAGAAGAGGTTGCTGTTATGGAAAGATTTCGATGTGGCACATGCACGACAGTGCTCCACCACACTTTAGTCTATGGCGCGCCAATTTTTGGATGAAAACTACTCTAATTGTTGGATCGGGAGAGCAGGGCCACAACCATGGCCACCTGGCTGGTCCGACATGAATTCCTTGAGTTACTTTTTATGGGGACACCTTAAATCCTTGGTGTACAAAACTCATATTGAAAGTGAAGAGAATCTACGAAATAGAATCGTTAATTCATGTGAAATAATGAAAAATATGCCAGGTATTTTCCAAAAAGTGCGTAATTAAATGGTGAGGTGGCTAGACGGCCGTATCGAAGCTAGCGGGGGCTATTTTCAACACTTAATTTAGTAAAATTGGTTAGTTTAGTTGTTAGAAATAATAAATTTAGAATTTATTTGTTGTGGTTACTATTATTATTAATTACAAAAATATAAATTTCCTAAAGAAATTTTTTAAACCGATATAAAAAAAGTAAAGTTTTTAATGCTGTAACTTCTGATATCTTCATTCCGACAGCAATAATTAACACCTTTCTTCTTCTATCTGTTAAGTTTTAATACTGTAATGGTTTATTATAATTTTAGAAGCCAATTTTGACAATTACATGAGGTAACATAACCTTCATATCATGAATCTCGTATAAATTTTACAACAATGCGCAAACGCATAAGTTACGTGTATGCACTGTTATCATGAAAATCCTATAACTGACTCCCCGATTTCAGTGTACCTACGATATCTGCTATCTCGTGCACTTTTACTCAACGGTCATTCAAGACGAAACGGTGGACTTATTCAATCATATCCGGAGCAGTAACAATTATTGGACATCCACTCATTTGTGCTCATACGACCGCGCTCAAATTCGGCAACCCAGTTTTTAACCATTGAAAACGATGGCGCGATTTCACACTATGTTCATTCCAGACTCATGATATAAAGTTTTTAATGCTGTGGCTTCTGATATCTTCATTCCGACAGCAATAATTATTTTTTCTTCTATCTGTTAAGAGCTGTTCCTCGACTTTCTTATTTGTTTTCCTTAGTTCTTGCATCGCTAAATCTTTGTCATCTCAGACCAACTTCGATTGATTCACTACCCCAGTGAAATTGCTTAGACTAGAATTTTGTTATAAAATATTGCGGCGTATTTTCCTTATACATGTTGATCATCCTCTGATATTTTTGAGTCCATTTCCTTTATTCGTCAAGAATTTTATCACGATTCTATGTTCTAGCTGAATTTTACTGATTCTTATGTAAATAAAGCTCTGTAGAAAGAGCAAAACTCTAGATTTGGACTAAACTTGACTACTATAAATCCAAATGTTACAGTTATTTGACAGCCAAATTGCTATTGTTACTTAATTTTTTCATAGCTAGCTAGATAATACAAAAATCTCCCTTCTTATTAACATTCGTCTAAATTTCTATATACATTTTTACTATGAGAATAACATATTTAACGCAACTTTATAAACTCAATAAACAATTTAACCCATTTTATCCCATTGTTCCATTAATGGAACATGCTATATTAGCCCCCTCCACCTGATGCAGATTAGTCATACGTATTTACTGCAAGTCTCAACGTGATTTCGATACTATTGTGCAGTGAATAAAGAATCTTTCTAGTGTATCGGGCGTTTTGTTTGAAAAATCTATAGTGCTACATATTTTGAAACAGTGTGAAAAAAATGGCGTACCGAAAGTAAGTCAAATCAAATGTTTACATTTTTTTAACCAAATCTATAGTGGTATTTATCTCTTATTGGTTAGTACCCAAACTAATTGGCATGCACCGAAAAAATATATATTTGATACCCTCATGACAGTAGATTTTTTTTCTAAAAGTTCCATTATTGGAACATTGGGCATGGATGGCTTCATGCTATTTTTTTCTCAATTTTAGGTATTACACCACTGAAGAGCTTATACAACTAGTAGAGGACGAAAAGTTCTGGCGGGCGGATGTTTTTATAACACCCCCGAATGACGGTGATGAAAGTGCGGAAGATAGTGGTGACGAGGAGGAGTGTAATGATATAAATAAGTTAAGCGGTCGTCAACTTCAAGCTGAAGCTGTGGCAAAAATTACAAACAGAGGGGAAACATTTACTGTTGGTGATGACACTGACATAGATAGTGATGAAGATGAATACCATGGTGAAGAAATTAGCCAAGAGGAGATAGAGACAAAAACTCAAATAGAAAATAATATCGAGGAAAATAATGATGGCTATTCAAGCGAAGATAATATTTCATTATCAGACCTAAGAAAAAAGTTGCCGAGAACATATACCAGAGTTTGGCAAAATTTCACCGATTTTGACGACAACTTACCCGCTTTTGTTTCTCCCAAGCAAATGCCACCGATTCCAGTAGACGCGGTGGAATGTTTTGAGTTATTTTTTGACGGAATTATTTGCAGTTTTCTAACTGAAATGACGAATATATATGGAAAAAAAAGAACCAGCATTTCAGGTTAGCGAGGAAGAAATTCGTTGCTTTATAGCTATACTTCTATTATCCGGCTATTGTTCAGTACCTCGTTGGCGTATGTGGTGGGAGATTGGAACTGAGACCTGTAACTTGTCTGTCGTAAATGCAATGCGTAGAAATAGGTTTGAGGAAATAAAAAGATATCTGCATTGCTCTGACAATAATAACTTACCTACTAATGACAAATTCGGAAAAATGAGACCTTTGATGAATATGCTAAATGAAAGATTTCTTAAGTATTCAGAACTTCAAGAAAAACTAAGCATTGATGAAAGCATGGTACCATACTTTGGGAGACATGGGGCTAAACAATTCCTAAAGGGAAAACCAATAAGATATGGTTATAAAATGTGGTGCCTGTGCGAACCTCTTGGAAATGAAATTTGAGCCTTACCAAGGGAAAGTAAAACAAGCTGAAGATTATATACCAACTAAAACTGTCATAGCAGGGTGTTCCACAACAAGAAACAACAAAACAAAGGTAGTCTCAAAATTATTGCATAATGAATTGGGAGTAGGTGGGACCGTTGTACTTGCTCTCTTGAAAGATCTACCGCAAAACACATCCTTCAAAATATACGGCGATCGCTTTTTTTCATCGTTAAAACTAGTTAACCGTTTACAAGATATAGGTATCGGTTATACAGGAACTATAAAGTACAACAGAATTGAAAAATGCCCCGTTATAATATCTTCAAAACTTATCGAGAAAAAACCCAGGGGTTACTACGATTTCTGCACTGATAAAAAAACTAATGTTACAATTACAAGTTGGCATGTCAATAGAATCGTGCTTACTGTTAGCAGCTGCGATCCTACCGGTCCTGTAGGTAGTGTAGACAGATGGATGTCTGCAGAAAAGAAAAAAGTTCCTGTTACTCGGCCATTTGTGGTATCACAATACAATAAGTTTATGGCGGGGTGTCGATCGGTTAGACCAAAATGTCGACAATTATAGAATATCAATTAGATCGAAAAAGTGGTGGTGGTCGGTCTTTGCATATTGCGTAGACACTAGTGTTCATAATGCTTGGCAACTACACAGAAAAAGCTACGGAAAAAAGATTGATCTTCTAAAGTTTAGACGAACAATAGTTCAGACCTATCTGACAAAATATGGTAAGCCTGGAAAAGGTGCTGGTCGTCCTATCACACATAAAGAAATTTCCTCAGGAGTGCCCGACCAGGTCAGGTATGATCGATTAGACCATTGGATTATTGCAGCCCAGAAACAAAATCGCTGCGCTGCGCAAAAAAAATACTACAAAAGCATGTAAAAAATGTGGTGTTAACTGTCATGAAGACTGTTTTGCATTGTTCCACTCTAAATAACTTTTGTTTGTGAATCAGTTTTATAATATTTTCCATTAGGTATATAAAATGCAAAAATACGTTTTTTTTTAATAAATTATACTTTTATATTAAAAAAGATACTTGGTTTTATTAATTCTTTTGACATAAGTGTACCTAAAATATAGCTGTCATTCATGCCCATTGTTCCATTATTGGAACTACACTAAAATCACAAAAGTAGAATGTAAAATGTAAAAATTTATAACCAGACAGCTTATAAAATATCCCCAACAATTAAAATTTACACCGCAACGAAAAAATTGCGAAAAGAAATAATTCGGGCATAAGCGGGTTAAAGAGTAAAATAATTATGTTAGAAAATTTATTTGGATAACAATCTATCCAAATATATTAATAAAATTGCATAGCGCGCCATCTACCTATTAATTATTAAAATAACTAACTATTACAAACGAAATTTTAATAACAAGTGTTCATTTGAAAAGTCAATCTAGGTTACTTTGAAATTTTGATAGAATGAGACGCAAATATATTAGTATGTGTTTGTATGTATGAAACTGTCAAAATATACGACTTCGTAGGTTAAGTAGTAAATTTTAATATGTGTTTGTATGTATAAAACTGTCAAAATATACGACTTTGTAGGTTAAGTAGTAAATTTTAATTTACGACATACTTCAAAATGTTCTCAGTAAATCACATGCCACTAGATTGACTTTTCAAATGAACACACGTTATTGTTTCTATAATTTGCTGCTAGTATCAGAAACGATACGTTTACAATCTACGTGGGTGATTTGACGTGACTTTTCGAAAGTTGGCAATACTTTCAAATGATGACTAGGGATCGACAGTCTATGCTATATAGGAAAACGCACGAAGCAATCCACTTTCATCATTAAAATCCGTGACGTAATATTTGTTGTACATTTATATGAACCTTGTGTAGACTTATAAAATTTACGATGAAACTTATAGGTTATATTTATGTCTAAATTGCCAAAATTTTGACATAAATATAACCTATAAACATGGTACTGTCAAATAATTCGGTCGACAGTATCATGTAGATGTTTTTTCATGATGACCAACACTGTATCTTGAAAACGAAGCATTTGCGGAGCCATGGTTATATGAACATTTCGTCTTAAAATCAGTCAAAGAATCGACCCTTAAAGTTATTGCATGCATTTATTTAACACGGTGTATAATATTAAAGTTTAATATTAAACATTTTTATTTATTTACTGTATTTTACTTGGTTCGTGTAGGGCATTGATTCCCAAAGTGGCCCAGGCGGACCCCCAAGGGTCCACGGGAAACTCGACGGGGGTCTACATTGGCGTGACAAAAAAATGGGGGTTCACAATTCGTAAGCGGGGGTCCACGAAAATTTATCTGGTTTCGATAGTGAAGAACTAAAATGTTTTCTTGAGTTCACCTATCAATGTAGGCAGATAATATTATAAGAAGCTCAGCGACTGTTACTTGTAAAAACTTGCATATTCCATATTCAGTACAACGTGTCGAGACTTGCAAAGCCCTGCCGTTGCCGCCGTCCGCAATGCTTGTTCAGACGTGCAAAGGAACCAAGTACGACGTGTGGTGTGTGTGCTTGCAATCTTGCATGAACTTGTTTGATTCTTCACCAATATAAATACGAATGCCACGGATAAACGTTACTCATTTGTTTCCCGAATTTCGAAAAGAAAAGTAAAGTAAAGTGAATCGATGTTAGTGTTTGCCACTGTCGGAAAAGTAAGTACTTACCTGCTTATTTGTTATACATACTTTTATTTTATTTATTATTTATCTATTTATTTTACAATTTATTGTACACGTAAGTAAACAAAAAATGGACAAATTACAAAAAAATACGTAGGTACAAAAGATGAGGCTTATTCCTAAAAGAAATCTCTTCCAACCCACCTGCGATAGGAGATATATTTATGTTGTAATAAGTATATTTGTAATGTTTGCGTGTAGTAGGTACGTATTAAAAATTAAATACTGCACAGAGCCATTATTAGATACTTCCATAAAAGAACAGAAAGCCGAGAAAGGTTGAACTTCTTGTCCCTACTTTATTAGTAATTTTTTTATTACCCGACTGTGTGGTGGTTCACTAATAATTAAATATATTTTCATAAATTGTACGTGTCTTTATATACTACATACTCGTAACGTGCATCAAACTAATAAATAAATAATTAAAATCGCGAAGTTTTGATATCAAAATATTATTTACAAGTATATTCTATCGAATTTACAGAAATATATCAAAATATAATTAATGAAAAAATGTTTTACATTACATTAAAATCGGTTCAGCCGTTTTCATAAAACTCAATTATTGATCTTAGCGATTTATTGCTTTTAATAATTAGAATCAGTTTGCCGCCGGTACTTTGTTTATTTCATTGCAATAATCAATTAATCCTGTTAAAATAGCCATATCCTGTTAAATAAGACCGCCTTAAGATTACTACAACAAAGTTTTTTTTTATTTACAGGTAGGTAACTGATACGAAATATGGCTGAATCTAAGAAGAAATGTCGACAGTACAGTGTTGATTATTTAAAATTTGGTTTTCTTCTATCAAAGGCAGACAAGCGATTGCCCATATGCCTTTTATGCAACAAAGTTTTGAGCAATGACTCTATGAACGTCTCAACGTCGGAAAGTAACGATGATGGCTTGCGGGCATCTTACAATATCTCATTACTTATAGCGAAATCTGGAAAATCGCACATCATTGGAGAACAGTTAATTTTATCCGCTGTTGAAGAGGTTTTAAAAACTGTTCTGCATACATCTCCATTTGACATACTCAAAAGAATTCCTTTGAGTAACAACACTGTACAAAGACGTATTGACGAAATGAGCTCTGATATTGAAAGATTCTTGTGTAATTATCTGCAAACAACTCATTTTTCTATTCAACTGGACGAGTCAACTTTACCTGGTAATGAAGCATTATTATTGGCATATGTTCGATTTGTTATGGACGAAGAAATTCATGAAGAGCTACTATTCGCGAAAACTTTGGAGACGGACACTAAAGGTGAATCAATATTTAATGTCCTGAGTGATTTTTTTAAGGAAAAATCGATTCCATTCATGAACGTTATTTCGGTGGCAACAGATGGAGCTCCTGCCATGGCCGGGCGATGTCGTGGGTTTATAAGCCATCTTAAAAGAATTATACCAGAGGTAACTGCAATTCACTGTGTCATCCACCGACAACACCTAGTAGCGAAAAATTTGAGTGCTAAATTGCACCAATCGCTTCAATTTGTGATTAATGCAGTTAACAAAATAAGAAGCAATGCATTGAATACGCGTTTATTTGCACAATTGTTCGATGAAAATGATGAAGACTTCCAACGATTGCTCTTACATACTGAAGTACGCTGGTTGTCGAAAGGTGCATGCTTAACAAGATTTTTCTCACTTTTTGAATCAGTTTTAGAGTTTCTGGAAAGTAAAGATCCAGATTTAAAAGAAAACCTGATCAATTTGAAAGCAGACATCGCGTATTTGACAGATTTGTTCAAAAAATTTAATGACATTAACTTACAATTACAAGGGGACAGCCTCAATTTAATAAAAACAAAGGGTGTAATTTCAGCTTTTCTTGGAAAATTGAAATTTATGAAGCAAAATATTAGTCGGCGCGAATTTTCCCAGTTTTCAAACTTGTCACAGGTAGAATGTCTTGATGAGGATATTCACACATACGTTCAACATTTAACTGCCCTGCATGATGACTTTAAAATCAGATTTGAAGATATTCTGACGATAGAAATACCACCATGGATCATAAATCCACTTGATGAAACGGAAGTGGAGGATGTGATATTACAAGAGGAGCTACTCGAGCTTAGCACTAATGAGGAACTGAAGGTGAACATTTTGGCTTCAGGCAGAAATACCCGAAAAATATCCTGGACTGTGGGGAATTGCGAGAAAGCTTTTGATAGCGTTTCCCTCGTCATATCTTGTCGAGAAAAGTTTTAGTGTCGTTACAAACCTTTTAACAAAAAAAAGGAGCAGATTGAATATCACAGAACGGGGAGATTTGCGGTTATTCCTAACAAAACTGAGCCAAATATTGATAATTTGCTGTCAATCCATCAAGTACATCCCTCCCACTAAACTTATGACTATTTTGTGATTGTCATTGTAGAAGTTACGTTACGTTATTAATATTTAATTTTAATTATATTACGACTGTTATCATATTACAATGTAATATGGTAACAATAATAATTAATAGTGTAATAATTACACATTTGAATAAATACAACACAAGGAAATATACTATTTTTCTTTTTATTTGTACCACTCCGAATGGGGAGTTTTCTAAATAAAATATGTGAGAATTGATTGGTTTCTTGTGCTGAGTAGATGTCAAAGGAGTAAAGTTGGATGGAATCACTTTTTTGATTGGCTAACTTTACTTTTTTGACATCCACTCACAGCACAATCAATTAATTAATTAACCAATAACTCAGCCGCAACGCAAATTTCCATAGTTAGATCTAATCTTCACATTTTTTGTCGAGTTTTGGGAATATGGTAGAAATGTAGCTGCAGGGGGTCCACCGGAACCAGCAAAACTTTCAAAGTGGTCTATGAGAAAAAAAGTTTCGGAGCCTCTGATGTAGGGGAAGCTGTGCTTCTTTAGCTTCCACGGTATACACTCCACTGTTAACCTCGTAAATTACCTCGTAATTAAAATTTAATTAATTGACGAAATCATTAATAATAATAATAATTAATTCTTTTTAATTTATAACTATTTCAGAGATGAATTGAATTTTGGAAATATAAAAAACAAAAATAATTTTAAAAGTATGTAGCTGCATAATTGGAATAAACCGGGTAAAACAGTAAAAATGCAATTATTTTAAAGTGTATTCTGTAGGTATAATAAAGAAGCAAATAGGTACGTATGAGATTTATTTAACAAAGGACCATTAGGTAGCTAACATATGTTTCATATAAATTATACGTGAGATTATAATGAAGCAGGGAGGAAAAGAACTTCGGGAGGCGTTATTCTCGCATTGTTTCTGGATGGGAAATAATTGACTTCGTCGAGATTCCCTACCACAACCGAGCATTAGTAATATGTAGTGGTGTGTGAAAATTACAGGCAATTTGTAACATTTTTAACAGCGAGTAATTGCACGGGCTTTTACTTATCTTTTGCTTCTGTTTTTTTCAACTAAACGACCTAAGAATACAAGATTTATTCCCGAGTTATACTAACGTTTATTAGCAGAATGAATCAGAACAACAATAGTATTCAGCAGGGGATATTACTGCCATTGAAGTCAGACGACATGACACTGGCAATTTAAAGTCACAATCAATTAAGGTTGTTTTAAATTGGAGCACGAATTCTAATATACAGCGTAAAATTTGTAAGGACAATATAGTTTAAATTGTTTGGAATTGTAAACTATCACAAGGAAATCTCAGTATAAATAAAGTTAATTTTATATATTACTAGCTGAACTCGGCAATGTCTTGCTGTTACTAGATTTGAGTATATATAAAAATTACACGAAAATGATTGAAAGTTTGATATAAATTATTGTATTTAAATAGTTAATTGACGAAAGAGATACTTGTTGAAACTTCATTATAACGCTAAGAAATAAGTAATTAAACTTCTAGTTTCAAAAATTCTTTTATTGTAAATATCACTACAATATTGTTTCGCCATACAATGGCTTCATCAGGTGGATGAAATACTGAATATGTACAATACAGTTTAAATATTTATGTGAAAATTATTGGGGAAATGGTGGTGGAAAAATTTTTACAATCTTAAATTTAATAGAGGGGAGTTCTTTAAATCTAGTTGGTCATTTAAAGCTAATCCTAAACTATTGTATCTATTAATTTCTAAGTTTTCTAACAGGTTAAGTTTTTTACTATTTTCTTGAATGTGTAAAATTTTGAAATCTATATTAAATCTATGATTGGTATCTATACAATGACTTGCGAAAGTTGAATCTGTTTTCTTTTATTTATGGCTTCTCTCGTGTTCTTTCATCCTAATTTTGAATGTCCTCCCCGTTTGTCCTATGTATACCTTATTACAATCTTCGCATGTTAACTTATATACACCAGAGTTTGATTCTTTGTCTACTTTATCTTTGTTGTTTTTAATAATGTTCTGTATATTATTGTCTGCTTTAAATGATATATGTTCGTTATTAAGTTTTTTAATGAAAGTACCAATTTTTTCCGAAATTTTTCCTAAGTAAGTGATTGAATTATAGCAATTAATTATCTTGTATTTTAATTTTGGATAAACTAAGGAAAGGGTTTTAGATTTTTGTTGGCTATTTAGGATGTTAACCATTGTTTAATGCTATTGTGTATATTCTATTTAGTTCAAGGTCGAAATTACTTTTACTCATAGGTACATGAATTAATCTATATACCATTGATTGGTATGCTGATAATTTGTGTGTTATAGGATGAAAAGAATTAGCGTGTATTGTGGTATCTGTATGTGTTAGTTTATGGTATATAGCGAACTCGTGTTTATTAGTTTTGTGTGATATGGTTAAATCTAGAAAATTAATGCTTTTATTTATTTCTGTTTCTATAGTAAAATTTATTTTGGGGTGAATAGTGTTGATATAATTATGTAAAGTTTTTAATTGCCTATCTGAACCGTTAAAGCAAATTAATATGTCATCAACAAAGCTAAACCAATATACACAATTACCAAACAAGGGGTGTGTACTAATTATAATATCTAAATTATTCATGAAAAGTTCCGCTAATAAGGGGCTTAGTGGGTTTCCCATTGCTAGACCCTCTGTTTGTTTATAAAATTTCTTTTTAAATTGAAAATAATTTTGTTCCAGGCACGTTTCCAAGAGAACATTGTGACAATGTTCGTGTTTCTACGTTCTAGTTGTAAAGTAATTAAATCTATTACCTCCTGGGGTGGGATACTAGTGAACAAATTCGAGACATCAAAAGAAATGAGTTTACATTTGTTTGGTAATTGCAAGTTTGAAATGTTGTTAATTAATTCCTGGGAATTTTTAACGGAGAACTTAGATTTGAATTTAGTGTGTGTAAGAATTAAATCTATTAAGTGTTTGGACACATTTCTACAAGGTGCTTTTACGTACGATACTACTGGTCGTATAGGTGTATTGTCTTTATGTAGTTTAATTAAACCGTATAATTTGGGAGGTAGGTGATTCATAGTGGTTAATATGATTTTGAGTGTTATTAAAAAGAGAACCTGATTTGTCTATAGTTTGTTTAATCTGTTTTTGAAATTTGTTAGTAGGATCAGATTTAAGTTTTATGAATGAATTATTATCGAGGAATTCATGAACTTTATGTATGTAGTTTGATTCCGGAATTGCTATAACTGTATTTCCTTTATCAGCTTTTGTAAATATATTATTGTATACATACAATAGTTTAGGATTAGCTTTAAATGACCAACTAGATTTAAACAACTCCACTCTATTAAATTTAAGATTGTAAAATTTTTCCACCACCATTTCCCCAATAATTTTTCACATAAATATTCAAACTTGTATTGTACATATTCAGTATTTCATCCACCTGATGAAGCCATTGTATGGCGAAACAATATTGTAGTGGTATTTACAATAAAAGAATTTTTGAAACTAGAAGTTTAATTACTTATTTCTTAGCGTTATTGTATTTAGTTAAAATTAAATATTTACATATACATTATTATTTTTGTGTATTGGATTACATAAATTGTAATTAATATTGTATTCAAGTTCATTGCAATGTTCTTGGATAGATGTTTTGGGTAATTTAATTTGGCATATATACAAACAAATCCCTTGATTCTACACGGGAGCATGTAACGTATAATTTAATTGTCCATGTGAACTTCATTGTGAGAATTATTGTCTCATTGCGCCATCTACAATTAAGCAATAGTACCGCTATTATTGATATTATATTTATATTATTAGGCACCTAACTTTCTTTCTACTGGTCAGATTGAGAAGTTCAATAGCTTTAAATCTTCTCGTTCAACGTGGATCATTTTGTAAGAAGCGCGCGTAAATCGGTCCAGTAGATTTTTAGTCTATAATGGACACACATAGGAATATTGTTTTGTCCCGTATCGTTATCTTCAAATTTTAGGAGTGTAAAGTAGACTTCATTTCAAGTAGCAAAAACGCAAAACTTGTATATCCATTTTTATTTGTTTCAAAGTTACGGATCTATGAATGTGATTGTCAGGTCATGAAAAAAAATGTATTCCTATCATACAAAAAGGTTTAAGTATATCAATACGTTATTGCACGTATTATGCATTTGTTACAAATGAAACAGACATGCAATATACATATCTGTAACTGTACATATGGACAATACACCTCGTATTTTCAGCATTTACTTCTGCTTAAGACACGTGTTTCTGCCATCTATAGGCGTCGTCAGTCAAGCTAGTGAAGCAATGTAATACAAATGATACAAATCTTTTTAAGAACAGATTTGTATCTGTATATACATTAACGCTGAAATCGCCTACAAGATATAGCAAATTTCGTCCTATAAGGTGGCACTATTTAATAAGTGACATCTGACGGACGAAAGAGACTATGCCGAAAAAGGCGACCTTTCGCTTGACTAGCTATGACGTGCAATAACGTATTGATATACTTAAACCTTTTTGTATATTTACCGCCATCTGGCTCGTGTTAATGGACTACACCTATACGTATTTTTCCCTTATGTACCAGCTTAGCTAGTCAAGGGAAAGGTTGCCTTATTTCGGCATAGTCTCTTTCGTCCTTCAGATGTCACTTATTAAATAGTGCCATCTTATAGGACGAAATTTGCTATATCTTGAAGGCGATTTCAGCGTAAATGTATATACAGATACAAATCTGTTCCTAAAAAGATTTTTATCATTTGTATTACATTGCTTCACTAGCTTGACTGACGACGCCTATAAATGGCAGAAACACGTGTCTTAAGCAAAAGTAAACGCTGAAAATACGAGGTGTATTGTCCATGTGTACAGTTACAGATATGTGTATTGCATGTCATGTAAGTAATCCTATCAATACAAACTGATTTTATTTAAAAAAGTTCAATTAATAATATTTTCAAAATGTCCACCTCCTTGTTGAATGCAGGCTTGTGCCTGTAAGCCAACAGAAGAAGTACTTATCCGAATTTCATACTTGTTTTGTCGGATTTGCTCGGCAGCCAGGTGAATACGATCCAACAACTCTTCTCTTGTATTCGAAACTTGCGCGTAGACTAAATTTTTTATGTACCCCCATAAATAAAAGTCAAAGGGATTAAGATCGGGTGATCTGGGTGGCCATGCAACAGGACCACCTCGACCAATCCATATTGGATAATTGACGTTTACCCAATTTCGGACAGCAATTCCGAAATGTGGTGGTGCCAACCATATGTTTCGTAGAACATTCAGTGGGACATCCTCTTAAAGACCTGGCAGTTCGTCAATAATAAATTGAAGGTAATTGTCCGTATTTAACCCCCCAGGAAGAACGACAGGACCAATGAACAAGTCATCGATTAGGACCGCCCAAACGTTAATAGAAAATTGTGTACCATGTGTACCAAATTTGGACACAACGCAGATATACATTGCACCTCAAAAATAAAACCCAGTACTTTCGGTATCCATTTATTATTTTATTTATTTTAATTATTTAGGGTTACACTTTGCTGAGTAAGGAAGCATGTTAAACACAGATTTATGTTTTGACAGGCTGGACAGCTGGTGGAGACCTTCGCGTTTTTCATTGTATGGTTTCTTCCGTACTTCTTCGATAAGGTTCTACAGCACGATAAACATTTGCCCATTTTCGCAATATCTTCTAAAATCTGATGCGATGGAACTGGGTCATTCTTGCTATTGATTTTATTTCCTAATAGAGAAAGCACGAGTTTTTCCCTCATGTTTTTTTAAGTTATGTGACACAAAATAACATAAGCATTCAAGGGGATTAAGATCGGGTGATCTTGGTGGACATGCAACAGGACCACCTCGACCAATCCATCTTGAATAATTGACGTTTACCCAATTTCGGACAGCAATTCCGAAATGTGATGGTGCCCCATCCATGTGAAACCACATGTCTCGTCAAACATTCAGTGGGACATCCTCTAAAAGACCTGGCAGTTCGTTAATAAGAAATTGAAAGTAATTGTCCGCATTTAATCTCCCAGGAAAAACGACAGGACCAATCAACAAGTCATCGATTAGGGCCGCCCAAACATTAATTGAAAATTCATGTTGAAATTTAGATGGGCGTATAGCTTTCATTCATAATTCAGTGGCGCCTATTCCTTGATTCGTCAAAAAAAAAACATGCCTCAAAGCAGTCTTACCGCATAATGAGAATAAATTTGCATCACTTCAGGACACTCGGTGCATTTAGAGGAAATCTATAACGACTTGACTATTCCGCTTGCTTCTCCTCACTCCCTCCTGTGAAGGAATAAAAACTTCGTACGTCTTGTCTAGGCTCACTAATTACTGAACGTATTTATTTTCAGCCTTTACTTGATGAAATTCCATTATAACTATTATCGGGATAAAATAAAGCAAATTTTAAATAGTTAAATGTCTGTTGAAGCTGAGGTTGAAGCGAAACTATCGTTACGGTGTAAAGTAAAAACTGAAATTCATTAAAATTTGTTTTATTTTATCCCGATAATAAGTAAAATGTAATAATTTTATGTTCTTATGTATTAATTTTATTTTTACTTTTCTAATTGTTCCATTATATGTCTAATGACATAACCGCATTTCTATTTACATTTCGAGAATAGAATTAGAGCCAGTAATTTTAATTCGTTTCGCTTAGTGTGATATAATTGCACTGTATATCCGATTATAATACTTGAGTGAAAATACATTTAGTAGATTTAGAATTAAAACATGTTTAGAATTCGAACGTAGAAACGTTTTATACAGGATCTTCCTAAATTAGTTACACAAAAGAATACCTCTATGGCTGTGGAAGCGGCTGTAGTAGCAATGTCTAGTAAGTTTTAATAGTTCCGCCATATCCTCAAGTTCACTATACGCCCAATAGAGTACGCGTACATCACGCTACTACACCATCTAACAGAGTTGCCAACCGGAGGGAAATTTTCCGTTTTGCAGGAATTTTCAATACAAAAAGGAAAAAGTCAACTCCATACGGAAATTTTTTAAAATCCGATTTAAATTGCCAAAGATTCGAATGAATCTTAGATTAAAAAAATTTTTTTAGGATAAGCAATTACTTTTATATATACTAATAAAATTTAAATTTTTTTAAATAACAGCGGAACGTAGGTGTTTCAGGAAATCCGATTTGAAGAATGGAATGAGCATTTAAAACTGCATAATTATATGTTTGACTTTAAGAATAAACAAAATTAAAAGGTGTATTTGGCGTATTTTGTATGCATGTATTAAACGATTTTTAGTTATAGTTGTTTTTAGGTTAGAGCCATCTTTTATATTTACTGTTTTTTTAATATATAAATGTATTTTTTAAATATATATACAGTGTGGTCGCAAAGTTTGGAACCAAGCTTATAACCGCATTATTTTACATTTTTAGGAAAAATGCTCGGACAGGTAAATTTTCTTTTTTAAAACGCCATCTTTTGACATACAATTTTTTTCTATGACGTCATTGATTTTCGAGTGATGACGTTATCAACACTTTCTTTAAATGGCAACCATATTATTTTTTTCTCGTTTTTGGTAGATCTTTATATCCACCAAATAGTGATATAAAACAATTGGTATGTTGCATAACAATTTTTTTGAAAAAATTATATAAATTTAGAAAAAAATACGAAAATTTTATTTTTGTACAAAATTAAAATTAAATTAAAAAAAAACATCTGAACTTAAATTTATTGTAACAGTTAACGTAAATTTTCAAAGTGGACCCCACCAACCAACTGACACTGTCCCAGCCGAGTGTAAACACTTCGTATACTCGCCTCAATTATGTCTGGGGATATTTGTGTAAGTTCTACGCGAATTCGTTCTTTTAAATCTTCTAAATTGTTCGGTTTGTTAAAATACACTTTCGATTTCAAATAACCCCACAAAAAAAGTCTAACGGAGTTAGGTCAGGAGAACGAGGTGGCCATTCTATGGCGCCTCTCCGTCCAATCCATTTATTGGGAAATATTTCGTCAAGATAGTAGCGAACCTCTACACCATAATGGGGAGGCGCCCCATCTTGTTGAAACCAAATATTTGGATGGGGTACATCACCATCCTCGTGATTTGGGAAAATAACAGCGAGCGCTGGTACCAGTTCACATCTTAAAAATTCTAAATATTGCACAGCAGTCAAATTTCCTTCAAAAAAATATGGTCCTAAATTGCGTCGTCCAATCATTCCAACCCATTCGTTAACTTTTCCTCTGCGCTGAGTATGACACGCTTGAGTCCAATGCGGATTGTTCTGCGACCAATATCTGAAATTATGGCGGTGAACAGATCCATTTAGGCAGATCGTAGCTTCATCTGAGAAGACGATGTTTTCCAAGAAATTTGGATTTTGGTCACAACGTAACATTACGTCTTCACAGAACTGCAGTCGCCGATCTTCGTCATCCTCATGTAATTCCTGTACAAGTTGAACTTTGTAAGGACGATAGTGTTCTTTTTTAAATAAGTTGACGACAAATGAGTGAGCCACCTGATTGGCTTACGCAAGTTGTCTGGTGGAAACATGATGCCTTTCTTCTGCTTCTAGAAGCACATTTAATTTCACATCTTCTCCTACTTGAGGTCTACCTTGCCGTGGTCGATCTTTTACGGATCCAGTTTCGGTAAACTTTCCAACTAGTTTTGTCACCGTAGACCTGGTAATTGGAGGTCTATCAGGGTGTTCATGGTTAAACAAATCGCATGCTTCTGCATGCGTTCTTTGTCTGTCCCCATACCCAACCATAATTAAAATTTCGATTCTTTCTCGCTCAGATAAATGTGCAATTTTATATATTAGCGAAAATGAACAATTTTTACGCAATATCTCAAAAAGTTAACGTCAAAAATATAAGTAAATAATTCAACAATGTTGTCGCCATTGAAACAATTTCAAACTAAAATTTTTGTACAAAGATTGTATAAAAAGAAGCAAGAATGTCATAAATAAATATCTTGCAAAAAAGTGCGTGTTTTTGTTTTTGTAAATTTTTTGCATAGTAACATGAGTACATGTGCTTTTGACGATCCGGTTTGTTCAAGAAGAATATTTAAGTCCTCACACAAGACAGAAGTGTGAAAAAAACTTACTTACATATTTCAGTAAATTTTGCAAGCTTAATTAGTTTTTGAAATCTTCAATTTTTGGGCGATAATTTTAATTAAGAAATGGTCTACCACATCATGTCAATTTTTTAAATAAATTAGACTTCTTTGGCCATTTTTTGTAAACTATTTAATGTTAAATAAGATTTTTAATAAGTACTTGGCCGATTGGGAAGACGAATTTCTTTTGACCTGGAGCTAATAACGCAGATTACTATTGATCGCAAAGCATTTACACTCGGCTGGGACAGTGTCAGTTGGTTGGTGGGGTCCATTTTGAAAATTTACGTTAACTGTTACAATAAATTTATGTTCAGATTCTTTTTTTAATTTAATTTTAATTTTGTACAAAAATAAAATTTTCGTATTTTTTTCTAAATTTATATCATTTTTTCAAAAAAATTGTAATGCAACATACCAATTGTTTTATATCACTATTTGGTGGATATAAAGATCTCCCAAAAACTATAAAAAATAATATGGTTGCCATTTAAAGAAAGTGTTGATAACGTCATCACTCGAAAACCAATGACGTCATAGAAAAAAATTGTATGTCAAAAGATGGCGTTTTAAAAAAGAAAATTCACTTGTCCGAGCGTTTTTCAAAAAAATGTAAAATAATGCGGTTATAAGCTTGGTTCCAAACTTTATGACCACACTGTATATATATATATATATATATATATATATATATATATATATGTATATATATATATATATATATGTATAATTGAAAAGAAATTATCGACCGTGATATATTATCAAAAATTAATTAAAATTCGGGTAAGCGGTCAATTAAAAAACTCCTTTATTAAATTACCCTATATTTCGCGACAGACTTTGTCGCTTCTTCTGGGGTAAAAAATATATATGTATATATATATACATATATATATATACACAAATAATTATTTCTTGACCTTTGTATGTTATAGTAGATTAAATTAGTCGGCGATTTAAGGTCTGGTTTACTTTGATATATAAGTTTGACATTGATATACTGTCATTTATATTTTTAATTTAAGATTGTTTTAAATATATACATATCAAACTAAACCAGACCGTTAATTAACAACTACGAAATAGAACAAAATATTAACATATGTTCCTTAAAAAGTAATTTAGGGCGCTCCCCGATAAATTCGAAATCACTGTAATTCGTGGCTCAGGTGGTAGAGCGGTGGTCCGGAAAACCATGGACGTGGGTTCGAATCCCACTAAGGTCGAAATTTTTTCAATAAAAATTTCGTATATTTAGCGTCGTAATTGTAGATAGCAATATTTACATTGACATTATTTCGCGAAATAACTTAAATTTAAATATTTTATATAAAACCGAAACTCCAAGAATTTTATTAAATAATGTATATATATATATATATATATATATATATATATATATATGTATATATATATAACAAGTGTTCATTTGAAAAGTCAATCTAGGTTACTTTGAAATTTTGATAGAATAAGACGCAAATATATTAATATGTGTTTGTTGTTCCGTAAACGTAAATCCAAATGACATTTGATAATGTCAATCACAAATATCAGTTAGTGCATAAAATAATCGTGCATCGATTCTGGTTTAAATAAATTGCTTCTCAGTTTTAAAATGGCTTCCACTTTAGAACATAAATTTTTTTTAGTCCAGGCTTATTTTCGAAGTGGTAATAAAATTGATGGTTTATGGGTTTATTCAGTTCAAGATTGCATGGTATAATTTCAAGTTGAGTTTCCACATTTTGTAATAGATTATATACAATTTAAGAATACTTTGGATAGAACTTTAAAACTTTTTTCTGAGACTGGTAGTCTCTTAAGAAAATCAGGCAGCGGAGCAGTTAAGAAACGTACACCTCAAGTTGTCAATCGTGTTGAAGAAATAATGGAAAATGAACCACAAACATCTGTTCGACATTTGAGTCAGCAAATAATCCTTTCTGTTGGTACAACTCACAAGTTATTAAAAAAAGATATGCAACTTTATCCATACCGTGTCACAGCAGTACAAGAATTGTTAGAAATTGATTACCCACGTAGACTACAGTTTTGTAATTGGTTTGTAAATATGAACAATAATGGAGAACTTTCGCAAAGAGTCATCTTTACTAATGAAGCATGGTTTTATAAAACGGGATACCTAAATTCACAAAATACAAGAATTTGGAGTAGTGAAAATCCACATGTAATTAATGAAAAATAGCTACATCCAGAGAAAATTGGTGTTTGGGCAGCGATAAGCCAAAGGCGAATCATTGGACCAATATTTTTTCAGGGAACGTTAACTGCTCAAAGGTACCGACGGAAATTTTACAACCATTTGTCAATCAGTTGCATGATGATGAACTTCAAAATGCATATTTCCAACAAGACGGAGCACCTTGTGACTGTACTGCAGAATCTTTGGATTATTTAAGAGAATTTTTAGATGAGCATAAAATTAGTCGAAATACTGAAATTACCTGGCCTGCACGTTCATGCGATTTAACACCTTGCGACTTTTTTTTGTGGCCTGATCTAAAAAATAACATATTTCGAACACCTATATTGAATTTGAATGATATGCTACAGAGAATCGAACAGAAATGCATGGAAATTAATAACAATCCAGTAATGTTGCAGAATATCATCAGAAATTTAGAACGGAGAATTTTAAAGTGCATTGATCTTGAAGGACAACATTTTCAACATTTGTTATAGTTTTCAATAAATACCTATTATATGTTATTTATTTGTATGTATGAACCTGTCAAAATATACGACTTCGTAGGTTAAGTAGTAAATTTTAATTTACGACATACTTAAAAATGTTCTCAGTAAATCACATGCTACTAGATTGACTTTTCAAATGAACACTTGTTATATATATATGCTCGGATTTTTACTATTCTTGAGGATACATCTACTATTCTTTTGTAATATTTGATTTAAAACATTTTTTTATTGTTAAATATAAGTAGATCTAGGATATAGAATTTAAATTTAAACAATTCCAATTTTGTAAAATATTGAACGTTCATTTTCGAGTTTAAACCATTGTATAACATACTTTTATTAGCATATTATAAAAGCGGTCTTTAAATTCTAAGAAACCGATATTTTTACTTTTGCAAATCTGTTTATTATCTAGGGTTATTAACAATCGGCTCTTTTTCCAAATTTATTTATTGCTTTATACGTCAGACCGTTTATTTATTGTCTAGGGTGAACGATTTCAATAGACCCATAATATGATCACCCATTGTTAATTAAATATGAATAATAGGCTCACGATTCCTAAATATATACGTACCATAAACATTCATTACTGAACAAAGGACCGGCCGGAAATGCATACTTAGGTTTATGACATCTACTAATATTTAAATGGTAATGATATTTTATTATGTATTTATTAGTTAAGATTAGGATTTTAAGACTCTATCGTAAACCTTGAATATTATTGTTTGTAGGTATAATTTCCACAAGTTAAATAACACAAAAATTCTCCGGTATTACGTTTAACAATACACTGTTCAGCCGATACGCTTTTAATCTGTAACAGTTAGGGGTACTGGTATATTTTTACCTCTTTGTGAAACAGTACAGAATAAATCAGTATGAAGTCAAACACAGTATCAACACCAGCACAAGACACAGTCTTTTTCACATCATAACAATCATTTTTTAACAAGAGACACCAGTCTTAACAGCAGTTTATGTTAGTATAAGTCGTTGTAGATCCAAAATAAATGTATGTAGTGTAAATAAATATGTTCAGATGAAAGTATATTTATTCATTTAACAAATAAGTTACCGAAGATTTAAAAAGTAAAATGTATACAGCCTTACACGGTGTGTACGGTAAATAAACATCGGGGTCGTGATTTTATTCAACTTGGACTACTTGTTTGTTCAAGTTTCAAATCACTCATTTTCTCTTCTTTAAACAAATGCAAAAGTAACAAATCTTAAGCGATTCGAATCAAACTTGGAGATGACACTATAAAATGTCACAGAAACTTGACGTAAGAAAATTGCCACGATAGCACATTGTTTTCACAGCTAGGTAGATAACATAAGAAATCTCTCGTATCTTGATATGTTGGAAAATTATTTCATACTACAACTGCAAGAAGGGATGAACAGACAGTTTATTTTTCAACAGAATGGTGCCACACCGCATTTTCATCGTGCTGTTACATCTTACCTGAATCACCGCCGAGATGCTGTGATCTGACGCTATCGGATTTCTGTGTGTGAGGCTAAGTTAAAGGAAAGTTTCTGTACCACCTCTTCCTGCAAATCCAAATGAATTGTGAGTTCGGACAACAAAAACAGTTGCAACCATTGAACGTGATATAATGCATAAAATTTGTGACGAATTCACTTACAGATTAGATATATGCTGTAGGCCAAGCCGTATTGAACATTTGTAAATGTTACTTGAAGTTCTACTGAATTGTTTGCTTTATCATTCAGTTCAATAAAATTTATACTTTCTTCGCAATTAATTGTTATTTCTGTATAACGAATTTAGGAAAACACTGTATATCTCTTTTTGATATTGGATTTAAAATAAATTTACTTTAATCAGTAATTTAACATTTCATATTGTATGATCTACAAATTCTTTAATTCTTGGCTGTACAACTTTTTCATCTTAGCTTGTATAATTCAGCAGTGCCGTAAGTAATTATGAACATGTACAGCAGCATCAAATCGGACGTGTTATTTGTATAAATGTCTGAGTTTGTACGAAAAAGATCTGCGGTCGCGAATATATATTTTCAGATAATTTTAGTGTTGTGCAATAAGTTTTATCGCGGACATAACATTAAAATCTTTTAAAGTTCTTATCATGAGTATTCCCTAACACATATAGAAACGTTTCAAATCTAGTGCCGTGAATATTGATTTGCGTTGTATTTGCGACGCAAATATTGACAGTGTGTGAACAACCCTTGCACAGGAAGCGATAAAAGCACAGTTATTCCAATACAGAAAACTGGTAGAATGGATATTGTGAGACGTTTCGCGGACTGTGAAATCACTTCAATTAAACATAATTTCTTATTGACTAAAATACCGTTAACTGAACGTTCTATTTACAGAAAATTTACTATAGATACGTGACATTATTTAAGGGGCCCGGTACCTAAACAAAAACTCTGAAACTATTCTCTATTTTTATATATTTTCATGACTGACTATTATAACAACAAAATACAAATTAAGATTTTATTTAATTGCTTGAGGCATCTACCAGTTGCGGGTCCTTGTCAAATTTACACGAGTTACATAGAATTTGAGATAAAAGATGTTGGTTTAAACTATTGGAGTATTTTAATAATAATAATAATAATAATAATAATAATGATGATAATAATAATAATAATAAACTTTATTCCGTATTACATCATACATGTATGGAAAATGTCAAGAAACATTAAAAAATAGTAAAAATAGTAAAATTAACATTCACATTAACATTAATAATTGTTGACATATAAAACAAAAGTCTACATTAAATTACAATGCAAGTCATCACACTATAATCAAAATCCATGTTCCAGATCCATATTTCTTGTACACTGTAAAATGCTTCTGATGTTAGTTAGCAGGCGGCACAAAACTTATTTAAATTTTGTCTTTTTTTCAATTTTTATAGCAATTCGCAAATGATTATATATTAGAGTCGCTTGTGTTACTACACTCTTACTTATTAGAGATTTGCTAGTTTGGGGAGGCACTATATACGCGTTTCTAACACCTCTTGTGTCATACTGATGACTCATCAGTATGACAGATTACTAATCTGTCTTTTCCATATTCCTTGAAACTAATGAACTATAATCAATGGACAAGGCAAGTAGGTTAAAGCTATTATTAAATGGAAGAATATAATAAAATTATCTAAATTTCTAAGTGATGTACAAGTTAGTGCAATGTACGAGGGTCACTCGTAAAGTAAGTTCCGTTTAGTTATTTAAAAAAAAACACGAATACATGAAGAGGTTTTTATTATACACAACTTATAGCTACTACTTTCGACTATTTTTTTACATAGTTGCTATTAAAATTGAGACATTTGTCACAGCGATAGACCAGCTTTTTAATGCCCTCTTCATAGAACTACGCCGTCTGTGAATTAAGCCGTGCTGTACCACTATGTTCAGCGTTTATTGTGGCCCCTCGTTCCATAAAGTCTAAAAGAAGAACACCTTTCTTATCTTAAAGTTGATTATAATGTAAAGTGTGAAAGAAAATAGTAACATATATAAAATTGTAAAACTTTATGAAGTTCGATTACAGATAATTTGCATAAATTTAAATGAGGCCTTAATTAATGTGGTGTCTTGACTATTAAGTATGAATTTAAGTAATTAAGAAAAAAAGAGGATAAGTTAAACAAATGACTAAAGTTTATAGACAAACGGTGCGACTCATTGCAAATCAAAGTAATTAGAATTGGTGTACTTGATGGACTAGGTCGGGCAGGCGTTAGCTGCGTCCGCCGGAGGTGTAATAATAGCGGCTCGACTTTCAAATCCTCAAACCAGAATTTGTAGCAAAAGGAAATTGATGCAACTAAATTGCGTAACTAAACATTTGTTGTCTTGTGGTTACAGTACATACAGTATACACATAGCACACGAGTTGAGTTACACAGGTAGGCGCCTTGCTTGTGTGGATACGGCACGTTAATTGATCGTTATAGATGCCTTCGCTTGTGTGTAATCTGCCTGCACACAAGCGACGTAATGATAACAACTTGTCACAGCCCAGTCATACTAACTTGGACCGAACGCAAACCGATCGACCAATAGTCGGAAGCGACAGAACAACCGGCGGACCAATCACGAGGAGTCAGACACGCGTCCCCAGTACGACGGGACCATATAATACGAACGGCACAGGAAATCGACGCAACCTTGAAGTTACCATCGCAACGAGAAGATCCTCTAGAAAAAGGTGAAAGTGATGTCACCGAAACGTCAGGAAGAAAGTTGTCCTTCTCAGGACGAAATCATCCAAAAGCGGCGAAATATCCCGAAGAACAACGCTTCAACAAACGACCGCGAAAACATTCGACGAAATATATATATATACACATATATATATATATATATATATATATATATATATATATATAATTTACTAAATAAAACACTTGGTATATTTGTTTCACAAAATGTATTTAAAATATTTCTGACATATGTTTCGACTTATACAGTCATTCTCAAAGAGTCATGTAAACTAAGTGAAAAGAATACTCCTACACTCCTACTCCTACAATTACATGACTCTTTGAGAACGACTGTATAAGTCGAAACATATGTCAGAGATATTTTAAATACATTTTGTGAAACAAATATACCAAGTGTTTTATTTAGTAAATTATTAATCATGTTTCACCAAGAGCCAACCGTGAATTCTATACATTATATATATATATATATATATATATATATATATATATATGTTTAGATAATTTCTTAGCCGTTCATTAAATATAACATTGGATAAATTTTACAATATTTACAAATATTAAATTAGAATGTATGTAATTGCAGAGTAAGTGGGGATGTAAACATTGCTGTCTACAAATTACAAAGCAAATCATACGAAATTTATTAGACCATATTTTTCAAATTTCGTATGATTTGCTTTGTAATTTGTAGACAGCAATGTTTACATCCCCACTTACTCTGCAATTACATACATTCTAATTTAATATTTGTAAATATTTCATATAAAAAGCCGAAAAACTCTAATAATTTATCAAATGTTATATATATATATATATATATATATATATATATTGATAAGTAGCGGATGATCTAAATTAGCATAAAGAATAATGAATGGTGAAAAATAAAAGTTGAAGTTAAAAGAATTCATATATTGGGCGCCTTTAATATAAAAATGTAAAATTAGATCAACGCTATCTATGTTCTCTCTTAATGATCCAACTAGCAGTCGTGAGCATGAAATAAGCAAAATTAGACTCTTCAGGATCTTCGTTGATAATATATGTGTATGTTTATCCCTAAGTAAGATGTTTTAGTAGATCAATCTAATATTTAAAACTATACAACTAAACACTAGCAAATAAAAGAGTGAGTTATGAAATAAGAATAAATAATTTATTGAAGTAAATAAGGAATCTGTAACTTTGAACAAACTAATGTGCCTAGCGACAAATAAAATAGTTTACAAATAATGCACGTGTGTATTATAGAAAGAGATTATGTTTAAAAATTAAGTATGGTCTAATATTGAATACAAACAGTTAACACAACAATTCAGGTAAGTACCACAATCTTTAAATAATTTATATAGTTTTACTATTATGAGAAAGTCAACGATGTGTATAAATGTAAAATTCTGGATTTTATTATATTAATAAGTTTGTTTTGAATAAATAATATTAACTTTTAGGACTTTATTGTAGGATAATGATTGAAGTGAACCTGTTTTCCATCGAATTCTCCAGTTATCCAGAATGAAAGCGATGTGTTTGGGAAAAAACGAAGTACGGGTCCTCCAATCTCTGACGACGGCGTTTGCGGCGTATAACGGCTTCGGTTCTGCCTCTTCGTCGGAACTCCAATTTATTTAAATTTTCTTTGGAGATGTACTATGTTACGGCCATTCGTTATTAGATTTTAGATAATGACGCCGATAGCGATTATTTATTTTCAAAGCCTAGTTAATATCGTCAAATAGCCTCGAAGTTTTACTTTTACTACATCCGTAAACATGAAGAATATAAGCAATATAATAATGTTGACATTATAATTAAATTTATTAAATATTGTTCAAACTGTCGAAACATGCTTTCCAATGCAGGGTTATGTTATATTCGTGTGTAGTAAATAACATTTTCGCGGGTTAGTGGCATTTTAAAAAGTGGGCGTGTCTAACTAGTATCGATACAAAATATTAATGTAGATAAATTAGATATATATTATTTCGCGCTAAAGTTTTGAATTATGAAATTGAAAATTAAAATATAAAAAGTAAGTTTTGAAATAAAAATAAGTTAATTTAAAGTATACAAAGTTATCGTCATATTAATTTATTTACATTTCGATACTAATTTTACAAATTAAGTCCGCCAATTTAACCCTTTTTCTGTGTGTTATTTAATTGTTAAATACTGTTTATCCCATTGCAGTTGCTGGAATAAGGGTGCAGTTTGCCCCATTACAATATATATGTATGTATGTATGTGTGTATATATCAAAAATTAATTAAAATTCGGGTAAGCGGTGTGTATATATATATGTATATATTGTTGCTTTTTTTCTGTTCCTTTGCGTCTGTTCTGCCCTTATTATTCGTGACTGGATGTACAGGCTTTATTGCATATTGCATTATTTGAATATTGTTTGTTTTATTTATTTTTTATGTATTTTTATTATTATTTTATTATTATTATATAGAATAGCAGAATATTATTGTTAAGTTAGACTAGGCAAACTTTTTATTGTTATTGATTCTGTGCATTAACCCCTTCAGACCCATGTCGCCACCGGTGGCAACAAGCTTACTATGCATTGTGATCCCAGGTTGCCATATGTGGCAACAAATATTATACTTTTGCTATAAGCCTGGGATAATTTTGTACACGTTGTTTTATGTTTGGGATATCGTCATATTGAAAAATTATTGGTGGGGATGGAAGTTTTGATTGGTTAACTCAAGGTCAAGCTTATAGATTCACTTGTTCGCGTCATGTGTGCGTCATTATATTGCATCTAAAGAGTACGGCTGCAGTTATAATTTGTTTTCTTTGTAAAAATGAGTGATTTAATTGATAATGAAGAGCAATTTGACGATTCTGGCCCAGAATATTTGCCAGAGCCCTCCGACGACGATGATGATGATAGTTTGTCCAGTGCCTCCGACTCTGAAGACGATTAGGCGCTAAGTATGGGAGATTTTAATGTTGTAGTGGATCCATTCTCTGTAATTTTACCCTTATTTTCATATCATCATGTGCTTATTTTTATTTTTACTTTAGGATGCAAGAGCGTCAGCGTTGGTGCCGGTTTCCCGTTTGTTTGAAGGTGTTCATCCTGCTGTTGAACTGGAAGACATGAAACATCCCGAGAATTGCTTCATAGCATTCATATCCGAAAAAATTGTCCAATGTCTTTGTGAATGGACAAATGAACGGGCAGGAAGGTACCTAGTAGAAAATGGTACCCAGAAAGTGTACGACATTATGTGGAAAGATGTAACGGTTCCTGAAATGTACACTTTTTTGGCATTGCATTTATACATGGGACTAATTCGCTACCCTACAATCCACGATTATTGGAAACGTGATTTTTTATTTCCAGGGCCAAATATATTTTGTGCCAAAGTCATGAGTAGAAATCGATTTTTCTCAATATTGAAATTCATCAGATTCAGTAATCCGGGAGCCTTCATTCCAGGTAAACCTAATACCCGTTTGGGTATGTTTTTTGCGTATGTAAATAGAAAATAGTTGCAATTGATGAATGTTTGCTTTTGTATAAAGGTCGAATCCATTTCAAACAATATATAAAAACGAAGCTTTCCCGTTTCGGAATGAAGCTGTTTTGCGCATGCCCCAGCAGTCCACATTTACGAGGGTACACTTACAATTTTGCTATGGAAAAGACGTGTACAACGTCGATCACATTCAGGGATCCGAAGTTTTGTCTCTATCTGAAAGAATTGTGGTGTTCCTGTTTCAAAATTTATTAGATCAAGGCAGAGAAATAATAATTGATAATTGGTACACATCTTTGAGGCTAGCAGAGTTTCTACTCACAAAAAACACCTATGTGACTGGAACCATTCGCGCGAATAGAGGTGTACCCAAAAAACTGACAGAAGTCCCTCTAGAAACTTTTCAAACATGCTTTGTCAGAAAAGATGATGTTTTGATTACTAGATATAAGGATAAGAGAGAGGTGTATCCACTGACCACTAAACTTGAGGCCGGATATACAGAAAAAAATCGTTACCGGCCCTCCACATCAAGTACAATATTTATTCAAAAGCCAACTGCTATAGAACATTGTAATCTAAATATGGGAGGAGTAGATGCGACTGATCAAGACATTGAACCATATGATTGCACCAGAAAAGTTACACCTGGTTTAAAAAAATTGGTTTTCATGTAATCCAACGCATGGTGTTGAATGCGAGAGTGTTGTACACAAATGCCGAAGAAAAGGAGAAGAGTGTGTTGGAGTTTACAAAAATTTTGATTGATGGTCTCTTGACTAAATATTCATCTGGATATACAAGAATCAAGGAAGAATACAAACCAGGTGGAAGCAGTTCCACGTCAAGTCAGCCAAAAATAAATACCAGTTTGCGTCCTTCTTCAAAGAATTAGGGAAACGCCGCAAAAGGGGAACTTGTAAAATATGTTACCAAACTGATAAAAAGAGAGTATACACAAGCAACTTATGCACAAGTTGCCTAAATGCTCCCGTCTATTTGTGTTGTAAAGCCCATTTCGATCAGTTTCATGACTATTGAAATGAAATAGTACCTACCTATATTGTATTTTCTGGTCCCATAATAAATGTTTCTTCACACATCTCCGCTACTGTCTTTATTATGTCTTCGGTTTTGATCATGTTTTTTCCCTAATTATTCAGAAGTAAGCTATATTTGTAAAAACTAATCATGCATCGTTATATTTAGCAAAGCAAAAAGTTTTTGTTTATTGCCTTAAAATGACCCAGGTAGCGCCGCCTATGGAATATTTTCACAATGTCTTTTTTGTAAAATAACTATTTAGGCATAGTGTAATAATTTTCAATGTAAAAACTTCAACGAAACGGAAGACCATTTTTTAACCAAATCTGGTATAATATCGTCGAGTTGCATAACCGGCCTGGGCGCGAAGGGATTAAGGTTTTGGTGGAAGAACAGGCGGCGGAAATTCTTTTCCGTCCATCTGAACCACGCCTTAAGGTTTCAGCACATTTTTTTTGTTTTCGTTATTTTTTCCTCTCTGATTTGTTATTTTCATGTATGTAATGAGAAAAAAAATTTGTGTTGAAATAAAGGATATATTATTATTATTATTATTAATAATAAATATTTGTTTTTGTGTGTTATTCCGAATATATAAGCAGCAACCCTCGTATACTTCGTATATTTTAAACTTTAATTGGTAGCAAATACAAAATAATGATATTTTCTAATATATTAATAAACAATATAATGTAATATAATACAAATTGTAAAAACTTTTACTAGACTAAGAAAATATTCGTTTTTTATACAGTAATAAAACAATACAAAGGGTGATATATACCGGCATTTAATGATCTATTAATATATATAAAGGATAGAGATATATTATACCTCCGAGCTAATTTTCTTGACAAAGAGGCGTTGAAAAAGTATAGGTATCATTTAGCAGGGTCGCATTGTTGTGGATATTCAAGTAATCCACCCTAGTCACTGAAAATATACAGTGACATGAAATACAATACCTGGTGGACATATATTGTGACATGGTATGCGTTTGCCCTGTTGCGGTTGACGAACCAGTTGTAATACTTCATCACGATTATATATGTTTATCAATTTAAATTACCGCATATTTAAATAAAAAGAGGTTAAGTGTTAAACGAGGGTAATTGTGCCGAATTGTTCCTGATGGGACAGACACAGTGGGAAGCTTTTTGTATATGAAATATTACTTCGTCTTGAATATTTAGTTCTTGCATAAATTTGATAATGTACGAGTATATGCTTACTATAGTTATATTTGGCGATTTTAGGGTTTTGGAAAAATATTCAAACACGCTCTCAATAATAATGACTTCTAAATTTGAGATAAAGTACTAAATAAACAATTTATTTTATTAAAATAATTCAAATTAAATTTTCGAATTAAAATAAGGATTTAAATGGTGTTTATAGCCTGTACGACCTTCCAGAAAGTTCCTTAATTATATTTTTAATGAAAGCTTACCTTTTTATGTATTTATTTGTCAATTTCAATGGCTTCTAATTCATGTCTTTTAGAAAATATTTAAATAACGTATGGTCCCAAAGTTTTCGCAAAGATTTTAGATGTTGATAATTTCCTCAAAACTCTTTTACCGTATAAACTATACAAGTGTCCCGTATCGTTATGATCAAATTTTAGGAGTGTAAAGTAGACTCCATTTCAAGTAACAAAAACGCAAAACTTGTATATCCATTTTTATTTGTTTCAAAGTTACAGATCTATGATTGTGATTGTTAGATCATGAAAAAAAATGTAATCCTAAAGTCAATAAAACTGATTTTATTTAAAAAAAGTTATACCATTCAATAACAGGCCTGTGATTGCTAACGTCGCATAATAAAATGTTATCCTAAAATAAATAAACACATGTTGTAGTGCATACAGTAATTTCTTGGAGATCTACAAGAAAGTGTACTGGAAATTGATTTATGATAAAGAAAGTTCTTACTTATTTCGTAAGTGCTGAACCATGAATATCATACAATAAACAAATGTTCAGATGACTGTTAATGTGGCATTTTTTAATAAAGGATTACATTACGTTTCAGTTCATACAACAGCTTATTAGTAAGTGGACACGTTTTCTTTATTCAAAATGCCTTACCGATTTTCTTCTCAATGAAAGATTAAATAAGGTAGCCATGGAATTTCAATCTGTCAAACGTTTCATTTATTGTTCATTAATAATACAAAAATGTCATACACTAACGAAGAGAAACGAGTATGATAAGTATTTTTTATTCTTCGAACCGAAATTCAACAGTAGCGAGTACAAGATATCTACAATTATATCCAGAACGATAACAGCCTCATCGTACCATTTTTATAGATCTCGACAGAAATTTGGTCGAGAATGGATCGTTTACTAAGCCGCGTAATGGTCAAGACAACAGGAATTTAAATGAAAATCGACAAGATATTTTACAAATGGTAAATTAAAAGCGTGTTTTCAAATTTCATGTTAATCTTGTATTTTTATAGATAAATAATAATCCATCAATTTCTACACGCGAAGTAGCGTCAGAATTAAATTTCTGCCAGTCCAGAGTTTGGAGAACTTTACATAAAAGTAGGTTTAAACCATACAGGATCCATGTTAGTCACTCTTTACTGCCTGGAGATAATTTGAGAAGGCTAGAATATTGTAATTGGTTAATGGGAAGGATAGAAAATGACGAAAATTTTTTAAGCAAAATCATCTGGTCAAATGAAACAAAATTTACAAATTCTGGAATGTTCAACAGAAATACGGAGCACTATTGGGCAGTACAAAATCCCCGACAAAACAGGGCTAGAAGACCACAACATCGTTTTGGAATAAACGTTTGAATGGGTATTTTGGCAAATCGTCTCTTAGGACCAGTTATGTATGAAGAACATTTAAATGGAGAAAGATATTTAAACATTTTACGTACATACGTATCTGACTATCTTGACGACAATATCCCATTAAATCAATTACAATATTTATGGTGGCAACAAGATGGCGCACCAGCACACAATGCAGCTGTTGTTAGAAATTTCTTAAATAAAGAGTTTGCAAACCGTTGGATTGGAAATAGGGGAGTTGTTGAATGGCCTGCGAGATCACCTGATTTAAGCCCGCTAGATTTTTTTTATGGGGATATGATAAAAATAATATTTATAAAGTAGATGCGCCACAAAACATTGAAGAATTACGAGACAGACTTCAGAATGCCTTCGATGCAGTTCCTAGAAGAACTATACAAAGGGCAGTACAAAATGCCAGAAGGCGTGCCCAATTGTGCATTACCGAAAATGGCCAGATAATTGAACATTTACTGTAATTATTTATTGTTTACTTTTCTATGTATTTTTATTAATGTTTTTGTTATCTTGTACTCGCTACTGTTGAATTTCGTTTCGAAGAATAAAAAATACTTATCATATCTCGTTTCTCTTCGTTAGTGTATGACATTTTTGTATTAATTTATGAACAATAAATGAAATGTTTGACAGATTGAAATTCCAAAGGCTACCTTATTTAATCTTATAATTTATTCTTTCAAATAAAACCGAATGTCAAAAACTATAGTCGGCATGTGGTACGTGGTTGAAATCAGAAAAAAAAACTCTTTCTGAAGATGTCTAAATCGAATATGGCGCCTATAAGAAATTAGATAGTTGATGATGGCCAGAAAGAAACGAAACGTCGTATAAAAATTTACAGTACACCACTGAATAGAGGTTTAGAAATGGCCACAAGGATGTCTTTTTATTTTTTCTCTACTAGGCCAAATGTCGGTGCTACAGGTAAAAGAAGAAAATGGGGTTTTCGCGTTTTTTTTTTTTTAAATAACGAAGGTCATTTGTCACAGGTCTATTTTCTTTACGGATTTATAACAAACACAAAATTTAACAACTTTGCCAAATTTAAACCTATACTCTATCTCCAATAATAAGAGAGATCCCCATGGTGAGGGCCGAAAATTAATCAGCCTGTATAAGCCGTCGAGGAAGTGGTTAAGAGATTCATTCAACGAGTAATCGTGGCCTCGTTAATGTTAAATATTATTATTTTACATTATTACATATTATTACATTTTACATTATTACATATTATTACATTTTACATTATTACATATTATTACATTTTACATTATTACTAGAGACCGGACACGAGAGGTTGATGACTCATCGTCCACGAGCGTACTATTGAACATTTGTATTTTTAAAGTTTTTAATTTTATTTATATAATTATACTTATAATAATAAAAGGGGTATATATATACGGCTACAAAATACGAAATACATTTTTATTTGTTCATTTTGTAGTTCAAGTTGAGTAAAGGAGTATTGATATCTACTAGCAATACTTTCTCAAGGTTCTCTTCTGTAAAATTTGTTCTCTTTGAATGAAAAACGTCCTTTCTACATCGCAACTGGTTATAGGTACATACTGGAAATATTCTTTTATTTCCGCGTATTTTGCAGTTAGATGTTGTGGCATTGTCCCCATACACAATTGCCGCAATGTTATTAAATCTGGATTTCTATTAAACACTGCGTTTAACTTTTGCCGAAGGCCACATCCGAAGTCACTTGGAATACTTTTCAAATAGCCACATCTAATGTCGTTAAACCATCATTTAATTTGAGATTTCGATTTTGAAAATAAGTGATTAGTTTTGACAAATTTCTAAAGTGTTCCTGAAGAAAGTACAACTGATTTTTTAAATGTGAAATTTGTGTTAGTTCCTCGCACTCAGAAATACTCTGCATACTGCATAAAAACTAGTAGCTTCCAACTATGTCCCCCACCTAGTTATTACTGGAGAGGGAGGTAGTGACAAAGATGGCAGTTTTTCCCTGTAAAGAGCTACTCTCAATGGTGCTTTTCTGAAAACTTTTTTAAAAGGGGATACAAGTCTATCAACTTCTGGAAAGGTGTCTGATATATTCACAGATTCTGTGGAGAGCATGTGCTACACAAGTAATATGCAGCAAATTAGGTATATGTCTCCTTTAATAGTCTGCCTGTCGTCCGAATGAAGTATTTTTTGAATATTCTCGTTAATGATTTTAACAACTGTTTCCGCATCAACTGTATTTATAACTTTTGTTGCTATTACATCTGCGTTATATTGAATAGTTGGATATAGTACACCAACTACAACATTTACCACACAGCGTCCTAATACATCGACAGTTTCGTCGGCACTTATCCAAAGGTACTGATTTGAAAGATGACTTCTAATGCGTTCTACTGCTTTCGTGTAGCACTTAGAAATATAATATTTGGGTAAGGTGGATTCGCCAGGAACATTTCGACTAGTATATTTTTGGAGAAATATTTTTAAAATGGGATTGTTAAGTTTATTTAATGGAATATTAGCTGCCATAAAAGTTTCACAGAGTTCTTCGTTAAAATTGTCAGATTCCAACGGTTCCAATTTCTGTGTATGTGTTTGCGATGCTAAGTGACGTTGTACGTGCGATTTATGGAATTCTTTAACGATATTTTACTGATTTTGCAATAAATTTCGGAATCACTGACCATGGACATACAATTAGTATGTCCGTCAATTCAACTCGCCATTGTTTTACGATGCCGTTCTCGACGTTCTTCCATATCATATCTGAAAAAGTAACTTAAACAATGCTCTAGATCTAAATAAATGAAAACTAAAAATGTATGCATAAGTTACTGAAACTGTACGAAATTCAATGCACACTTACGTCGAAATAATTGGGAGAAGTAGATTATTAAACAGGATCTATCACAAAAATTACGATGTAATTAACAGTTAAAACTATGAAAACAAGAATCTAACTCACAGTACTGTATTTATCTTACGAAATATAATCTAAATAGACTAAATTATTAAAACTCCACACACTTCTATCTGCGCCCATGAAAATAGAAATTTTACTGTAAATATACAACAAAAAACGTCGCAATTCTCGATGAAACCAGATGTGCGCGCTAGCCAGATCAATAGTGCATTCAATAACTGCGTGATGTACTTACAGATGTTGTAGACTATTTATATCGTCCGTCGTAATGACGACGTCATTTCAACCCGATGTGTCCGGTCTCTGATTATTACATAAATGTGAATATAAATAAATGTTATTATTGTTATAGTTTTAAGACCGTTATTTAGTGTATACTGTTTTTATTTTTAACATAGTGCGTGTTTAAATTATAACCGTTAGTTTTATTTAAGAACCCCGGAAAGACAAATATATTACAATATTTACGCAATAAACAAGTAATCGTTGAAGTATTGAAGTATGAAGTATTTTTTTATATTATATATTTTTTTCTAAGTAAAGGTGTCTTTTTTGGCAATTTTCTTCCTATATCTAATCTGAAAAATCTGGATGTAGTGGAGACATATTCGTAATCAGTGCATCAAAATACTTTAAAATCATCGAATTCAAAAAGGAACGTCATCATGACTCCAAATTTGCAGACTTGTGTTATTAAATATGTTATTTACAAGGTTAACATTTTACCGTATGATATTTTTGTTTGTAATTAACATATTAATAGCAAACGCTACCTATTAAATGCGAAACGCGAAATACCATATTGAAAATTCGTATACGATTCTATTATTATGTTTAGTGTATGCAACATGTCACAAAATGTGGTAGATAATGAAGTGTTTCGATGTTTTGGTGTAAATATATTCCAGAATGGAAATTACCAACAAAAAGACAATTACGGTATAATTGACCACGGGTGAAAAACACGATTACGCATCTAATAAAGACAAACATAGTTTCACCTCGTTGTAGGAGTTTTACTGAATCAACAACGGAAGGCTAATAGAATTTTCGCGTTCACGTCGGTAATGTAGTCTATGCTGTGTTGTCAATTGTAATGGGTGTTCAGAAACATTCGAAGTCAAGTGGGCTCTGAACAAAAAATCGTATATCTATTAATATATAGTATAATATATAGTATTAATATACTAATTTGATAACCTATAAAATTGTATTAAGTAAATGTATCAATCTATATCAGATATGACTTCATATTTTCAAGGACTACTTTGACTTCGAATGTTTCTGAACACCCGTTATTTGTCATTTATAGGTTATGTTCAACAAATGTGATTTATTCCATCAAATGTGTACTAATAATGTCTATGTTCGTAAAAGTTTGAATTTATTTAAATAGATTATTACAAAAAAAGTTGTGCAAATTGTTTTTAAAAATATTAATTTGTAGTTGTTACCAAAAATTTTAAAAAATTAGTGAAAATATGATAAAATAAAACGATAAATGTGTAATAACCTAAATGTCAAAATAATTTTTATAAATTTCGCATATAACCCTGGTATATCTAACTCAATTAGTATCTTTATATCGAGTAGGTATTTTGATAATTGTATTTTTGTTAGACTGAAGCTTCTGTTAATGACATGAACGCATTCTTATCGTGAAAATCCTATATTAATGATACAAAACTACAACATATTTTCACGTCAGTCTATATTAACAACACATTCAAACTAAAATGGTAACTAATTACATTAAACTTATGGTAATTATGCACCAAAAAATTTAATATGCATGCAAATATGCACCAAAAACATTTAGAATATGCACTTAAATATGTACTAAAACTTTTAAAAAATAAATACTAAGTTCTTATTTTTCGGTTAAAACACACAAACAATTTTTTAGATTCAAAATTGTTGAAATAATAGAAACAAATTATAATTACCGTGATGTAACAAATTTGTCGGCTAGAACATTTTTGTACTGTGAAGAAACTCTCTTGATATCACATGACACTACTGGTACAAATTCATATTTTACAATATCACTGGTACTTAAATGTTAATTTTTTTCATGAAGGGTTGTTTTATTTCGGAACACCTCACTGATATTCTTCAGTTGTTCAAAGCCCGTATTTTTTGATAGACATTTTGCTTAATTTATTGATGAAACACTTTTTTTGGAGTTTCTACTATTTCAATGCTGTCTTGTAAAGATAATCCTGTAATTTCTAGCGTAGAGATTGTAGTCAAAATGCACGCAAGATTAGCTCGAATAAAAATGAAATCTTCCCGAACATTTATTTTTCTCAGAACACAATGTGTTTCTCCAATGCACTGCACTTCTTCAGAGCCGAATTCATCAACAATTTTCTTCAGAATTTCAAAATATTCAGCGTAATATACAACAGCGTCGATCCAAGTTCTCTCTCTTGTAATGATTGGCGCGGGTGGAAGTGAAACGTCCTCTGCAATTTCTCGAAACCTCTGGGCACAAGTTGGTGCTTTAAGAAAAATATTTTTCACAGACGATATCAGCATACATATTAACGTCTGGATAAACAGTAAGAACTAACTCAGCTACTTGATGTAAAGCATTCGCTACACAGGTCACATGTACCATGTTTGGGTACAAAATCTGTAATTCCCATGTTGCTTGGCATATATGTGATGCAGCATCGCTACAAATTAGTAGCACTTTTTCGTATAAAATCCATTTATCATTTGCTATGCATCTTTATTCTACGTCGGTTGTTTCATCCAACGACACCCAAATAGAATGATCCTTTACTATTTCTCTTAATTTGTTCAGTGTTGTTCTAATTATATTACTAGGAAACGTAATTTTGTCTTAACGTCGATTTATCTGGAATATTTTCTTTTGTATATTTCTCCATAAAGTTGCGAAAAACTTCATTCTTAAATCGAGCTAACGGAATGTCACCCATTCTATTGTTACTAGATCTTCAAAATGAAGACTAGATTAGTATTTAATAATGCAAGAATAGAGGTTTAAATGTATGCTGTAAATGGGTTTATATGTTTAAATTTTATTCTATGAAATAATAGTTATAATGAAATGACAGAACTATATTATCTGTTGTTTTAATTATGTCTACACTTATTTTTCCTTTTTCATTCATTAACAAAGACATTTTTATGAATTGTTCATAATCTACATTGTTTCTAAATTAAATTTATCGTATTTTTACTAAACAAACAAGAAACGGGCATATTAAATGTAATAATAATAGATTAGATAAGATTACTTGAGGTGGTCATAGCAGATCTATTGCGACCTTTTCAGATCTATTATGGGCCTTATTACTTGTTGGGGTATAGTCTTTAGGCTTACTCTTTTAATTAGATTTGGCAGTTTCGAGAGAAAAATCTGCCCTTCTTTATCTGGAGCATTTGCCTGGCTTCTTTAGACATGACTGGTGAAGTCGGCTACGGCTTTAGCTTTGGAAATTCCGATAGTTTAGTTGATCTTCTTGTCGGACATCAAATCCACTTCCTCTACGATGTTGACAGAACCAGTACCTACTAAAGCTTCTATGTTCTTTAGCCTTATTTCATTAATTAGACGTAACAGTTTAGACAGAAAAGAGTGCTTGACCTTATGTTCTTGTTTTGGTAGAAGGTTCGTTCTTGTCTTCCTAACTTGATTTATTCAAGAAGGCGTTCTGCCTTGCAGCTTAGGGAAGTTCTGGTTCTGAATTTAATCCATACTGTTCCTATGAGTAACAAGGGAAATAACAATTCATCTCCTCAGTACCTTACCTAAAGAAACTCAAAATGGTTTCACTTGGTGTCGCCAGAGGAGCGTTTCAGACAATGGGCGCGTTAACTTTCATCTTAGTTTGAGTTTAGATCTGGTTCATCGGTTGGGGTATTTTCCGTACTTACATATTAGCTGTGAGCCCCTGGGGGTACAAACAGTATGATAATCTAAAATCCAAGTCTAAATCATTAAACGAAGTAGCATATTGCTGTGGACTTTTCCCCATAAATATTTTAAAAATATTTGACTTGCGCAGTTGGAGCAAGCCGTTTGTTTTGCTGTGGAGCTGCATCCTGAGACACAAGTGTACTCTGAGTTAAGAAAGACGTGTTTATAAAAAGATAAATCTTTATCTTTTTAAAAGTAACTTCGGGTTTATTTTTGATTTAATTGTGGTTGGTGCTGTATTAATTCATTACCGATATTTGATACGAGTTTGTTGATCTCGTAATTGTTATATTTTACACTTTCTTACTCACGTGTCTTGAATATATTTTTTACGTAAGTAATATATTATTAAAAGATATCTTATTATTATTTTGAATGAATTGAATATTGTATTTTTCTATTGTGTTAATTATCGTATTGATTTAGTCTTAGTTATTTGATATAAATAACAAAGAAGGTTTTGAAAATTTCTAGTCAAAAAATTCTGTTAACTGTAAAATTTAGTACGTTAGTATATCAAGGGCATTTTTTGTCAAATGTGGTTGCACATGCGTTAGAGTTTGTTTCGGTCTGTCAAATAGTTTGTTTATTTTGATTTTGTTTTTCTTGGGAGAAATTAAAAAGTTTCTTTGTGATTTATTATTTTTAATTTTGATCGGCAGTCATAAGGGTTTTTTGACGTATGCTGCGATCATTTCCATGCGTTATTTTTACCTTTATAATATTGTTAAATGAGGCAATATTAATCTTTATACTTTATAAAGATTTTTTTTTTCTTTTTTTTGATTTTTGTATTAAATTTTTCATTTAAATTTTATATTGTGTTCTTTAATTTAATAATCCTTTCTGCACATTTTAATAAGTAACTTAAAGACATTATCATAATTTTTCTCAAACGAATTTTGAGTGGCGTCCAAATAAAACTATTGTACTAATTCAATAATTTTCCACTTTTCCGATTGGAACCCTGAGAGGAAAGCAGTCAGTCCCATTTTGGAAATAAGCCGACTGAGTATCCAAGCTGGATAGATTTGTCGAGAATTGTGAATAAGCAAATTTTAAAATCACAATTCATAGCAATATGTACCAAAAGGTTATGCAAATGTCTTTAGGCCGATGCCGAAGTAAATTAGAAATTAACACGTATCCTTCGTTATTTCCCCTTTTACGATTTTTATTTCCTGGTTTAAAGATACTGAGTTACTTGAACTTTGTCGTCGTAACATGAACTTTGCAGTATTTATAAAATAACAGACGCCCATCTGTTGTAAAATCATTATAATCCTTCCCAAATTCACTTAAAATTGCATTTACACACTTTTTTCTTTTGGCATTTTGATGGATGTTAATACTATTATAACTAGTACACAACTAATACAAAATGTTGGAATGTAAAAGGACCTGGTAAAATTAAGGAAATCCTTGCTATATTTATTTCTCTTTGTTCGATTACCCGGGTAATCCCCGGTAATACTCCAAATATTTCCAGGTATTGTGGTATCAAAACACTAATTATTGTATTCGCTGTTTATAGTAAATACAGGTTTAACTTATTATTCACTTCACCTATCTATTCAATGGTTTAGAAGATTATTTAATTGTCTACTATAAAGTGTCTGTTTGCGTTTGGTATTCAGTTAATGGGTGTTATTTTACAAGTATGCGAAATTTCTTAGTGCTAGAAAGTTTTAAGAAATACTAACCGGTAGACATACAAAGAACAGAAATCGCGAAAGTGTAATTATACTAACAAGAATATTAAATATTTATTTTAAGATAATACTTGAAAAAAGGTCACATATGCATTTATAATGAAAAAGCTTCAAGATATGCACACAGAAACAATAAAAAGAAGTTGCATTGGCGGTTGTTGAATTGAGGTAGAATAAAATTGATTTTATGCAATAAAGCAGGGCGATCAATGTCGTTATGCAAGATTTTGTATAAAAATTTCCAAGTTCCAAGGGTGTTAAATGGAACCTGTTCAGCATTAGCGTAGAATCAATGCCTTTGCCGGGATAAGCTCCGTTCTCGACAAACATCATATATTTTAAAAAATGTCTCCGAATTGACTCGACATTCTTAATATGTATATTGCAGATCGGATACCGGATGAGGGATGCGTATTCTAATCAAGACCTGACAAAAGCGTAATACAACGCTTTGAGGCAATCAGCACTGCGAAAATCCTTACAATTTCTGTATATGTATCCATATCTCTTGTAGGCAGAAGCTTTTTTTGGTTGATATTTTCGATTAAGTACAATTTGCTCTCAAAGGTAACGCCCAGATCCCTAATCCTGGCACAGAGGTCCAATATTTGACAATTAATTGTGTAGTCAAGGATAGATATTTCATGCTTGCAACCAAACGTTACTACTTTGCACTTGTCTATGTTCAAGGTTAGATGATTGTCTCTATACCATTCTTCAATGTTGGAAATATCTTTCTGTAGCTTAAGACAATCTTACGCGGTATTAATCTCATAGTATAGCTTCGGATCATCAGCAAATAGTAGATGTGCACAGGAGACGGATGATATATCGTTAAGAAAAATCAAAAACAGCAATGGACCTAGATTCGAACCTTGCGAGACACCAGATGTTGGACTAAATTCGGTAGATTTAATATTACGATACTCAACATACTGTCTTCTTCCAAATAGGTGAAAGATGAAAGAAGTGTTAACAACGCTCGGGAGAATCCCCTATGTTATTTTCCCAGAAGAGCATGGTTCTAAATCTGATGAAAAGCTTTTTGGAAATCTGTGTAAACCACGCTTGTTTGACCACGTCTATCTAGACACTTCGAAATATACCTATTATGTAGGGCACGCGAAATTGGTGCTGGTAAATAGGTTCCGCATGAAACCATACTGTGACGTTGTTGTTATTAAGCTTTTAACTGAAAAAGATTTGCTCATACAAAACTGCTTCGAAAGCCTTGGCAAAATTGCATAACATTGAAAAAGGTCTGTAATTTTTTACATCAGACGAATCACCCCTCTTAAAAATCGGATAAATACGTAAAGGTTTCCAGACCTCGAGAAATTCACACTGCTTTAATATTAAATTATACAGCTAACATAGTGGTTTCGCTAGCACGTAGACACATCATGATTCAGGAAAGCAGAAATCATATCCGCTCCACTAAGAAAGTTATTCTACATTTTCTTTAATTTCTGTAGAACAGTTTCTTCAATCAAAAGTGTAACATCATGAAGGCAATTAATAGCAGACATATATTAGACCATATATATAAACTTGCAGTAGATGATCTAACGGAAAAATATTGGATACATCATTAGCCGAAGCTTATAGGAATACCGGTGAATATAGTAGATATATGCATATTAACCTTGGAACAAAATTAAATTACTTTGAATATATGCAATCTATTAATGTAAATTACCCTACATACGGCGAGAATACTCTATACAACTCTACTTTGTATAAAAGTATCCGCTCAGAAATTCCTGCATCGACGGTAATTTTTACTGATGCATCCAAGTCTAAAGAAGGATGCGGATGTGCCTTACTTGTGCCTAGAAATGGATATGAAAAGAAGGTAAAATTACATAATAATGTATCCATTTTCACAGCAGAGGCAGTCGCAATTGCAGAGACTCTAAAATATGTAAAAAAATATAATATTGGGAATGCAACGATTATGTCAGACTCCAAAAGCGTACTGGAACCTATACACAAGAGAACTCATCCAAAAAAAAATAACCCCATAATATTGAACATTATCGAACGCTTGAGATATCTGGAGAAAAAACATTTAAAAATCCGTTTCTATTGGATCAAAGGACATTCAGGTATAGAGCCTAATGAGGCTGTGGATCGCTTAGCAAAGGAGGCTATAAATAGTAATATCATACTGACGGAAAAAGTACCATCTAATGATCTTATTTCTCATCTAAAAACCAAAATACTAAAAGATGATTGGCAAGCATATTGGAAACATTCGTATACGAATAGAATGACACACTACGCAAAAATACACCCAAATATAACTATCCGAGAATGGCATAAGGAACATAGGGTATCAAGGATATATCGTACTACCGTGGACAATTTCCAGCACATTTACACAAACTTAAAATTATCGAATCAGCTGCTTGTACTATCGTGAGCAATTGAAAGTAAACGCATTATTATAGCTGCGTAAATTTTACCAAATTGTCAAGCTAATGTCATTTATGTTATGATTAAATGCTGACACTGACACTTCAAAAGTACTGTATACATTAGATAAATTTTGAAATTTCGACATGCCAACATAATAAAGTGTTAACTTTCAATTGCTCACGATAGTACATGTGGCACCAATATAGCCGATATGAACCATTTAATCTTCGAATGCCCTAAGCACAATAACTTTCGAGGTGAATTTATTGGCAGACTTGTTAATGCGGGAGTGGTCATGCCTACTAGTATTACGTGTGTCCTAATGTATAATACTAAGCATGTTTACGATCCATTGATGGATTACATTTTTAAATCTAGGATTAGGATCTAAAATCAAAACCTATCCTCGTTTGCCTTTGTGGGGAAACCTATTTTCCGATGGCCGTTTTTATTGTGTCTAAAGTCGTCTGATAGGCCCCAGACGTGAAACATGTTTATTCCTACGTTTCCCTTCCCGATTTGCGTGAATTTTATCTTATTATAGATTCTGTAAACATTTCTTAACGTGGCAATATGGGCAACGATCCCGAATGCCAAAAAAAAAAAAAAAAAAAAAGTGTAACATCTATAGTTGCAGAAGACAACAACTAAAATATGCATTTGGATATCCACTAATGCAAATGCATAATTATCCGACTATTTATTATATTTATAATCGCAGCTCTTCAGCCTACCCGTCAACGTTGTACGCTACCGCGAATCCATTGCATTGTGGTTTAGTAATAAATACTGATATAAAATTGGAATTTTTTTGAATATTCTACGTTACCTAAATTTTATATAAATCGAATATAAAAAATAAAATACATTTATTTCCAAAAAAAAATAAATCAGCATAAATCATTTTTGTGCCACATTTATACCCTATTTTAAATCATATATAGCTGTAATAACGTGTAAAGCATATTTGGTACTACCTAAAATATGCACGTATTAAAATTATTACTTCGGCGTTTACAAGGGATAAAATATATCAATTTCTAGGAATTATTAGATAACTGCCTGCGAATTCAATCAGTACATACATATATATTATTAACTTGAGCAAAATTTATCTAATCTCGATAAAATTTTAAATACATATACGTGATTAGATTCCTCAATGTCCATCGTGTATTTTCATTGATATCTTAATTAAATATCAATCGACCAAACTTTTAATATACCTACCTATATTTTTCTATTCAGCCTTGAATGTAGGTGACTTGATGTAGCGTGGATGACCACAATTAGAGTACATGTCGTGTAACATACTTAATAGTTTACAAATGAATTAGTTAATATGTGTTATATTAACTATCGAATTGATGTAATATATTTCAAACACTTGCTGTGGTTTAACTTTTTATTATTCGTAAACACCTTCATGCGCATGAACAGTATAGTTATAAGTAAAAAGCCATTTCAATTAGCAATAAAATTTATATCAACGTGACGGAATTAATAGCAGTATTGTTTATTGACACGTTTTCAGTACCTGTATCCCCAATTTTTGAATTTTTAAATACTCTTGTAGAAGTATTTATACGGTGTGAATCAGTGTAGCACTAAAATTATAGAATTTCATGAATTTTTTGGTGTGATGACATCGATGTAATTTCTATTTAATTTTGAATCTGTAGATTATTTTGATTAAAAATAAAGAATTTTTATAACGATATCGAAATGGTAGATTTGAGTTTCTTTATTCTAGATTCTCTTGAATAGCATGAATAAACATGTGGTAAAGTGTTCAACACTTTTATTTCTCCCAAGTGGAGATGATAACTTAGTTGTCAAAATACAATACAATGTGTCCGGGAAAATGTGGGAAATCTCTCGGATTCAGATAGAACATTAAAAAATAAGATGACAAGTTCACAAAATTTTTTTCCTAGCGGCCCTCCCTACGGAGATACGGCCTCCTAAAGGACGCCACTGGAAATCAATTTTTCTTGAATAACTTTTAAACTACTTATTATAAATTAATGATAAATTAACTCCTATATAAAAATGTCCATTTGCGGGTGACATTTTTGTCACTTTGACAGCGATAAAAACCTACATAGCTTTTTATCACCGATAAAAATGCTTCTTCCTCCGATAAAAATGCTTCTTCCTGTTGCATATCTAGTAGCCCTGCATCACTTAATTTATTTTGGCAGCTGACAGGTAATAACTATTAAGTATCGTTGAACGTAAAATGTACGAGTCGGTTTGGGGAAATTTCAACAAATATCAAAAGATCAATACCGCAATACACAAGAAATACAAAATAGTCAATATGGAGACAATTTAAAAAGTTTTATTCATGTCGTTAATTTATCTTGCCAAAAAACACTCGAGCTTTTCTTTCAATCGGATAAATTTCTTTTTAACTCAATATTTTTCCAATCAGTAATTTCGCTCGAAAAACTTACATTAGACAAAATCGCTCGACCTTTCGGTCTCGCGATTTTTTCATGTAAGTTTTTCTCGTCAAATTACTGATTGGCAAAATAATTTCGTTACAAAGAGAAATTTATCCGATAAAAAAAAAGCTCTTGTGTTTTTACTTATGAAAATTTAATATGATAAGCAGTAGTAAGGACCTCTTAAAATACTGCCCTTAAATTTAAATTAGCTTGTTTAGTTTACCAGGGGCGGACTAGGTTGTAAATTTTAATGCTTACATTTTTAACACCCTGTATGATAAGGAGTTAAAAAAAAACAAATTTGGATACCTTGAACATTAAGCTAAAGAAAAGGTACTCTTGTTCATTGTCGATAAAATGAACCGTTTTCGAGGAAAAAAAAATTAAAGAATTAATGTTTTATTTCTATTAAAAAGAACCATGTTTTTTATTTTTCTTGTCTGCAACAAAGTGTGATACAAAAGTCATTCCAGGAACAAAAAAGTTTTAGTTTAGGTTATTTAATACGACAAAATTACAAAGATTCTTAGAAATGCAGTTTTGTCCCAGAAAGGCACCTTAACAAAAATTATGTTTAGAAATGTACTCACTAAAGCCTGCAACGATTGAACCTAAATACGCTAATTAGAAATAATCAATTAAAAACTTCATAAGTGGGTTCAACATGGGCTCCGTGAACTCTGATACACTCGCGGGCACGACGAATAGAGGACTGCTGTACTCGCCACAACAACCCAGCATTGTTTCTTATCACATCACAATGAAATGTGATTCTCTGTAAAACTTCCTCCCTAGTATCAACAGGAGAGGAATACACCAAGGTTTTGAGATGACCCAACAGGTGAAAATCCATTGGCGTTAGGTCGGGAGACCGTGGAGGCCAGGCAATGGGACCTCCTCTGCCTATTCAACGGTTTGGATAGACGTTATTCAGGTGGTCGCGTACAGCAACGCTAAAATGAGGTGGGGCCCCATCATGTATAAAATACATGCTTTGGCGGGTTGCAAGTGGCAAATGCTCTATTGAATCCAGAAAAGCGTTCTGAAGGAACTGTAAATAAAGTTCACCATTCAATCGTGGCGGCAATACGCATGGTCCAATCAAAAAATTGCCAATTATTCCTGCCCAAACATTAATTGATTGGAACTGATGTTGATAATGATGAACGATAGTGGCATGACGGTTTTCATCAGCCCATACATGCGAGTTATGTAAATTTACAATACCATTTTTGGTAAACGCTGCTTCATCGGTAAAAAGAATAGTGCTAATGAAGTTTGGGTTTGTTCGTTGCTGATCTAACAGCCAGTTTGCGAACTGGATTCTACGAGGAAAATCTTCAGGAAGTAGTAGATGCACTTTTTGCAGATGATAAGGGTAAAACAACTGTTCTTTAAGTACTTCATGTGCTTATTGAAGGAGTGTCACCTACAGTATCCAAAATATTTTCCTCCAATTGCACCGTACGTACTGTTCTTCTCACACCAGCATCAGTACTTTTTTTCGCAAAACTTCCTAAAACATTAAAGAAAGTCAATAATGTTACCTTATTAACTGGAATCGCCCACCAGTCTCTCTTAGACGTTGGTCAAGTCGCTGAAATGTTTTCTGATTTGGAATATTGCGAGTAGGATATCTTTCTTCATACAACCTTCTTGCTTCCAAAGCATTGCAAGATGCAAGACCGTACATAAGATGCATATCTGCATACTCACTAAATGTGTATCCCATTATCAAATTAAATTTACCAAGATATTCAAAATTCAATAAATTAATATCGAAGTAAAGGATCAACGTGTTAACAATATGAAAGATTACAAGATTTAAAATTTACACGTCAATGCAAGATATTTATTAATTCGTGGGTACCATAGTAACGTTTGTAAAAACAATGCGTTTTTTAGTACTGAAAACAGTTTTATTTCAGACTTTTGTATCACTTTGTTGCAGACAAAAAAAAATAAAAAACATGGTTCTTTTTAATAGAAATAAAACATTAATTCTTTTATTTTTTTTTCCTCGAAAACGGTTCATTTTATCGACAATGAACAAGAGTACCTTTTCTTTAGCTTAATGTTCAAGGTATCCAAATTTGTTTTTTTAACTCCTTATCATACAGGGTGTTAAAAATGTAAGCATTAAAATATACAACATAGTCCGCCCCTAGTAAACTAAACAAGCAAATTTAAATTTAAGGGCAGTATTTTAAGAGGTCCTTACTACTGTTTATTATATTAAATTTTCATTAAATTATAATAAGTAGTTTAAAAGTTATTCAAGAAAAATTGATTTCCAGTGGCGTCCTTTAGGAGGCCGTATCTCCGTAGGGAGGGCCGCTAGGAAAAAAATTATGTGAACTTGTCATCTTATTTTTTAATATTCTATCTGAATCCGAGAGATTTCCCTCATTTTCCCGGACACATTGTATATACATATATATATATATATATATATATATACATATATATATATATATATATACATATATATATATATATATACATATATATATATATATACATATATATATATATATATACATATATATATATATAAGTGTTTAGATAATTTCTTGGCCGTTTATTAAATATAACAATTGATAAATTATTGGAGTTTTCCGGCTTTTTTATATGAAATATTTACAAATATCAAGTTAGTATGTATGTAATTGCAAAGTAAGGGGGGGTGTAAACATTGCTGTCTACAAATTACAAAGCAAATCATACGAAATTTTTTAATTGAAAAATATTGTCTATGTTGGGACTCGACCCCAAGTCTACAGTTTGCCGGACTGTCGGTTTTACCACTCACCCACAATAGACCTATTAATAGGTCTATTGTGGTCTAGGCGTGATTTGTCGGTTTCTCCCAGTCAGACCACTTTTCGATGTTCTTTGGTCCTGACTTGCTGAGGTCAGCTTGTTCCTCCGATGTATTTTCTTTCACATTCACATTGGAGAAGTATCAAAACTCTAATCAACAGAGCAGCTTCAAATTTAGCTTAGTAATACAATTTACGGTCTTTCATTGGAGACTGTGTCAAAGTAAAAACTTAAAAAAAAGGTGTAAACCCTTTACCTCATTATTATTCGTATTCAATATACGCATTTTAACAACCAAGTCGTTATTTTCAGTAAGAAGAAATAACAGTTTGAACACGGGCTTTATTTACTAGACGTTCATGTATACAGTGTATAAGCTGATGTGCATGTATACATTTAGTTTAAAGTAATCTCAAAAATTATTACACAGGGTTACCGCTGAATAGCGCCAAAGCTATGTGAATCTAAGGAATACATATAAATGTCTAGGCGGAAATCAAACAAAAAAATTATTTGTAATTCATCAAAAATTTCCAAATTTTTGGGGCCAAAATGTAGTTAAAAGTCGGTCCATATTTTTGTTTATCCTATAGTTACCAAAATACAGCTGTAATTCAAGTTCATTGACCTGCAAAAAACTCGATGAAACTCCTAAACACTGGTTAGACGTTTAATATAATATAAATAATATAATAATCCTATTCGTAAAAATAATAAATGTTTATACTTTTATATCAAAACATTTATGCTTACACATATTTTTTTTATGGATACCAATAATAGTTTTTACGTCGAATATGTCGACAAACCTATGCCGCATTAATTAAGATGTGATTAAAATTAAATAGCTTGAACCTTAAACTTCTTTTAAAAGTAAAATTATTATGTTTATAATAAAACAAAAATTGCCGTAAAACAAAAAGCTTTATGTAGCGTGTCCAATAGAATAGATATCTGTTTTTTTATTTGTATGGAATTATTTCAATATCATGTTTTCGTCTTTAAATTTGTGTGTAATACTGACAAATACCGATAGAACAATATAATTAATCGGTAAACAGAATTACTGATGAATTAGAGGTGGAAGCCCGTATTGCCGCCCGTATGTATCGGACTCGAATAAATAAAAATCGTTTTCTCATATTAGACCGCGATTTTTTGTATGAAGGCACTTTTCACCCCTTTTTTTCTTTGACGCTATACACAACCGGCATTGTATATATATATTAACAATGTCCTTAATTACATGACCGAAACTGTATATTGACGACGATCCATTTTAGTTCTTTATAAAGAATTCGATAAGTGTAAGTCGAAATAAATTATTGGTTGGGAGTTGAAATAATAATACCTAATCTCCATAAGATTGAAGAGGTAAAAATAGATTAATTTAATCATTTTTTTGGAAGAAAACACAAAAAATTGTAAAATATATAAACCCAAAGAATGCAAGATACTTTTTATGCTCAAGACTGTTGGAAACATAAAATCTTTACTCGCTTTTAAACAAGTAATTCACATTGTATTAATTTTCGTTAATAATTTATTTTTGAACATTCCAGGAATTTAGAAAGTGTAACAGTTTTGTATTATTGTGTTTTCTTTCATTTAAATGTAGCCTTGAAATTATTTAAAAAAATTAGTGTCCTTCAAAACTCCATATAAAAAATTAAGAAACTCTTTTAAGTAAACCAAAGTAATAATGAATATTTTACTAATATTATACTTGAGTCGACTTTTTTTCGTTCAAAAATAATTTTATTTACAGGAAAACCTGTTTTTTTAATACTCTGGTCATGTAAGGTACCTAGACATAATTGTTCCCAAAAATTACTCCAAAAATAAGCCAATTAACTCACGTTTACAAACCTATTAGCACGAGAAAGCGTAATTAAGGGGCATTTTAAGGACACAATTATCCAAGACTTTCCTTCTTTGAGTATTGAATAAATACAGGGGCTTTTTATTATAAATTAATATATTTACTTTCTTTAAAATGTATACATTTTCTTTAATGTTTAGTCAATATTGTTTTATTCCTGTAATTAAAAATATATACAGAGTGGTAAAAAAATATTTATACACAGGGTTATTTCATTGTAATCGTAAAATATATATATTTTTTATAAATATAGTTTCACAAATATAGCCAGAAATGTATTCAATTAAGCAGGCTATCCGATAACATCAATTTCATTTCAATAAAAAGTACTGCAAGAAATAGAGAATTCGCCGAATGCTACGGGGAAGCTAACAGTGTTGCCAGTCGTACGATAATTACAGTATCTATACGGTAAATTGAACAAAAGTACAGTCCGAATCCTAACACTGTACGAAAGTTACGGTAATTTTATTATATACTTTTTTAACATAAATTCTGTAATATATGAGACTACAGGGCTACGTTACTAGCACTTTTTCTATCACCAAAGACTTTATCGAGTTCAGCGTTCCTCCGTTAAGATCTGTACTTGATACAGTCATACCAAAATGCTAAAAACATATATATATATATATATATATATATATATATATATATATATATATATATATATGGATATATAGGAGTACAACGCATAATTATCTCACATTGGCGACTTCTACGTGCAAACATGTGTTTCGAACTCATCCTAGTTCTCGCCAGTGTACGTGGAGAAGTACGCCAATCACTTACGTTGCTGATAAGTATAGTGCAATCTTCTACGTCACATGTCATAAGAAAGCATCTCAAGACATCTGAAGGTCAATAGAGACACGCCGGAAACGGTTTTCTTGAATAGCTAAGCTACTGCTAGAAGGAAACTATACGCTAAATGTCTAGAAGGCGTCAATATGTAAAGATAGCATTTCGATGTTTAACTCACATCAAGTGTAAAATACAGTAACAGCAAAATTTTTTAAATGGATCATGTGTGTTAAATAAACGGCATGAAAGATTTTTATTACAAAAATTAAGCAAAATTCTTTTGAGAATTCAACAAAATTATGCAAAATGTTAGAAGTACAAAAACCGTATGCAATAGATTGACTAAATGATGTCGGTTTACGAGCAGTTTCAGTAGATAGAAAACCACTAATTAATGATATGAACTGGTAGAAAATATTGACAATTGCTAGAACGTTTTGTAAAGAAGCTTATGGAATTTTAAAAGATGGTCATCTTTTCTGATGAAAGTAAATTCAACGTTTGCGGATCATACCAAGGCTAAGGATCTGGAAAAATATCGAACAACGGTGAGGAAATAATATTTAAAGCGGAATAGGGACCGGGCGTTGGAAATATTTCTTTTATTGAGTAAATAACTGACAAAGAGGATAAACCTTAAAGATTATTTACATCTAAGTGCAATTAAATTGAATATTTAGGATCATTATTACATAAGCTCTGTTGTTATACAACACTCCACATCTATTGGAAACTCTCCAGCCATCAGATGTAAATCCAATCTGGGTATCTGTGGCTAAAACTAAAAATACACATTGGAAAGCATATGATTTCGAAAAAAACTTAAGCTGTAAATACTGCTTTCTACATTTTACTACGCCATTTATTCGAATTTTTTAATTGACAAAATTCGCCCTTATCCAGGATACGAACCCAGGTCTATGGTTTACCGAACCATTAACCATTAACCTATTAAGGACTGTGATTCCCAATATATGCCTAAGGGCGAATTTTTTCAATTAAAAAATTTGAATCATTAGTGTCGTAAAATGTAGTAAGCAATATTTACATTCACATTACTTCGCGAAACTGCAATTAATTTGCAACAAGTTTCCTTAATGTAACTTAAGGATTCCCTATATTTGCCGAACCACAGTCCTCAATAGCTTTGTGATAAGAGCAATCGTCCGGCAAACCATGGACGTGGTTTATACAGTAATAACTGGCAACTTTCTTCATACCGGAATCGATTCCAACATAGAAAATTCTATTATTTTTGACGGATGCTGCACCCTACATGGTGAAGGCAGCTTTCAACTTGAAAATCTTTTACCCAAATTGAATTCACACAACCAGCTTGGCGCACGGACTAAATCGTGTTGCAGAAGAAGTCAGAAACCATTTTCCCTTAGTAAATACTTTAATTAGTAGTGTTAAGAAAGTATTTTTAAAGGCCCATTATGAGTTCAGTTTTACAAACAATATCTACCCGGTGTTCCGCTTCCTCCTCAACCAGTAATCCACACGATAGGGAACGTGGTTGGAGGCTGCTATTTTTCATGCAAATCATTATGAAGGAATAAAGACAATTATTATGGATCTTGATAGGGATGCACAACCTGTGATAGACGCCCAAAGGTGTATTAGAGAAAAAAAATACCTCAACAGTTGGCGTTTATTAAAGCCAATTACAGTTTTATTTCCACTTCTATATTGCAGTTGGAAAAACAATTTATGTCGCTAATCGAGAGCGTTGAAATAATAAAAAAATTTGAAAGGTCATGTTTTGATGTTAAAGGAGGAGTGGGGCAGTTGGTGTATGAAAAATTGTAAAGTGTAATAGGAAAAAATGAGGGTTTTAAAAAGCTAAAGGATATTGTTAAAATCTTGTGTTGACAATAGATAATATTTCTAATTTGAAATATGCTCCTATAACAAGCATCGACGTAGAACGAATCTTTTCAATATATATAAATACATGTTTTCAGACAACCGTCACAAGTTTCCTGTTCAAAAATTTGAGAAATATGTGATTGTAAATTGTTTTCATAATTAATTATGTTGTAAAATGTTCTAAATAAACTTGTAGTAACATAATAGAATATTTTTTCTACAGTATTCCATTTTCTAACATTCCTCGTATTTTTTTACCTGCATATTTTCATACGGAAGTGCATATTTAGGCTAAAACATCTGCATATTTAGGCTAAAACATCTGCATATTTATGCGCACATTTTCAGTTTTCTTTTGCATTTACTTTGCATTACTCATGAATGTAATGTGATAAAAACAAAAAAAATATAAAACCTTTATATTCTATTGCTAAATTAAATTTTATATATGTACTATTTTATATCATGATTATTAAATATTGACTGCAATAAACATTTCCATTCCTTCCGTTTTTTTATTCTAAAACATCGATTGAAATAATATTTATTAATTTTGAAAAATAAAATTACTAATAAAATTGCCTATATTAATTATTAATTAATATAAACTATGTATTTTTCTAAATATAGACTATAGAGTGATTAATAATAAACATAATATATAAATATAAATAATTTAAACAGTTTAAGGTATAACCTAAATACCATCTGTAAAGAAGAAGTTTTTAAATTTACTATAACCTATAAACCAAATGACAATTATTTGCAAGATGTAAACAATAGATTTGTCAACGTTGTGTGGTGCACATTGATGACGTGACTGATTTCTTATCGTAAAAATACTATATGTTTAGGTCGATGTATTAATACTGTGAATATCCACTGTAAATTCAAATAGTTTCTGATAAACTTAGATATAACCGGTACCTATGTGTATTTTTAGTATTACATTTGCCACAATATTATAAAAAAGCATTATTAAACGGTGTATTTTGGAAAAAAATATTATACACTAACAATAAGTATGGTAATGTTAATTAAATTTCGTAACCTTATAGTGGAAAAATGTATTGAGTCATGAGAATAATATTTATATTACCTTGTATACAAGCACATACAACATCGTTCATATAATTATCATTCTTATCATTTGGTATAATATGTCTTGATAATAGGAATCTTTTATTAAATATGTATATAACAAATATATTGAAATATTGTTTTTTTAGAAATTAGTAATTAATACTTTTAATAAGAATCATAAAACAATTTGGAAGGTTTTTATTTATTTTTTTTTTAATTACTTGGAATAATTATTATTTAATTTATTTATTTATTTGGAATAATTCTCTGAAAAATATAAAAAATGTGTTTAGCATAATTTTCAAGATTTTTGTTATTTCTATTTCTTAAAATTTGAGTTTTCTCCGTATTTATACAATAAAAAAGAATAATGTATAATTTTAGGGTGTGAAAAGTAAATAAGAATCCAATTGGAGACCGAGGATTTCACCTGTTGATATCCGGGCGAACACGAAGGGGCTTTCTAAAAATCACTCAAATGACTCGGTAAGAAATATATACAGCAACAGCATCACACGGCACAAAGACATGGAGATCCCACCCCTATGTTAACAAAAGACCATCGGCGATACCGTCATACGGGCGGCATTCTTCGAAAAAAGTGTTACGAGAAGTCAAAAAGTCGTCCTCTTTTCGAGGAGGGGGTCAACCACCCCACGTTAACTTTACACGTGTATCCCCGTTCGCGCTGATCGGACACCGCGAACACTGCACGCTAAATACATAGAACACGCCCAGGAAAACTACACTGGACAGCTACACAAGCCCCTCAATGCGAGGAGAATAATCCAATCGCCCATTCGCGTTGAAATGAAGACCTTTCGAACGTTTTCAACACTACGTAACTGAACGCCTAGGTATCCACAACACTCAAGGTCATCGTAACAGTGGTGGTGGTAGAATTCTGAGCCGTAGCTGCGCGCGGGGCTGAGTTGGATTTAGTTGGCCAAAGGGTGCGTATACTTGTGGGTTGGTTTTTGTGACGTAGTTTCAATTTTTTTCCCGACATTTCGCGATAGCACTCCTTTTAAAAATTTAGAGGGTGCCATGACACTTAATGTGCACGTTTATATAGTGGTGTGAAACAAATGAGAAGCGACTAACTAGCACGTTTTTAAACATACACACACTACGTGTTATATACAACTATATATATACATATGAATACAAGGACAAACTGTTGCGTAAGTGTTTTAAAATTATTAGCATTGGCGCACACCCTTTTTAAAACTCAGTATAATTGTCCAGCGAATTGTACGTCGTGCATGTACGAATGAAATCTGTAATTTTAAAACATCACTGCATTACATTACTTTTTACTTAAAATAACACTTATTGCTTTCATATTTTTTTGGTCCAATAATGAAACGCGCAACCACAGTTACTTACATATTTAATTCGAATGTATTAAGGTAATCTTAAATTGGGAAAACCTCGTAGTTTTGAAGGATTCGCGCTTTTTGATTTTTTGACCGACAACCCCCGAACAAAGCCGATTTCGCGTCGTACACGGCAGATTGCTGACATGGCGTCTTGAGTAGTGTTGTGGTGTAAAGTCATCCTTTAACGGGGATACAACCCTTTCGGATTTTCGGTGAAACTGTGCTACAGGTAATGCGAAAATATATTACTACAAGTGTACGATGTACGGGTGAAAATTTCAGTTCCATAACAGTGTTTATAGTGTAAGAAATCGCCAATTCTATTTGCTTTACCCTGGGCTTCAAAATCGATAGCAATGAATCAATAGGGAAACCCCTATGTATTTTTTATTTTGGATTTGTAAACCCGCACATCTTTTTTTAACACGTAAAGCCATCACATAATTATCATTGTACGTGTTACATTAAAGGAACATTACAATTAAAAATAGTTTTGTGTGGTTAAATCGAGGGTTGCGTAAACTGCGCTTTCATATCAAGTAGGCGGGGTGTTCGCTCTCCGAGAACCGATAAGTGAGCTCTAAATATGGCGGAGGGCTGTGCTCATTTCTATTTGCGAGGGGTTGTCCAGTTCAATTCGTAACACACGTGCGGTTTATCAATAGCATTGTGATGAATTTCTGTGTGTTTTTCTGTTATTTTCCTACACTTGTGAGTATGTTGTGATTTTTTTCTTGTTTTAAATCGAGTAGGAAGAACCGATCTTTACAAATGGCAACAGCTCGTACATCAGGACATGTGATGTAATATTTAAGAAGTCATATGCATCGCCGCTGACACCTGTGTGATTCATTCTCGATCTTAAAGAATTTTTTTATAACAATTTTTGGGAACTATTCATTAATTGTTTTTATAGTAGAGTATGATTTATATATTTTATTATAGAAATGTTTTGCTTAAAATCATTTCTTTGCATTTTCCTTTTTATTTGCAAAACACTCTTTTTTATTATAAATATAGGACCATTTAATTCAAAGAAAAGCATTAGAAAACCCTTATTTAAAGTAAATAATAGAAATTAATTATTAATTCATGATATTTGGGTTTAATATTTGTTTATAAGGAATGTTTCTTTATTATTATTTTTGTGTACCACAAATATATCGTTTTTTTTTTAATTTAAATCAACACAAGCTTTCATTTGAATGAAAAATAAATTTTCATATGCATGTATCTGTACAATAATCGAAAAAATTTCATTTTTTTTTATACAATACCCTTCAACAACTATATTAATTGTTTATTTAAGTAAAATATATATTTTTATTTACTATTATATTTATTTAAAATACTTCTAATATTGCAATTTAAAAAGTAATAAATAACTTTTGCAATCGTTCTATTGTCACACGTTCCTCGTTTTTGATGAAGTAGTATGTTATGAGAGCCTTAAGTGTCGTACACCCAGTATCGGTATTTTCTCCCGTTGTAATCTGATAATTTTTTTATCATTGGAATGTTCGTGTTATACTGTAAATGTATTGTAAATTATAAAATGATTCCTTGTGTTTTAGATATAATATTAAATACAATATGCCCTTTAATTTTTACGTTACAAGTATAGGAATATGAACTATATTTAACTTTAAAATATTCATTATTTTAAGTAATCTTTAAATACTAAAATATATTAAAACATTAAAGGTTTTTTTTTATTTCTGGAGGATGTGTATGTTTGAAGACAGTGCCAACAATTTAATAATTAAAAAAATATAATTATTGTTTCTAAAATTACATGTAAGGTTATATTTAGATAAAGATGCAATCATTCCAATAAAAATAATAGATTTAACATTTACGCCTTGCCTAATTCTTTTGCTATATTATATTCGCATATCGAAAAATTAGTCTTAATTCTTAAGAAACCCATCAAAATTTATTTTATGACCTTCGAATTTAAAAGAGTAATTTAAATAACTTTCTATTTTAATAATACATATACATATATAAAAAAAGAATGTAATTGTTTCATTACTAAAGGGCAGGTTGTTTATGGGATTTAAGAGACTGAAATCTAAAAATAAATATTAAAATTACATTACAAACTACTATATGAACAGACTTTTTTTCTAAAATTGATTGTGCACGTAAATTTGATTTCGCACAGAATATTAAATTAGTTGGTTCCCTAGATTAATTTAGATTTATTTCGGTTAAGTATATAACAGCCTAACTTAGAACAACAAAAAAAATAAGTAGTTAAGTTAAAATATATACATTATTTTTTTATAATTTGTATTTTGGAACTATAGTTTGTCTCAGAATAAAAAAAAATAATTATTCAAATATCCCGCTAAAATTTATTACAGGCAGCTTAAATAATTTGACGTCTCAGACCTAAATAGTGTTACTATGCGTTGTTTTTCCGTGTCAATAAATATTAATTACTTGTTTTAGTAAGTTTTAGAAAATGTACAGGGTTACACATTATAAATTACCACCTACTCTTTATCATCGTTGTTATTGCATATATAATAAAATGTTTCAAATAGGTTTTGTGTTTGTGACAGAAGTTTTTTCATATGCCATTAAAAACACAGTGGCGTGCAGATTCAGCAGGAAATAAAAAATTAAATTTTTTTAAATGAAATACCTGTATATTTTATTAAAGTTTTATAATAATTAATATTTTTTTCTGATTTCAAAAATATACACATCGTACACACCCATATTTTAACCCGTTTCCGAGTTATTAAATGTCGAATATCGTAATTACAGAAAAGTTAACATTATTAAAGTAAGCCAGTGGCAGTTCGTGAGAGTTATGAAAGAAGGTGGGCACAAAATTAAACTTAAACAATTTTTTGTACATACATCTATTCTCCTAATTTTCATGCTGGAAAAGACGTCTATGACTTTGTTAAAATCCGGGATAGACTGGATGAACTTATTTTCTATTGATAGGACCGCCAATGCGTTCAGTCGATCTTCTGACATTGTGCTTCTCAGAAAAGTTTTAATGCGTTTGAGGGTGAAAAAACATCGTTCACATTCCAATATCCAACAGTTTGTATGTTTCCGTTAAATCCTTTTTTAAGTTTTTGTCTGTTACGAGTAAAATTACTTTCGGAAGAGACTGAAGAAGCGCGAGCGATGACGTTACAAAAATACTGAACACCTTAAAAACATTGAGCAGTCTTGACAATATAGGCGGCAGTTTTAAATTTAAATAATATTTAGTTATATTAAACCATAATAATTATGTTTTGTTGTCGATTTTAAATAAACTTATTACTTCGCGAAGAATAAAATAATTATTAAATCAATTGGTATTATGTAACAAATTTTTTATAAATTGTATTTTACAATGAAATATTTCTTTTTATAGTGCTTTCACATTTAAGTCTTTGTATTTACAAATTATTATTATATTAATCCATATTTTGTAATATGGTTTTCATTAACCTTAATTTAGTTTTTTCTCATTATAATTTTACTCCTAACCAAAATCTCACTTTAGAGACATTAAAAGAAGATAAATACACAAGCATGTGCCTAGAAAATTTTTTGTATTTATTAAAACAAATATATATACATACAATGTATAATCAAATATTTATTTTCGCTGATGACAAAATTAATATAATATATATTGAAAGATTTAAAATCTTCAGTCTTCATCGCTTGAAAAATCAGAAAAAAATCAGAGAAATCATCTTCAGAGTCATTATTGACATTAATAATAAATTCTTCACAAAAATCATTATTATGTGCTCCTTCATAATGTAATCTTTTTCTACACCTTCTACATGTCTACAAGTTTCTGACCATTCCTCTACCTTTATGTTTGAAAATTCTACTCTCGCCAATTTTTCAACATCATTTATATGAAATGTAACATTTCTTGATGCAACCCGATTCTTTACAATGCCCCAGATTTTTTCAATCAGGTTTAGTTCTGGGTGGTATGGTGGCAATCTCAGGACGGTGTGGCCTTTTTTTGCAAATATACCATCTATGCTGTACTGTATATGTTTTGGCTTGTGAAGTTTTACTAAATTGTACAAATCCGGTTTAGTACAATTTGCATCGTAAGTTATGCCCCTTTCGTTTAGCCACTGTATCATATCACACTTTCTACTGGCTGATGTTGGATGTTTATATGATATAACATTATGGTAGCTGGCATTATCCACAACAATCACAGAATTATCAGGCAAATTAGGAATTAAAGATGTTTCTAACCATTTTTTATAATTTATGAAGTTCATGTCGTCATGGTAGTCGCCATTTTTTTGACCTGATTTGAAAATTAATAACGCATCATTAACAAAACCCTCTGCAGAACCAGCATGAACAATTATTAAACGCTTCCCTTTTGAAATTGGACACTTTAATCCTTCATTAGATTGATCGACCCATCCAAAAGGAGATGTATGCCCTGCATGTATGTAAGTTTCATCTAAAAATTACTTATGTACTTAAAATATGTACTAAATAGATTTTCTAATTGCTTTTTATACCTGTATATATTATTGGACGTCCTTGGGTACGATAATTTGTTATTTTGCGGACGTAAGAACACCTCAGCTCTCTTATGTCAAACCGCTCCATTAAAATCTTACGGTTATCAGTAGTTTTTTTCTATCTAGCAAATAAAAAGTTTAGAGTGATATTACTAATAATAATAAAAAAAGTACCTGAATCCTATTCGCAGCAATAATTTCCTAAAAGATGATAGCCCTCCTGCAAACCGAATCCTTCATCATCGTGAATTTTATTATAAACAGCTTTTATTGTGGGTCTTCTCTTTTCAGTGACATGAAAATTATGTATAATTCTGCGAATAATTTCTTCCTCACAGGTATCGACAGTAGATTTTATTGATGGTTTTGTGGTTTTATTTTTGTCGTTAAGAATGAATTTACTTTTCTTGTTTCAACAGCATGACCTTCTTTAATTATTCGACCTACAGTGCTCCTAGAAACACCTGTTACTTTTGCAACTGTATCTAGCAGCTGACCTATAAATGATGAACAACATAAATTATAATTTTGAATTTGATTTAAAAAAAGTAATATTATTCCAGGTTAAATATTATGTATCCACCTAATTTGTAAATATATTTACCTGTCACACCTTGTTTTTTAAAATAGTTGTATACATTAAAAATTATTTCACGAGATTGTTCAAGAATAACTTTTCTCTTTTTCGAACAAGGGCTCACTTCCTCCAGGACAGAGTTTGTTGCCATATCAGACATTTTAGCCTGTGTAAATAAATACAACTAAATTTTCAGGAATTTTATGATAAGTATATTTCTACTTACAAGAGGATGCATTCCTACTCTTGAATAGCTTTGAAAAAAAATTAATTAATAGATAAAACACAACAATAATATTACAAATAGGAAAACTCTCAATGTACGTACAACACCACTACGAAACACACCGATCAAATGCCTGGTACCGACTGACAAATAATCGATAAACGTTTGTGGCTCGTATAGTACACGGATTTATACTACTAGCTGTTTCTCTCATTTATGAGGTGGCTCTCTTTCTCTAATTACTAAAATGTGTTTCTGCGCCAGTCTCATCCGAAAATGATTTTACACACCAAAAGTGGAAAAACACCACCTACGTTACACATGTCATCGCGCTCATAAATGACTGAAAGTTCACTTTTCAATTTTGCACTGTCCAACATAGGATAAGATTTCACAGTTTCATCAACATTTTTTTGTGGAAATAAATGACTAGAAGTTTTAAAATTTTCAAATCAAATAATTTTGCTGCACTTAAGTGATCCCTAAAATCAAATCGGACGCTAATTTGGCTTAAAATAGTGTCTACATACTTCCTTTGCAATAAATAACATTATTGCGTTCTTGATTGTCATTGTCAGTAGAATTTCTTAAATTTCTAATATGAATAATTTGCTGTTGGAATTGTTCAATTGCCTTTTGCAGTTGAGCACTGTCAATCCCGCACATTTGAGTCTGATTAAATAATATTTCAACATATGGCATGATGAAATGAAATATTTTCAACCAGTAGAGAAATTCCGAGCAATTCAAATGTTTCAATAAACCACTTACTTCACTAATAGTAACTGAATCCATCCCATCTTCGTCAATAATTTTGTCTAAACATTCTTTGAAAGAATCCTGATGTTCACATAATGTGTTCACAGTTCGACTATTGAAAATCCAGCGTCGTGGTAATCTAAGTTTGACTGTTTCATCAAGAATTACCGTTCGTTTTAGTTATCGAGAAAAAAACTTGAAAATGACTGCAAATTTGCAAAGAAAATTTTTACATTTTTATTGCACTCCGCTCGTTCAATAATTAAATTAAATTGAAGCGCGTAACAGTGAATATAATGTGCTTGTGGAAATGTTCTTTTGATAATAGCTTGGCCACCATTTGTCTTACCACTCATCACGGACGCCCCATCGTAACTTTGAGCGATTAATTTATTGTTATCGGACCCAGAAGGAGAATTTAAAATAGTTTGCAATTCATTCAGCAATGTTTTTGCTAATACATCAGTATTATGTCCACCCGTCTTAAAGGAAGACCAAAAGCGTTCAAAAATTGGTGTGTTTTTGAGGAGCCTTTAAACACTTGTGAACCTTTCATATGTATTTGTAAGCACAGCGTCTAATTCAGCTGCAAAGTCAATTAAGCCTACATAAATACCTGGATTTTCCGTCGTCAATGTCTCATCATGGCCTCGTAACGCCAATTCAAAAGCTCCGCAAAATTTTATACACATAATTAACCGGCGCAAAATACGACAATTTTTTTCCACATCTTCGTTGTACTTAATTTTATGTCGCAAATAAGCACTGTCTAACTGTAAAAAAAAATATCACATCATCGGTTGTTTTCTTATAAAATAAATGTTAGTAAAAGATAAAGAAATAATTAAAAAAATAATGAATTAATTAATAAGAGAAAATAAAACTTAAAATTTTACTCATAATCTTGCAACATGCTACGCAAAACACTTTTTCTCCATCCATACGCAATTCTGAATAAGGTGCAATCCATCCAGCGCAGTCGCTATTTTCGGCATTTTTGCTCACAACTCACAAGTTTACACTTCGAAAAGCCAACGTAAAATTACGTTTAAAATAAAATTACTTACTTTCGAATATGGGAATAAATTTCTCCGAATAGTAAAGAAACAGATATACTCCTAATTTTCTGGTAAAATGTATTTTTGTATTTATTTAGAAGTTTTAAGGTATTAGCTTTTCTTGGAATTTTGTCTCGGCCTGGTTGTATGGGAAGAGCAGTAATAAATTCTTTGAGACGTTTATCGGAAAAGTAACGAGAGAGGCTTAATAAAATGCTATTTTTAATTTAAAGAGGGCTGTTTAATTTTTGTTTGATTGTTACATCCACGACATATTTTTAGTAATGTCTATAATAAATTTGATTTAGTAAATAAATAAAACCCGGATACTTAAAATATGCAAAAATGCTGAATTACTACAAAATATGCAAATAATATACAAAATACATATATTATGAAAATTTATGCAAACTGCATATAATTCGGCCTTTAGTTATTAACATAACTCCTAAAATAATTTTTTTAAATTTGCGTGACTAACATTGAATATTAAATTCCAAGTTATGTTTAAAAATACCATGTATCTGCCCATTAATTTTCTTTCGTCAGCTTCGGAGAAAAATTAACAATAGGACTAAACTTTTAGCATGTGCTTTGTTGTGGCTATCACCAAATTGATAGCCACAAATTGAAATTAGTAGAAACATGTTAATGCACAAACAATATTATCGGCAAATAAAATGCAACAGATATTTTGTTAGTTCTTAAATTATTATTAATATGAAACCATTTTAAACAAAATGGAAACAATATATAACCTCATTATATTTTGGTTTAGCTTTTAAACACAAACTTATTTCCGCATAAGAAAATAGTTTGTTCACGCAAGTTGTTCATATCTGTATTCAAACATAAATGTATTTAGCTTAAAAAACGATATATGTACATAATTAATAAGTAATAAAATACTAAAAAATAATAAAAAACAGTACGGGACAATTTTTTATTTGAAACGTGCAACAACCTATTACATTTTATTTAAATAATTGTGATTAGCAAATATTGGCAATGAACATTTCGAAAAGTAAGGTTATCGTGTTTAATTTTATCAAATAATTTTTATATTTACATTAGAAGTGTACCGCATGGGACGCTAATGTTAATTGTTGCGGTCGAAATCAACTGCAGTAGTGCAAACTTAACCACATACTGTCAGCTTCAAACATTTACGGACACCAGATATTACGTGCGACAAAAGAATTTCCATACTGGACTGCTCAAGACCCAATGAGGTCCCTGAATGTAATCTGTTTTCCGACTCTTTATTTAAATTGCTCCTTATTTTTCTCAAACTATATACGTCGTGGACAAAAAATTCCGTACACCAAAGCAAATGTCTGTTAGTACAAGAAAAATTTATTTATTTTTTTTAACAAGACATGAAACATTATCTACAAAGTAAGAATGAGAAATTTTAAAAAAGGTACTTAACATTTTATTCAATAAGAAAAAGTTACGAAACTGTAAATTGTGCAAAATTAACAAATTCATTGGTCTTATCGGCTAGGTTATACATCTACGTTAGAGAATCCAATCCCGCATCAAAACTTTAATCCCACAAGCCTGCGGGACTGTGGCCATCAATTCCGCGCATCCGCGGGTTTGCGTGATTATAAACTACACAATGCTTTTTCAGTTGCTAAAAAAATTAACTACCAGAAGTTAGTTATGAAATCAAAGACAGCTAATGTAAACTGTACTGTAAATTGTGCAAAATTAACAAATTCATTGATCTTATCGGCTAGGTTATACATCTACGTTAGAGAATCCAATCCCGCATCAAAACTTTAATCCCACAAGCCTGCGGGACTGTGGCCATCAATTCCGCGCATCCGCGGGTTTGCGTGATTATAAACTACACAATGCTTTTTCAGTTGCTAAAAAAATTAACTACCAGAAGTTAGTTATGAAATCAAAGACAGCTAATAGTTATTTACGAACCAAGTGCGTGAAATCATATTTCGCGAATGAGTGACCAGTTTATGGACACGAATTCGTGAAATGTTTCACGCACGAAGTTTGTACAATATTTTTTGTACGAGAACTGTAAACAATAATAATATTTATATAAAATATAAATATAATTTCAAAATTTTTATATTTAAGTATTTTTAACAATATTATTAGTATCTGTCAGGATGGCCGAGCGGTTTAAGGCGCCAGACTCAAGGTTTACCTTGCCCGTTATACGGGTTCTCGAGCGTTCTGGTCCTCTCTGAGGGCGTGGGTTCGAATCCCACTTGTGACAATTTTTTTTTTAGTTTTCTATAAATTGAAAAAATAATATTTGTTGCTGTTCTGACATTGAATTACATACCTTCAAAATATAACAATTTCTATTTCATTTCCTTTTATTTTCATAGAAAAACAACGAACTGGGTAGCATATTATTAAGGTTAGGGATTTATGATTTTAAAATGTCACTAAATTAATCAAGTTCCAGGAAGTACCAACTTTACTTTTACGCACTCGTGTTTAAAGTGACTTTTTACGCACGCAAATCGAATCGTGAAATGACAGGTTTTGATAAGCGATTACAAAAATTATATAAAAGTAGCAATTATTAAGAAAACTTATTAATATTTCTTTTGAAAATATTTTCGGTGAAATAATAAAGTATTCAAAGTTTGATCTTCTAAATTTGACCTGATTTAATGGCATGATTATTTGTAACAAGATTTATAATTTTTTTGGCCTTTTTATATGTTTCAGTTTTTTTGTCTATCTAAATATATATATATATATATATATATATATATATATATATATATATATATATATATATATATATAACCTTCACTGTCACTGTTATCAGGGGAATTCACTTCGGCAGTATCTAGTACATCATCTTCTGCTTCTGTTTCTGAGCTAGTGTTTTTATATAAAGCTAGGTGCATCCTATGAGCATAACATAACTGATGATATGCTGATAACAGTCTGCCAACTATCTTAATGACGGCAACATTATCTATTGTTCCTGCGACAATATCTCGTTCCAAGTTAATATTATATTTCTTCAGTTTTTTATCAGGAGCAATCACATAAGATTCAGCAGGAAAATAACCTAATCCCAAGTTCCAAATGTTTAGCTCCAGCGGTAAACATGTGAAGATCGATATTTAAATATCGACGATTTCTTAACGATGGCCATTCATCGAATGTTAATGTGAATGGTTTTTGAGACTTTTCCAGTGCTTCAAATTTGTCGATGGTTTTTTTTTTAATTGATGCCCCGTAGGCCATTACCATAGTTTGAATCGAACTGCCAGAAAAAGGCATTTGTAGTCTGCGCTAATTCAAAAAGTTCACGCAGACCACTTGATGTAATAAAGTTAGCGAATGGTATACCAACCTTAGCTACCATTCGAGACACCCTTTCTTCCATACAAACCTTTTTCTCACTTGGGAAAATATCTGTAATTTTCTCCTTTTTCGGTAGCACAGAAACATTTTCACTCAAGCTTTCGGAAATGGGAATGAATGACTTGGACTTGGATTTGTTGCTCCTTGTCCTAAATTCTCGACAGTACTGCTGCCTCTCCGCGCTTCGATTAATTTATGCTTTGTTCCCAAGTGTGAAGGCCTTTAGTTGACCGAGCAGAGATTTTTGTGATAGCCGGGCATAATTTACATTTAGGTGAAAACCCATCTTCCGCCTTTAAAAAATATTTCCAAACGAAGCTTGAGCTTTTATTCACTTTGTAAACGACACTTACACTCATTTTGTACTATCGCTGATCAAAAGAGAAGAATTTATTGAATAAACACATAATACGAATAAATAAAACGTTTGAAAGTTGTAAAGTAACTAATTACCATACAATCTCGACTTGACATACATATAAGTAGTACGAAACGAAACAAAATTACTTTGTTTGTTCTCAGTCGCGTCTCGAGTAACAAGGGAATCTTGCCATCTTGCAGGGAAATACCCTGTCCATAGTTGATGTCGGTCACATGAGGATACACTAACAAATAGATACACGTTTGTTTTTCAAATTCGGATACACTAACAAATTAGCACACATGTTTCTTCAAATTCGGATATTTTTATTCAGTCGTGCAAGTCCCGCGGACCCCGCATTACTGACCACGCAAAAATCATGCGGGATTGGAGTCCCTAATCTCTTGTGTAATGTTTTCCCATTCCTGACGAAGAGCTATTCGCAGATCCCGAATGGTTACCGGTATGGGTTGTCGGTGCCGAACACGACGCCCTAATGAATCCCAGAGATTTTTGTTGGGATTCAAGTCTGGGCTTCGAGCTGGGCATTGAAAACGGCGAAAGTTACCCGCATCCAAATATTGCTTAACCACCGTGTGGTGAGGTCGCGCGTTATCGTGCATTAGAGTAAATTTCTCATGACCTTCGAATGGAGCAAATGGTACCACGTGATCAGCTAAACACTCTTTGATGTACCTAACAGCCGCCATGATACCATTTTCAATGAATACAAGCTCAGTTTTCGCGTATCGTGAAATGCCAGCCCAAACCATTATGCCGCCTTCAATCGCCAATTACCATTCTTGGAGATATACAACACGCTGAAAATCGTTCATCAGGGCCTTCTCCACACACGTTCTCGTCCATCTGGTGAACGCAGGCAAAAACGAGACTTATCCGTGAACAATACGGAGCTCCATTGTCCAATGTATATGTTTACGGGCAAATCGTAGTTGTTGAACACCATGAGCTGGGAGCAAAAGTGGACAAGCAGCAGGTTTTCTTGACATCAATTCGTATTTCTCCAATCTTCGGTGAGCGCTTCGTGCAGAAACTGTAGTACCGTAAACATCTTCGACTTGGCGAGACACAATTGTTGATGGTAAACCATGATCGCGTAGTGTAGATAACTCCATAAAATGGTCTTCTCGCCGATTTGTGGTACGAAGTCTGCCTGATCCTGACCTTGTGTATTCCCCAGTTTGACGATGTTGTTGGATTGCTTTTTAATAATAACAATAATAATAATATACTTTAATACCCAACAGGCTAGGCCCAATTACAAGGTACATTATAATTATAATTACATGACATTGAAGTGCAATCAAATGAACTATAGACTTAAATAGTGCTGTCCATCCGTCAGCCATCCTCAAGTAAACAGATCATCCTGCATTTTGTTGGCCAGCTTGTAGAGAATATACGAAGGAGTCCGTTTCAAGACATTTGTCTTCGCGAAGGGAACCATAAATGTAACTTCGTACCTGGAGTTCATACGAGGAACCAAAAAAACGACATTCGTTTCAATATGAACGGGCAGTCAATAATGTTTTCCATCAGTTTAATTATGAATTTCCTACAAATATTCTCTCTTCTTACGTTTAGTGATGACATGCCATGACGTAAAGCAAATCCTCATGGGATACACCACGTTCCGGGTAGATACCATCAGCCTTGCATGTGAGGTACTTCAAAAACTTTCGGTGAACACGGTCCAAAGGAATGGAATCGTAAGCATAAATGGGATACCAAATTACCATTTTGCTCAAAACAAGCATGGTACATTGATTTAAGGCAAGTGATGTCTTTAAAGTATTTTGATATACGCATAATAAATCCCAGACTTTTGTAGACATCGGAACACATATGGATTATATGGGATCTGAACGTAAGATTAGAGTCAAATAAGACTCCGAGATCCTTTATTTCAGTTTTACTGGTTAAGATATTTTAACAAATTATTATAAAAACACACTTGGCTATTTCACAATTTTTTTATTAGATCTATGTCTAACATATGTTTCGGCTGTTATGCCATTGTCAAAGAGTATCTTAAAACTAACTTACAATACGTGTCCTTTTAACTTTTATACCTATATTTTAGTGCTAGGGTGCTGGTTGGGACATATTTACAATCACGTCTATTATGGGAGTGTTAACAAATTCTAACTGTGTATTCGTAATTATTCTATTTTGTTTTTGTGATTTTTTAATTTCTAGTATTTCTAATAAATCTAGTCTTCTACTTTTTATTACGTTATGTAACACGGTGGAGCTATTCATATCGGGCAAATGGTTTTGTTCGATACAGTGTGTCGAAAAACCTGTGCTTTTATTACTATACTTTATATCTCTTACGTGTTCGGATATGCGTTTTTTAATGGATCTTCCACTTTGCCCTATATATATAGCTTCACAGTCATTACATTTTATTGTGTATACTCCTGATTTTTCTATATTTTCTATTTTATCTTTGTTATTATTTAACATTGTACCTAATTTTGTTTTATTGCTACATATGATTTGAATATCTAATTTTCTTAATATTTTGTTTACTTTGTCTGTGATTTGGGGGATATATGTAATTGCGTGCCAAATGGGTTTATTTTCTTTTATTTCCGGATATAAGAATTTTTTCTGAATATTCTTTTGTTCTTTTCGATTTAATATTTTGTCTACTATGTTGGGATTGTATCCATTATTTTCTGCTATTTTTTTAATATATATTATTTCTTCTTTAAAAGCCTCAGTATTCAATGGTATGTGAGTTGCTCTATGTATATAACTGTGGAATGTTGACATTTTTATTTTAGTATCTTGTTTCGCTTCCGCATGTATTATATTATCTGCAAATGTTGGTTTTCTGTAAATTTTATATGCTAGATTGTTATTGTTTCTGTATATGGTAATATCTAAAAAATTTAATTTGTTATTTTCTTCTTTGTCTATTGTGAATTGTATTTTGGGGTTTAATGAGTTTAATAATTTCAAGAATTCTGTTAGTTGCCTATCTGTACCTATCCAGATGCAAATTATATCATCGACATACCTGGCCCAGAAAAGGATTTGTTTGATTAAGTTGTTATTTCTGTTAAATAGACCTATTTCGAAGTTATGCATATAAATGTTTTACTTAAATATTTAAGTAAAACATTACCGGAAAAAATAAAGTTCAAATCCGATTATGCAATAAAAAACACTATTGAATTAACCAATAAATTAAAAGAAATCACTTTACCAAATAACGCAAAATTAGTATCCTTCGATATTAAAAGCCTGTTAATGTTTTACTTAAATATTTAAGTAAAACATTACCGGAAAAAATAAAGTTCAAATCCGATTATGCAATAAAAAACACTATTGAATTAACCAATAAATTAAAAGAAATCACTTTACCAAATAACGCAAAATTAGTATCCTTCGATATTAAAAGCCTGTTCACTTCAATACCAATTCAAGAGATAAAAGACATAATAGAAAACCAAATTAATGATAATATTTCAGACAACATAGAGAAAACACAATTAAAAGAGTTATTAAAGTTAATCCTAGATCAAAATTACTTCAAATTTAATAATGAGATATATTCACAAGTAGAAGGATTACCTATGGGAAATCCTCTCAGCCCAATATTGGCTAACATTTATATGCATAACTTCGAAATAGGTCTATTTAACAGAAATAACAACTTAATCAAACAAATCCTTTTCTGGGCCAGGTATGTCGATGATATAATTTGCATCTGGATAGGTACAGATAGGCAACTAACAGAATTCTTGAAATTATTAAACTCATTAAACCCCAAAATACAATTCACAATAGACAAAGAAGAAAATAACAAATTAAATTTTTTAGATATTACCATATACAGAAACAATAACAATCTAGCATATAAAATTTACAGAAAACCAACATTTGCAGATAATATAATACATGCGGAAGCGAAACAAGATACTAAAATAAAAATGTCAACATTCCACAGTTATATACATAGAGCAACTCACATACCATTGAATACTGAGGCTTTTAAAGAAGAAATAATATATATTAAAAAAATAGCAGAAAATAATGGATACAATCCCAACATAGTAGACAAAATATTAAATCGAAAAGAACAAAAGAATATTCAGAAAAAATTCTTATATCCGGAAATAAAAGAAAATAAACCCATTTGGCACGCAATTACATATATCCCCCAAATCACAGACAAAGTAAACAAAATATTAAGAAAATTAGATATTCAAATCATATGTAGCAATAAAACAAAATTAGGTACAATGTTAAATAATAACAAAGATAAAATAGAAAATATAGAAAAATCAGGAGTATACACAATAAAATGTAATGACTGTGAAGCTATATATATAGGGCAAAGTGGAAGATCCATTAAAAAACGCATATCCGAACACGTAAGAGATATAAATTATAGTAATAAAAACACAGGTTTTTCGACACACTGTATCGAACAAAACCATTTGCCCGATATGAATAGCTCCACCGTGTTACATAACGTAATAAAAAGTAGAAGACTAGATTTATTAGAAATACTAGAAATTAAAAAATCACAAAAACAAAATAGAATAATTACGAATACACAGTTAGAATTTGTTAACACTCCCATAATAGACGTGATTGTAAATATGTCCCAACCAGCACCCTAGCACTAAAATATAGGTATAAAAGTTAAAAGGACACGTATTGTAAGTTAGTTTTAAGATACTCTTTGACAATGGCATAACAGCCGAAACATATGTTAGACATAGATCTAATAAAAAAATTGTGAAATAGCCAAGTGTGTTTTTATAATAATTTGTTAATTACAAAATGTTTCACCAAGAAGTGTCTGCTACATCAATTAATAAGATATTTTCTTAAATCAATAGGAAGACTCGTGAGGCGTAGCAGAACAAGTATAAGTGACCACGCAGGATTTGTAAATATTTAATTTAAGTTTGAAACGGTCACACCATGCAACTAATACGTCCAGATTTTGCTGTAGTTTAACGATTTCGGCAGTTGTGGAAATCTCAGAATATATTTTTATATCTGCATAGGCGAGAATGGGACACTTCATTTGGAAAAGGAGATGATTCATAAACAAAACAAATAGCAAAGGACCAAAATTTGAACCCTAAGGAACGCCAGAAGGAAGAACACAATTATTGGAGCAGAACCCATTATAGGTCATGTAGCATTTTCTTTGAAATAGATAAGACCGAAGAAGTTGGAACGAGACCAAAAGATCCCAACTTATGAAGAAAAATCTCATTATCAATTGAATCGAAAGCCTTGGATAGGTCAGTATAAATTACATCAACCTAACCTCTGCCGTCCAAAACCTCACCGATATGCTGAAGAATCGATACCAAATTGGTGACAGTAGATCTACCCGTGTCAAAACCATGCTGGTTCGGTGAGATATGAGAGCGCGTGCCACTAAATAGCCTGGTTTATAATACCTTCTCATACAGTTTGGCGAAGTTAGAAATAATAGAGATGGGCCTGTAATTATTAATAAACGTACGATTTCCTTTCTTATGCACGGGGATAATTCTTGTGTTCTTCCACCGATCAGGAAAGATATTAGTTGTTATCGATACATTAATAAGTAATTTGAGAGGATATGCCAGGGGACAAATCTACAGCCATGTATTAAAAAACTCGGTAAGGAATCATCTCCAGTGGTGTATTTGTTAGGTAAACTGGTCATTAAATCAATTAACTCATCCTTGGAGGTCAACGAAAAGGAAAAGGGTAGGGAACGGTAGTCCGATCCAACACAAGTGAATCTCGACAAGGATTTTGGCACAGCGTTTTGGACAGTACTCCTAAAGCTTTATACACACTGCAGCTGCAACGTGCAGTGCAACCTGTAATGTAACATTTATCGCAACGTGGACCGCTTGAAATAAACAGGGCAACGTTGAGAACGCACAACCTACTTTCAACGCGTTCCTAGTTGTTTCCACTAGTGATTCGCGAGCACTGTAGCAACCTGGAGTGTTCCTTTAGTTATAATTATTATTATTATCATCATCTAGCCGTAGCGTGCGCAGCTTCTATGCTAATATAGGAATTAACCACTGGCAGGAATCCACGAAGATGGTGGAGAACCAATCTATTTTGGCTTTTACGCGCCTAAAAGATGATCAGAGATTGATCATTTTATTTTTATTATTGTACCCATGCGTTAGCCGATATAATTCCACGCATCCGCTTTTAGGTTACTTTTTTTATAATTTGTGTTTGAGGGATTCCATAAAAGTTCCTTCTGCTTATATGCATAAGCAATATGGATTTTTCTTCATCCCATGATTCTGATAATGAGTTTTCTGGTGATATTGACATTATTAATAACGCATATCTAGACAGATTTATACAAATTCGATGTTGCACGGTACACACTCACCAATTATTCATATGCCCGTCCAAACTGCAACCGAGATTCCCTTTGTGTTCGCACGAAAAACCGACAACCGACGGATCAGCAGCGCGCAGTATCTGCAACGCGAGCTGTACGTCCACACACGTTGCATTATTTGTTGCTTTACACGTTACACTGTACGTTGCGACTGTAGTGTGTACAAGGCTTAAGAATATTCAAGATAGCAGCGATGTATTGAATACTGCGTCCATCTCCGTTCAAAGCTACTGCCATTTTCTACTTGCATTTTGTCAAACAATAAGTCGGTGCTGTCAGTACTGACAGTTTAAATGACCTTTCGACACAACAGATAAAAGCTGAGTAAATAGCACATCAAGATTTTTTGGGTTGGGTTGATTTTTGAGTTCGTCATTATTCTAGTTTTTCTTTTGGCTGTTTTGATAAATTGAATCTTTTGTATCTTGTTTAATTTGTAATTCTTATTCCATAGATAACACAGGCCTGCATTTTTCAACTCTTTGAATGTTGATTTAAAAATTTTAACTGTTTTCTAGTAATTGGGTAGCGCTGATTTCAAATCTGCTTTTATTTTTTTTGTATCACGTAAGGTTATTGTTCAAACCAGTAAAATCAAAAAATATAGAAAAAACACGATTTATTTTATTTATAAGCTAGTTTTATATTATATTAAAAAAAATACAAAAATATACACATAGAAACTATTAGAAATAGTTATTTATTCTTTATGCTTCTTAAAAAACGTTTCCGTTTTTCAGAAAAGCTTCGTTTGGTTGTTTTTCTGTCATATTCAGCTAAAGGAAGATCTGAAGGTAGTTTCTGGGGCAAGCAAATTTTTTTGTTTCAGCCTAGACCCCAGTACTTCAGAAAGATCTTTTGAAAGTCCCAAATCTCTTACTAAATCATTCAATTCGGCTTGTGAAAATAGCTGAGGTTGGTTTTGACCTGAGGTTGATGGTTCAAAATCACTATCCATCTGTACGGAGCCGGAAGTTGAAGAGGTTTCAATATCTTCTTGTAGTACTTTGGGGGGTATAGGTATAGGTACATGATCACTGTGAGGAACTGGTCTGATAGCTGATTTAATATTGTTTGGGTACAAAATATGTTTCAAAGTTTTTCTATTATGCCCCTTAATATCACAAATACAAAAGTAGCAATCTTCATGATGATTTTGCGGTTCTCTCCAAACCATCGGTATTCCAAAAGGAAGGCTTTTTCTATTCCCTTTGGTCCAATGTCTTAAACCTTCTTGACATATCTTACAAACAACGTGCGGTGCCCAATCTTTATCTCCTAATTTGATTTTGATATAAGCATAATATGCATTTTTCACAAATTCACCAATTGGTCTCTTAAACTTTTTCAAGACGAAATATCCACAAATATAACAGAAATCATCTGGTTTGTTTTGCAACACCGGCTAGACATATTTTTAAGCAATGTTTATTTATCAAATACCACGCACAACACTAAAGACAAATTAATTTTACTTATTTACTGATCGACACTCAGAGCTATAATGAAGTACATTTTGTTTGGAGTGGTAAACTTGACATCCTTCTTCGCAGTACTAATAAAGTGAAAGCATAAAAAATTGGATTTAGCAGATAAAAATTCCCGGAAATCTTGTCCAAAATTAATACATGTAATAAAAGATTTACATCAGGTAATGAGAGCCTATTTAACAAATTTCTTTAAAACCACAACAGAAAATCATTTTTGGGTTAATACCTAGAATGTGAAGTAGTACATTCATTTTAAAATGTATTAAAACGCCTATTATAAGATTTTTTTTTTATAGTTTTTTCTTTTTCTTTTGTGAAAAAAAAATCTGGGTGGTAGAGACCAACTGTATTTTAATTAGTTATTGCTATATACAAACTGAGCTTAACAAACAAAAATCACGTCATAACAAATTTTATGCAGGCCTGTGTAATATTTTATGTCTTGTGAAAAAAAAAACAAAACCAAAAAAAAAGAGGAAATTTTAATTGTAACTAAAGACGGCAGACTATGTGCCCACACTATCAAATTTAATAATACACGGTTAAATTTTTTAAAAATAAATTATCGAATCCCTATACAAAACGTTAAGAAAAAACATAAATAACTTACCCAACATGTTTACATTGTTGCAAAAAAATGCGGATGTGCGGCGATGAAAAAACTGCACCATAAATACCATAATATATGTTTCTGTATTAGTCTCGGAAAGGTTCGTACGTAGCGACGTATATATATGTTTATATACTGAGAAGGATTGTTCGACGTAGAGAGATGTTATTTTTGCATAGTTAAAGTGCTCTTTGTATCTGTACAATGGATCTTCAGTATTGGTAAAAAGTTGCCCTAATTTTGTAAAATCTACATTTTTATCTAATACACTGTTAAATTTTTGTGTGCGTGTATTATTAAATTTGACAGTGTGGGCACATAGTCTGCCGTCTTTAATTATAACAGACATTTACTTCAGTGTCCAGAATTTTTTGCCCACGACTGTAATTTGCAGATTATTATATTTTATTTTTATGTATAATACTTAATTTAATTTAATACGAGACTGAATCATATAAAATTATAAGAATACTTCTATGATACTGTGGACTTAATTATGCAGATTATAGTGTACAAAGCCCCCGCACTGGTATTTATATATATATATATATATATGCTCGGGTTTTTTTTGTATAAAGAAAAGCCACTTATATATATTTTAAAATTGTCCCCGGTTAGAATTTGCAACTTCACTCCTTAGGGTACAACTCATTCACATTAAAGCAAATCTCATATTTCTCGTGTTATACTACCGGAAGTTTAAATTTAGATACAGTTGATTTTAATATGCTAAAATTTGTGTTGATCATAAATGACTGTAAGCATGTAATAAGTGGAATAAAGCTTGCAGTAATTAAGTCGTTTTAAATCCTGATTATAATACATGAAAATAAATGTACGCGGTGTAACAATTTACTTCTTGGAATGCCTGCATAATATTTCCAAATCGAAAACATTTACATATATGTATTTGTGTTTCAACATGTTGGAACTGGTACTTGCGTAAATTTCGAGTTGATGGAGTTGTTAGTTAGTAGCTATTGGTAAGGTAATATTCTGAGATATCTGAGCGTGTATTTTGACGTAAAAATAGGCGACCGAAATGTGACGCTGTGTATTAGCTTTAAATTTCGTATGTGCGTTACTATTGTCTGATAGTGAAGATAATCTTCAAACATTATTACACAAGTTCAATACAGCTGCCAAAAAATACAACATGGAAATAAAGACGGAAAAACTAAACGTTTTAGTGGTGTCTAAAGAGACAATCCACTGCAAACTAGATTTGGAAAGGAAAATAATAGAGCAAGTGATGAGCAGAAAGCGTACTCGAGCGATTGATGACTATAGTCCACAAGCGTCTGCCTTGTATTCGCAATAGGTTTGTTTCTGTAAGCGATCCGGAAGTTTCGAACAGCTTGATACGTGTGATCAGCTGCATAAATGGCACATACCTACATATGCAGTTAATAATATGTATCTGTCAATACAAAATAGAACGAATGTAATAAACGGTTTGGTAACCGACAGCAACTACTGCTGAAACAAAAGTAATGCTAACAATCGAATTGCGTATCGAATTTTTAATAAAACTAATTTATAAAGAACAAAACTCGAAACTATGTATTTTCTGTGAAACACTGAAAGTGTAAAATATTACTATGAACAACTAAAATTTGCTCAAGGTGTTCCTGGGTGTTAAATTAGTTCTTTTAGAAGTTAAAATGTCGTTAAAAATAGAAAATGTCCGTTCCACATCACAACTGGTGATGGGTGCGTGATTAAAATGTTGCAAAAGTGCACCATACTTCGAATGTATAGATTTTCAATCGGCTCTGCAGAATTGATATAATATATTCAAATCTGGATTTCTGCTAAATATGGCATCAACTTTTTGTCTCGACTCGTTTCCAAATTCAGAAACCATACTTTTCATTCGATCGATAATGGTTTCTAAGTTAATTATCGCCTCTTTTAGGTTACTATCTTGATTTTTCTTGTATATATATCTTGATCTTGATTGTAAGTAAAGTAATCGTATCTGTAAGACACTGAAAATTAGCTTTGATAAAGTTTAGCTGGTTTTGTACATTTTCAATTTGTATCGAGTGTTTACAGTTAGAAATGCTTTGCGTATCATCATCTTAAAGATGAAAAACAAAGTTTTTTAATTCATCCAAGTGTTGTGACTAGCAAATACTGCTTCTAGCCATGTTCCCCACCTAGTTAATATAGGAACTGAGAGTGAAGGCAAATTTGGAAGTATTTCTCTATATAATGCTACTTGTGAAGGTGCTTTGAGAAATCTTTTTAAATGATGAAACTAACTTATCAACATTCGGAAAATGACCCCTGATGTATTCACATACTCTGTCTAGTAAATGTGCTGCACAGGTAACGTGTAGCATATTGGGTTAAAATTGCTTTAATAACTTCCCTGTTTTTAACATCTAAGCTGCCGCATCAGTCAAAAATAATAGCATCTTGTCTTTATAGTTGTTATCCGGTGAATATTATAAATACATTAATCAATTACTTCTGCAAATGTTTCATCATTTACGGCTGCCAATATTTTAGTTACAATTAAGTTTGGTTGTTATGAAGTTGTCGGATGAAGAATACGAACAACTATATTTAACACATATCGTCCAATTACATCAGTTCTTTCGTCTGTACTTACCCAAAGATAATGACCAGATAGCTTGGTTCGTATTTTTTCAATGGTTCTCCAATAACATTTTGGTAAGTGGTATTTACGTAAAGTAGGTTCATCTGGTGTATGACGATCACTATATTTTGTAATAAAACTCTTGAGGACTGGATTGTTAAGCTTTTTGAATGGGTTATTGGCCGTGGTGAAAGCTTCATACAGTTCTTCGTTAAAAGTGTCGGGTGCAGATGGTCATATGTTATCTTGATGAGATTTCGAATAAACATGTTTCTACACATTAGTGCTGGGCGATGTCGTTCCTTTTGTGGATTCGTTCATTCCGGGTCCGTACTAGGATCGGAACGGGTCCGCTGGATTCGGTCCATCCGGACCGACATCGGTATTGATATGAGAGCGTGGACCCGTGTATCGTAGAACCAATGGATCGTGTACCGTACCGTCAAGCCATATATGTAGCTTGAAAGGTTCGGACTGAATCTTTAGAACGGAGAACTATCAAATCTATCAATACGTGAAGCTATGTAAATGTAATTAATATTTGTATAGTGCAATAATTATATCAATTATACTTACGTTGTTTTTCGTTATTACTTGTACAGAAATAGTAAATTATTACTGATTGCCAGTAGTTAAAAATTAATTTATTTACACTTACTTAAAAATAAAACAATAACAACTTTTGCTTTTACTAATCAAATTTATTATTTTATTTTTGAAAGGGTACAGATATAGTAAAAAATAAATATAACGAAATATAAAAAAAAATAATTACAAACACAAATAAATTTAAGTCTTTCAATAACCAACAAATTATACTTACTTGCCTACTTATTACGTAATTTTTTATAGATTTTATCTTTTATACCAGCATTTAATATACTTACTATATTTATAAAAAAATATTAGTTACTAAAAATTTTGTAAAAATTTTAAGTTATAATTTAAAAAGACAATTTTCTTTACTTTTGATGGAGACAAGCTACTGCGTCTGTCTGTTAATATTTGACCCGTTTTTGAAAAAATACGTTCGCAAGGAACAGAAGTAGCTGGAATGCAAAAACGACCTTTCATGATCGAATACAAATGTTTATAGACATATCTTCTATCTTCCCACCATCTGAGAGGATCTTGGTTTCTGGTCAGTAAAGGTTCTTGAACATATTTTTCTACTTCAATCGTGGCTTCAATAGTGGGATTGAAAGCAGTTTCAATTTTCATAATCTCTTGGTCAAAATTATTCCAAATGTTTTCCTCTCCACTTTTTAGTACGTCCTTTTCGATTATTTCACACTGTGTTGTTATATTTCCTTCTTTTTTTTTCGTAATTAATGAGACTACCTCTTGCAGAATTTTGTTATACGTCTTTTTATAACTACTTTCTTCATTAAAACCATATTTCTTGAAACGCGGATCTAAAAATGTTGAATCACTGTATACAGGACGTTCCGTAAAAAACGCCAACATTCATAATTCCGTTATTTATTGTCCGGTTTTATTTAAACAAAAAGTAAATTTAATAGCATCAAAAACACTATAAGATAGCAGTGTTTTATTTGTTTTCAATTGTTTTCATTAATGTCAAACGACAGTCAAGTTTTTTATTTTAAATGGCAACATATATATTTTTGGCTATATTCGGATTGGTTTTTTTTTCCTGAATTCAACGATGTATAACATGTTTATTTTTGATATACGTTTATTGCAAAAAGAAACTTTATAAATTTCATCTTTGTCTTCCATTATTTATAAATATTCGAATGTGTCATGACACATTGGAAATGTAAGTATTATAAATATTATTATAAGAAACAAAACACTTTACAATAAATGTTGAAATTGCCCGCCACCTTGTTCAACACATATCGCACATCTCCTAATTACTCCAAAGGTCGCATTTAAAAGACAAGCGGCAGGTACTTCTTGACAAGTGTTAATAATTCTTTGTCTTAAAATGTCAACATTTTCTGGAATTGTTAAATAAACTCGATCTTGTAGATAAGCCCACAACCAAAAATCGAGGGGCGTAAGATCCGGTGAACGCGCAGGCCACTCGATAGGACCGGATGTTCCTATCCACCTATTTCCAAATTGGGTGTTCAACAAATCAGTATTTACCCTGGCGTTGTGCGCGGGAGCCCCATCTTGTTGAAAAAATATTCTATTTAAATTTGCCAAAGGTAATTCATCTAAAAAGTTTTGGAGATTTTCGTGTAATAAAGTGTAGTATTTTTCTTGATTTAAGCAACCATCTATGAAAAATGGCCCAATTAATTGATCACCTAAAATGCCACACCAAACATTTACGTTGAAACGTCTTTGAAAATTATTTTCAATTACAAATCTCGGATTGTCTGCACTCCACTGTCGATGTATGTTTCTATTAAAAATACCGTTGTTGCTAAAAGTGCTTTCATCAGACCAAATTATCCTTCTGTAAAAATTCGGGTCTTGTTCTAATGCATTTAAATAAAAACGACAAAACTAAATTCCTCGGCCAGGATCATTTTGTTCTAATGCATGAACTTTTCGAGCTATGTACGGTTTAAGTTCGTGTTTTCTTAAAATACCATGAACTGTAGTTTTTGATACCCCAATATTATGTGCAATTTTGCGAATCGAAGTTCATAAATTTTGCTGTACTGCAAGAAGAACATCTAATTCCTTATCTTCGGAGAATTTCCATTTTTGTGTTTTTGGTTTGGTAAATGATCCATAATTTCTTAAATTCTTTTCAATTCTCTGAAATATTTTCGAACCTGGAACTTTTCTGTCCGGAAAACGAGCACTGTACCGACGAACTGCTTGAAGGCGATTTTTATTACATTCAAAGAACACTTGTAACATGTCCGTTAATTCATTGTTATTCATTTTTAACGAAAATACGCTTTTTGTTGCGTCAAAACGTTCAAACAGGATAATACAGAAAACTTAATAAAGTCAAACTGACACTTAAGGCACATTGACATAATGCTAGTGGACTGGGCCAAGTCTACTATAATGAAAGATGAAATTTATAAAGTTTTTTTTTATTTTTTATTATTAGGAGATGTGCGATATGTGTTAAACAAGGTGGCGGGCAATTTCAACATTTATTGTAAAGTGTTTTGTTTCTTATAATAATATTTATAATACTTACATTTCAAATGTTTCATGACACATTCGAATATTTATAAATAATGGAAGACAAAGATGAAATTTATAAAGTTTTTTTTTTGCAATAAACGTTTATCAAAAATAAACATGTTATACATCGTTGAATTCAGAAAAAAAAATACAATCCGAATATAGCCAAAAATATATATGTTGCCATTTAAAATAAAAAACTTGACTGTCGTTTGACATTAATGAAAACAATTGAAAACAAATAAAACACTGCTATCTTATAGTGTTTTTGATGCTATTAAATTTACTTTTTGTTTAAATAAAACCGGACAATAAATAACGGAATTATGAATGTTGGCGTTTTTTACGGGACAGTCTGTATAGGATGTTCTTCTATATTTTGAAATCTTATACGAAGTTCCGATAGTATAACTTCACATAATGCATTCAATGTTTGCATTGCATCTACTCCAAGAGATCCTTTTCCTAAATCGGATTTTACGTTATTAACGTAGGTCACTAACATTTTATTATATAACAAGATTTTTGAAATCGATACACTTGTTTCGCTACTTATTTCATCAGTAATGTCTTTAAATGGCTTTAATATTTTGCAGGACCAAGAAATAATTTCGAAATCACAAGTTGATAATATATGAGTGGCGTTTGTAACGGCTATAGCTGATTGTAATGGATCTTTAATTTTTGTAACTCTATCAAACATATCATACGTGGAGTTCCATCTTGTACTTACGTCTTGTTTCATTTTCAGCACAGGAAAACCCATTTGCTTTTGCAGATTTTGTAGTTTTGCTGTTGCTATGGGACTTCGTTTAAAATATTCTACAATAGACTTCACTTTATTCTGTGTAGCCTTTATTTGATGAAGACCTTTTTGTACAATTAAATTTAACGAATGCGCAAAACATGGTATATGCTGCCACCTTAAGACACGGACTGCTGCTGTAATATTTGCTGCGTTATCTGTAACCACGGCGCAAACATTTTCAGAAATTTGCCAATCAGTTAAAGCTAACTTTATAATATTAGCTAAATTTTGTGCAGTGTGACTTACTTCGGTACAGTAACATCCCAATAGAACAGACACTAATTTATTTTCATCGTCAATAAAATGCGCTGTTAATGCTTGATAAGACTGATTACTAATTGACGTCCATCCATCAGTAGTAATAGCAATATGCTGAGTAGATGACAGTAATAACTCTTTAACTATTGTGTGAACTCTTGTATACAGTTGTGGTAATATCACGTTTGCTATTGTCTTTCTTGAAGGTGTATAATTGGGATTCAACATTTGTACGAATTTTCTAAATTCTCTATCTTCTACCAAACTGAACGGCTGATATTCAGCAACAATCATTGTTAATAACTGTTCATCTAATTTCACTGATTGTTGTTTAGATAAAGCCCTTCTTTGGAAATTTGTTAATGTTGTTTGAATAATTTTCCTTTTTTTGGTACAACGGATGTATTAGTACTGGTACTTGGAATTGCTAATTCTATATCAGAAGTAGCAATTGAAATATCTTCGGATACATTGGTTTCTGAATCCTTCACTGAAATATCTTCCCTTATCTCGTCCGTTAATGAAAATGGATGTTTTCATTTTAAATGTCTTGCTAAATTTCCAGTAGCTCCTCCTTTGTAGGAAAATGGACTATTACAAAAATTACACTTCGCAGAATTTTCATTTGTTACAGTAAAAAAAATCCAAATATCACTCCGTTTTCTTTCCATTATAAAATACTTTTTGAACACTTCTTTATATTTATACACACGTATGCACGACTAAACAACAGAAAAGGTGGAAGATTACTAATTCTTGCATACCCCCTTGAGAAATTTAGACCAACACCCTAAAATATTTATTTAAAACTTATCTTATTTTATAAATATACAACGACATCGACGGTATTCATTTGTCATTTTATTAATTATGGTGTTATGGTATAAGACGAAAAGTGCACTCTGTATACATACATTGTATGTATACATATATGTATAATACATAGTCACATTAGCCATAATTCAGATAAAAAATATAAACACACATATACATATCTATATATATGTGTCTCATATAATAAATATCAAATACCTACCTACGACCTTCGTCAAATAAAATTTATTGCTTTTTCAGTATATGTATATACGTAATATGCGTATCTCTACAATATTCAAAAGTCTTTAGAACGTAAACATCCCAGTAAGTTATGTGTCTGACTGTCTGAATCTGAATCACTAATGTTTAGATGGTTTACACTTCGAATATCGGAATATGATATGCCTTGACGCTAGCGAGAATCGGTACCGTACGCGTAAGGAACGAATTCAATAAAAGTATTGAATTCGTTCCTTCGGCCCGAGTTCAGACAAAGTTGCGGACCGGGTCCGATTATATCCAACAGCGGACCGAATCCTTTGGACCGGGTCCGGCTGGAACGACACAGCTCTACTACACATTATACTTTTGTGGACACCTTAAACTGAATGAATAGGAACTGCAATATATCTCGGTATCATTACGAATAGGGCTGGGCGATACCGACGTTTTCGGTATCGGGTACCGATACCAATCGAGGTATCGATACCTAGGTGTGTGCACGGTATCGATTCTGAGTACTGGAACCGGTAAAGTATCGATAGGTATCGATGCTTTGGAATCGATACCTTGGAATCGATACCTTAATTCGATACCTAGAAATCAGTATTCATAACCCGTTTTATATGTGTCGATTGTTTGATATCGGTTTCAAGGAATATGAAATTAATTTACCGATTCTACCATAACTACGGTATGAAATTTGCAATATTGTGAGATTTTTTTTTTGTAATAATTATAGTTATGTCATAATAAGGATATTTGCTACACACAATAATAACATCCTTTTAAATATATATTATATAATATATATAATGCATATATACTTAAAAATTCTTTACTTAAAAAGTTATTGCATATTTTATGTACATTTAAAAAAATGCACAAAGGTAAGCTACCCGATACATGGCTACCCGATACATCACTACCCGATACATCGATACTTAGCGAGTACTGGAATCGGTAAAGTATCGATAGGTATCGATGCTTTGGAATCGATACCTCGCTACCCGATACATCGCTATCCGATACATCGATACTTAGCGAGTACTGGAATCGGTAAAGTATTGATAGGTATCGATACTTTGGAATCGATACCTTAGAATCTATACCTTCGTTATATGACGTATCGGGGAATCGATACCAGTTATGGTGTCGGGTATTGGACGATGTATCGGTACTTCGCCCAGCCCTAATTACGAATATGCAGCCAATCCATCCCACCATAGTTGCCCTACGAGAATTCTCCATAGTTATTGAAAATAATAAAAATACTAACAACAGAAAGAGATGGACTAAAAAGAAGAAACGAAAACTACTCCAAAAATAAGGTAGTAAATTAAATTTAATATTTATAAAAAAAAGTTATAGGATAAATATACTATTTAAAACGGATTTTTTAAAATACTAAACGTTGTAACCAAATAACACTGAAAGAAACGAAACCAGAAACAATCCCTTATAGAAGAGAATAGAAAATTTACTATCTCAAGAACAATAAATACATATATGTATATGCATGTATAACAGCATGCAAACACGAGAATACACTTTGGAAATTAGCGGATATAATTTTTTAAGCGATTATTTCAACGAAGTCTAACGAAATAGTATATAAATGTATATTCCGTATTTCACGCCATTGTTAAATTGAATTTATGAATGAATTCACACAATGTACTATTCATAACGACGGAAATAAAAACACCTGCTCTAGGAATGCAATCGAGCAAGCAAATAGTGGGACTGTTATAACATGCATCTATACCTGATACCGCCACAACGTTTTATCGGGGCAATTGGTCATTCAATCACTTCAGTCCGCTCTCTGGTCATCACATAGCGATACTCATAAGGTTTGACATTAACTCAACGATATAACCTTGTCGAGTGGACAGGTGACACGACCATGATTTATGGTGGGGACATTTGTAAAGGTCCCCCTACATGGTAAATACCTGTTTTTGACAATAGCACACCTAGGTACTAAGTTAACAGCACAACGTCGAATACTTTCCAAACAGATCTCGTATATGTACATTGCTATATACATCTGTTGCATATTCATATTTACACCACCGAAATAATTTTCAGAAAAATCTTCGTGATATTTTTTATTCATACATGATTCATAGATGCGATAATCACCTTACCACGTTTTCAATGTCATATCCAATATGATATATACATTTTTTTTGGTTTGTTTATTTGATGGCAAGTAGGAGTAGATGAATTTTTTTTATAATTCTAATTGTCTAAGCCTCACCTTGAAAACCTAGCTCATTTAAGGTCATATTTAATTCGGGATAAATTAACTAAAAAAATATTTTGACATTACATGATTTTCGAAATGATTTTTTGCTAGATGTTATATTGTTAAAATAAAAAGAAATTATGATTTACATCGCAGCTGCAACTTAAACAATAATAGATTCATATTTCTCACACTATCTGGAGAAAGCCATTTGTACAATTAATCTCCAAAGTGTTTGGCATTTATCGAAAATTATTGCGAATTAATAATGCACACTTGCCAATTGATAAAACATAAATATGTAACAACACCGATTTAAAATATTGCGAATGTAACATGTTGTATAATAATATAATTATCGAACGATAATGACCTTGAAAGAACGTCTTACGTAGTGCACGAGTCTAGTTTTTCATATACAAGGGTTGTTTGATAAGTTCGTGTCGTTGTTGCAACAGTATTTTTAAATCAAGGTGATCATTTCATTAGCACAAACAATAAGTTTGGTTGTTTATCAATTATGATGTATATGGTAAACGTAATTTCGCTTGATGTTGTTCAACCGATGTAATGCCGAGATTATTCAGTATTATAGGGATATTAATTGAAAGTTTATATCATAATTTTTTACCATTTTAATATTTCTTGAAATTAATACTATTACCTTGAATTTAAATAAGAATCAGGGGAAAATATTCAAGCTTGTCTTAAAAGTTTAAACTTACTAATTATTTATAGTTAACGTGTCATAGTTAACATATTATTTGATCAGAAGTTAACATATATCCTATTATTAGCCTATTTGTTCATGTAGATGTAATTTCAAATTATTTTTATTATTCAACTAATATATTTGAAGTATTTTTTGGAATCAAAGTTTGAATGTTTTTAGGACTTCCTATCGTAATAATAATATTAGTAGAATTTGAATAATCTAAGTAACTAAGATTATGCTTATTTTCTTAAAATTTGGATTAGTTTTCCGGTCCACCATGGTGTTTTGAATATTCGGAATAGTCTTATCTGTTTTTTTTTAAGTCGAGAAAAGGCGGGTTTATAAGTCATTATTTGTTTGAGTGTTTAACACTTTAACCCCCACTGCATTTTAGGTAACTTTTTGTCCCAGTTCAAGGGTATTTTTTTTTGTTATACAGATTGACTGAAGTAACGGTGGAAATTGCGAAGCGTATTACACACACTAGCACACGCATATTTACACGTACATGTGACTTTAATGCCCGTAGGTGTAGTGTAGTTACACTAGTGGGTATACATTCGTCAGTATTTAATATATGTTTAGTACAGCAGAATGAAAGTGTCAATGTACAGATTTGCTTTAAGGAATTGCAGCTCCTGTTATAATAATTGATGTATGTATGCGTTAACATTGAACTGAAACAAAACTCTTTAAAAAGTGCAACTAAAATAAAATTATTAATGAAAACTAAATAAAATTCTTGTAAAAAAAAACGAAATAGAATTCTAAATGAAATGTACAAAATTTATTTTAGTTTTTCGCGAGAGTTTGCTCAGATGCACGCATCGAGATGCGAACAACGAATATCATCCCCACTCTCCACATACCCCACTACATATGAGTGAAAGCCATCCCTACCAGTATTCTTGAAAATTGTTATACATATACGTATATGTAACAAGTGTTCATTTGAAAAGTCAATCTAGTAGCATGTGATTTACTGAGAACATTTTGAAGTATGTCGTAAATTAAAATTTATTAATTAACCTGCGAAGTCGTATATTTTGACAGTTTCATACATACAAATAAATAACAAATAATAGGTATTTATTGAAAACTATAACAAATGTTGAAAATGTTGTCCTTCAAGATCAATGCACTTTAAAATCCTCCGTTCAAAATTTCTGATGATATTCTGCAACATTACTGGATTGTTATTAATTTCCATGCATTTTTGTTCGATTCTCTGTAGCATATCATTCAAATTCAATATTGGTGTTCGAAATATGTTATTTTTTAGATAAGGCCACAAAAAGAAGTCGCAAGATGTTAAATAGCATGAACGTGCAGGCCAGGCAATTTAAGTATTTCGACTAATTATACGCTCATCAAAAAATTCTATTAAATAAGCCAAAGATTCTGCAGTACAGTGACAAGGTGCTCCGTCTTGTTGGAAATATGCATTTTGAAGTTCATCATCATGCAACTGATTGACAAATGCTTGTAAAATTTCCGTACGGTACCTTTGAGCATTTAACGTTCCCTGAAGAAATATTGGTCCAATGATTCGCCTTTGGTTTATCGCTGCCAAAACACCAATTTTCTCTGGATGTAGCGATTCTTCATTAATTACATGTGGATTTTCACTACTCCAAATTCTTGTATTTTGTGAATTTAGGTATCCCGTTTTATAAAACCATGCTTCATCAGTAAAGATGACTTTGCGAAAGGTCTCCATTATTGTTCATATTTACAAACCAATTACAAAACTGTAGTCTACGTGGGTAATCAATTTCTAACAATTCTTGTACTGCTGTGACACGGTGAGGATAAAGTTGCATATCTTTTTTTAATAACTTGTGAGTTGTACCAACAGAAAGGTTTATTTGTTGACTCAAATGTCGAACAGATGTTTGTGGTTCATTTTCCATTATTTCTTCAACACGATTGACAACTTGAGGTGTACGTTTCTTAACTGCTCCGCTGCCTGATTTTCTTAAGAGACTACCAGTTTCAGAAAAAAGTTTTAAAGTTCTATCCAAAGTATTCTTAAATTGTATATAATCTATTACAAAATGTGGAAACTCAACTTGCAATTCTACCATGCAATCTTGAACAGAATAAACCCATAAACCATCAATTTTATTACCACTTCGAAAATAAGCCTGGACTAAAAAAAAATTTATGTTCTAAAGTGAAAGCCATTTTAAAACTGAGAAGCAATTTATTTAAACCAGAATCGACGCACGATTATTTTATGCACTAACTGATATTTGTGATTGACTTTATCAAATGTCATTTGGATTTACGTTTACGGAACAACAAACACATATTAATATATTTGCGTCTTATTTTATCAAAATTTCAAAGTAACCTAGATTGACTTTTCAAATAAACACTTGTTATACGAGTATGAGTGTGAATTTGAAGTTAAATATCTCTTTTTAACTACGCCAATTTGTATAGTGTTTATAGATGTCTTAAGGTTGAGTGGGTCTAATTAGTAAATTTAATTTTTTTTTTCAAATTGTAGCCGTTTCCTAATATAATGTCACGTGGGGTTGGTATAAAGTAATGTTGTGTTTTAGTTCCATGGAACCCATGTGTACCAAATTTGGACACAACGCAGATATACATTGCACCTCAAAAATAAAAAGTAAAACTCAGTACTTTCGCCATCCATTTATTATTTTATTTATTTTAATTATTTAGGGTTACACTTTGCTAACTAAGGAAACATGTTAAATACAGATTTACGTTTTGACAGGCTGGACAGCTGGTGGAGACCGTCGCGTTTTTCATACCATGGTTTCTTCCGTACTTCTGTACTTCTCCGATAAGGTTAAATAGAATTCACAAGTTTTCTGTTGACACCAACCTGCGCAAAAATATAAACGTCATGTGCTACAGACAGTCCAAAAAATATCGGTCTAGGATACGTTCATAAGTAGAGCTGAGGATGTTTGCGGTACGGCAGGACCGTATGTAGTGCATCCCCACATTTAACTATTTATCTAAATATTCTCTGAAATGATTTGCCGGATCTCATAAATTAATAGAGTGATATTTTAGTATGCACTGGATATTGTTATTATACAAAATCATAATAGCCATTTGTATTTATGGATCATAAATAATAATACGCATGTATTTGTAATTGGTTGTGAATTCAATTTAAACTTAAAACGAATCGTAATATTTTAACGACAAGCCGTCCTTACAATACATGCATTCGAGACAAAGTGTGATTTATGCGATTTATTAAAATCTTGTCACACAGCCTTTCAAAGCCTGGCAGCACATATTTTGCATATATTTTATATATACTACCTACTTGAACTAGGTGAATGAAGTTAGAAGTTATAACTTATAACTTCTAACTTCATTCACCTAGTTCAAGTAGGTAGTATATATAAAATATATGCAAAATATGTACTGCCAGGCTTTGAAAGGCTGTGTGACAAGATTTTAATAAATCGAGGTTTCTTTTGTTTTCGTAGCTTTTATTGCATTTGGTTATAAAAATAATATAATAAATAGTAATAAACACAGCTTCTAATCTAGTAATATATTATCAGAATGTGTTTTTCTGGATTTTAGTTAAATTTACACCTTGTTTTAGAATATTGTGAATGAACACTTTACAATTGACTACTTACAACATGGAAATTCAATGAAACTAAAACTTCAACACTAATAAAAGGTCTTTGTTGTTTATAATAATAGTTCTTAACGACAGTAATAACATTTTCTAAGAATAGGGGCTTTACTTCAGCTCCAAAATGTCCATTTTCGATCAATTATGGAAGTTATTCGTAGAGTTGCACACTTTGTCTCGAATGCATGTATTGTAAGGACGGCTTGTCGTTAAAATATTACGATTCGTTTTAAGTTTAAATTGAATTCACAACCAAATACAAATACATGCGTATTATTATTTATGATCCATAAATACAAATGGCTATTATGATTTTGTATAATAACAATATCCAGTGCATACTAAAATATCACTCTATTAATTTATGAGATCCGGCAAATCATTTCAGAGAATATTTAGATAAATAGTTAAATGTGGGGATGCACTACATACGGTCCTGCCGTACCGCAAACATCCTCAGCTCTATTCATAAGTGATTAATTTAAACATATTTTTAATTAGAATAATCTTATGTATACAGAAAATAATGTATATATTTTATACTTCTAAATTATGGTTCTTAACTAAAAAATTGCTTCTGCAACAAGCAAATATACTTTATAAGTATAATACATGCATAAACTTATACTTATATACTTACAGCTTATATGTATGAGTTAAATTTCGGAAGCGTTTGAAATTTTAAAAAAATTATTTGTTTGTGGTTTTTTACATTACAATACAATATAGATTATAACTAGATTACACTTGAGGATTATTAGCGATCTGTGTCGCGTAACAGTTACACTAATAACTCTGCTTTACTAATGCATTGCCCATCTTATACAAAAACGCAAACTTGTATATCCATTTTTATTTGTTTCAAAGTTACAGATCTATGAATGTGATTGCCAGATTATGAAAAAAAATGTAATCCTAAAGTCAATAAAAACTGATTTTATTTAAAAAAGTTCAATTAATAATATTTTCCAAGTGTCCACCTCCTTGTTGGACGCAGGCTTGTGCCCGTAAGCCAACAGAAGAAGTACGAATTTCATACTTGTTTTGTCGGATTTGCTCGGCAGCCAGGTGAATACGATCCAACAACTCTTCTCTTGTGTTCGAAACTTGCGCGTAGACTAAATTTTTCATGTACCCCCATAAATAAAAGTCAAGGGGATTAAGATCGGGTGATCTGGGTGGCCATGCAACAGGACCACCTCGACCAATCCATCTTGGATAATGAACTCAATTTCGGACAGCAATTCCGAAATGTGGTGGTGCCCCATCCATGTGAAACCACATGTCTCGTCGAACATTCAGGGCGACATCCTCTAAAAGACCTGGCAGTTTGTCAATAAGAAATTGAAGGTAATTGTCCGCATTTAACATCCCAGGAAGAACGACAGGACCAATCAACAAGTCATCGATTGGGGCCGCCCAAACGTTAATAGAAAATTCATGTTGAAATTTAGATGGGCGTATAGCTTTGGGATTTTCTGATAACCACCCGTGCAGGTTTCTCAGATTTGTAACACCACTTCTCGTGAACGTAGATTCATCTGTCCAGAGGACTGTTCTGCAGAAATTAAAATGAAGCCGTGACTGTCTTAATATCCAGGTAGAATAAACTAGATGAGCATAGTGGTCTGCCTCAAGCAAGCCATGTCCCCTGCGATAGTGATATGGAAATAAGCCCTCAAGTTTCAAAATTCGCCAAACTGTCGTTCGTGGCACTCCTAGTTGTCTAGCGATTCGACGTACACTGATAGTTGGATCCCTTGTAACAATAGCTATTGCTTCTTCCTCTTAAGTCTGCTGGCAAATTTACTCCTCGGTCGAAAAGATAATCACGCAGTCCGCATTCCCGAAATTGTCTGTGTACTTCCAGAAACGTTCTGTAACGAGGAATACGCCTACCGGGAAACCGATGTCGGTATTCAATAACTGCTTGACGTGCATTGCCGTTACAGTAGCCATACACAAAATGCATGTCCGCATACTCTTGAGAAGAAAATCGGTAAGGCATTTTGAATAAAGAAAACGTGTCCACTCACTAATAAGCTGTTGTATGAACTAAAACGTAATGTAAATCCTTTATTAAAAAATGCAACGTTAACAGTCATCTGAACATTTGTGTATTGTATGATATTCATGGTTCAGCACTTACGAAATAAGTAAAAACATTTTTTATCATAAATCAATTTCCAGTACTCTTTTTTGTAGATCTCCAAGAAATTACTGTATGCACTACGACACGTGTTTATTTATTTTAGGATAACATTTTATTATGCGACATTAACAATCAGAGGCCTGTTATTGAATCGTATAACTTTTTTTAAATAAAATCAGTTTGTATTGACTTTAGGATTACATTTTTTTTCATGATCTGACAATCACATTCATAGATCTTTGAAACAAATAAAAATGGATATACAAGTTTTGCGTTTTTGTTACTTGAAATGAAGTCTACTTTACATTCCTAAAATTTAAAAACAACGGACACTTGTATATATACAAAATGCATTTACTTTATACAGTGAAAAAATTCAAAATATTGAAAAAGTATAAACTTGAAGTTAATTATATCACCTATAATTAAAGTGAATGCTTTGGCACACCACAGTAAACATTTTTTATTCATATTAATTATTACAATATATTCTAAACTTTGTTCTGTAAAGTGGGCGCTTTTGTTAGGCAGTATATTTTTAAATATAGAAAAATTTCGCTCAATATCAAGAGTTAGTGAGTGGCGCATAGAAATAATAATATTTAAATTTAATATATATTATTTAAGCGAAACCGACTCTGTCTCTGCGCCTGCATGACTCATTAGAGGATAGCGTCTGTTCCGCAGTCTAATAATAACAAATGAAAAAAGAAATTGTGATAAAAGTTGTAAAGTAACAGAGATATTCACATTTACTTACAGTTGCTGCAACAATACGAATTAAATGCGGATTTCATAGCGAATATTCTTACCACAGATGAGACACAGCTTACACATAATGGCATGTACATCTTTCGAAATACTCACATATGGGGTATGGAAAACCCACACGCTAATGTTTTTACGAAATTATTTACCAGAACTTTAAGAAGAGGTGCCTTTAAACATGCGTCACCACTTGTGGTTTTTGCGTGATGGTGCTCCACCTCATAACAGTTACGAAATGCGCGAGTATTTAAATAATACGTTTGGTGACCGATGAATAGATAGAGGTAGGCCTATTGCATGGCCACCTAGATCACCCAACTTGAATTTGATGAACTTTTATGATGGGGACATGTCAAAAATATGGTGTACAATAATGATAAGGAAGTTGAAAACATTCAATTATTGACCATACCTCTTCAATATGCTGCAGACACAACAAGCAGACAAGATATCCGAGCGTGTTATAACTCGTAGATACGGCGAGCATAAACTTGTATTCAAACAGGAGGCGGTAACTTTGAACATTCGCTCTAGGAGGTCTTTCGTTGTTGCTCGCATAAGTGTGAATATATCTGTTACTTTTACTCTGTTACTATTTTCAGTTAAAAATAAAGCTCCATTTTTTTTTAATCGCCCTGTGGTATAGTTAAGTGGTTTTTACCCAGTCATGTATGTTTCAAATTATTTTGTTATCTACGCATTCGGTTCGCCCGACAAGTAGTGAAGACACGATAATACAGTTTTTTATAGATATGGTTGTTACCGTCTATAGAAACACGTTGCTTAGTTCGGCAGTTATTATGTAGACGGCGCTGAATATTCTTTCACGCTCTGTCTTAATAATTTCTGGTTGATAGCAAGGTAGTTATGTTTGGTTGAATGTATCTCTTCTCCAGCAGGGGCGTACCGACGATCCTGTAGAAAGGTGAAATACGTATCTGCGTCTCTGGAGAGGAGATGCATTCACAAATATATAACTTGTATTGTGTTCTTCACACCCCATTTTGAATAATATTTTATATTATTAAAAATACTTTTGTATTATAGCAAAATGAATTCACAACTTCTATATGGGAGAAAAGTCGCCTATAAACCTACCTATCGGCTTAGCGGATACTAGCCTAATCACTCAACTGTCATACATCAGATATGATATTTCTAATTGTTTATGTTTTTACTTAGGGAATATTTAATTTAAGAAACATTATTTTTCTTTTTATTATTAATACTGATTACTTATTTAAAAGCTTAAGTAGATTGTGTTGTTTAAAACTACTTAGTGTAGTTCATTTTATATTGATTTTTTTTTCCTTTAAATTTAGCATCTACTGCTAAAGTTCAATTTGATCCGTTTTATGGAATAAATAACGAAATAAAATATAAAATCGATTATTTTCTTCTTAAAAAAGATATTTGTAAGCAAAGGTAAATATAACATCTTGGTTTCCTCAAAATAAGATTGAAACTTTATTTAATTTTTTTTTAGATTAGTGATAGCTTCCTGTTTTTTTTGTAGCTTCCCATCGTGTTTTTTCCGTTTTCTTATTAAATAATGAAAAAATGCATGGTAGATTTTAACAATAATATGCAAGTCATAATATGATTAAAATACATGCTACAGATTGTTTAGTGTATCAACCTCTTTTTTTGTTGTTCAGTAAACAATATTATTTAATAAAATATACACTATCGCTCAAAAGTATTTGGACACTCTTTTTTCATAATAATTATCAAGTTATTTACCGCAATAATCCTATAATTTAAAGTTATTTTTATTATTAATATGCGTATGGTATGCACTTAATTTTTGGCAATGTTAAAGGAATACAAAATATAACAATCATATAAAAAAAGTAGCAAAAATCAACCCTAGAATAGACAAAACCAAAGAAATGAAAATTCGAAACGAGGCAAACGAAAAAAATATTGCATTCCTCAAAAAGATATACAGTGTACTCTCTCTAAAGGGGACAGCCATGGGACTGAAAAATTTGTCCGCTTATGAGAAGTGTCCGCTTATGAGAAAAGTACAAAAAGAGTAAATAATAATTTGTAATATATTTATCTTTAAACAACTTTATTTCCAAAACAAGAATATATAAATATTAGATAAAGTAAACAGAATTTTCATTAACATTTTTGCGAGAAGTAAAGAAAACAAAATTTGTTATGCAAGGTATTCAAATAGATTTAAAAAAGTCAGAAATTTTAGCTTGGCGCGTTTTTCCTTTAATTTCATTAGCTTGGAGATGTATTTGAAGATCAGTAAGCAATTGAACACCTTTAAGGTCGCTGTGATACAAAGAGAAAGCCTTTAGTTTTCTTATAGCTAAATAAGTCTCTTTATAGGAAGTTAACTTGTCTTTAATTTGACTTTCTAGCTCATCTTCAGACGAGTTGGCGAGCGTTTCTTGGGAAGCAATTAACGTTTCAGTATTAATGTTTTCCACATCTTCATCATTAATGAAGACTTCATTATCTAAATTAATATAGTCTTCGACGTCAATTTGGATTTGGCTCTGAATTTAATTAATAATATTGGAGAACTGAGCAAGTGCTGATAGTGGAAGCTCATCTTCTGCGGTCCAACCGCTATCGTCATTTAGGATATCTGTTTTCTCAAAACCAGCTTTCCTGAAACAAGGTTTTATTGTCTGGGGACCCACTTGCTCCCACTCTATGTGTATGAAATAAACGACATCTAACAAATTTATTGATTTTGATAAATCCAAAGCAGAATTTGCGTCTTCCATTTGCAGCAAAATATTTTTAAAAAATAACGATTTGTACAAAAACTTTAGTGATAGGGGCCATATAAATAATGGTACACTTGGTACACCATAGGCAAAAAAAAACTGTAAATGATTGTAAAAGAATTCCACTTAAAGAATACAGAAACGAGAGAAAAACATTGAAAAAATATCTAAATTAGAAAAATATATAATCGCCGCTTGTTGACTTCAAAAAGAAATAAAACAAATGATGTATGAGGAGGAGGTATTGATAATTAGTTACCCTACCATAAAAAAACGCCGCAATATTTTAGTACAAAGTTTATTTATTCAATATAATCTCCTTTAAGACTTGGCATTTAGCGCAATGTTCATAAAGTAATTTTAAGCCCTTTAACAAATTCTTTGTCTTGATCTATAAACCACTCTAGGCAAAATGCTTTCGGAGGAAATAAAAAAATGTCGCAGGTAAGGCCGGGCGATTTGGGGGGCAACCAACCTTCTTCCGCCACAACCGTTCCGCAATCTTTTTTCAACTTCCAGGTAGAAAGCTTGGTTATTGCCTGACCCTCTGGAACAAACTCTGAATGGACTCCTTCTGTTATCGAAAAAACAAAACAACATTGTTTTGACGTTTGATTTCACATGACGAAGTTTTTTGGGGCCGTGGCGGACTTGAAGTCTTCCATTGACTTATTGTTGCTTCGTTTCAGGGTCGTAATTATTCGTCAAAGTTTGGATCATTTCAGAATGTTATTTTAGTTCAGCAGTCTAAGTACGAATTTGGCAACCACCCTATTTATCCTCAAATCTTCTATTAAAATTCAGAATGATTTCGCAAATCATCCGGGTCGACCCGAAGAAAATGTTGGAAAACAACATCTTCATCAGTTTGGCCCGTGGATATACGACCAGAGCAAGGTGCGTCATCAATTGACATTTCACCTCTTTTGAAACGGGAAAAACACTCAAACACTAGAATTTCCCCAATAGCATCATCTTTGTAGATAGACCGTTTCAAGCTGCGGTAGTTTTTCCGACCAAGAAGCAAAACTTTACGGCCACACGCTGTTCACGAGAATCACCACAAAAAGACAAGCACATAAAACAACTGTCACTAAAAATTCACACAAACCGAACGGAGCTTTTTTTACTGACGACGCTTGGCTTACTGAGTGGTATGAATGGTAGTCTATACACACCTAGCGGCAGAACGCGGTACTACAAAAACTACCACCCACCCACCCACACCACAACATTAGTTCGATTTCTTTTGGGCACCCCCTCGTATTTAATAAAAGTTGACATTGACATAACTTAACGTTCAAAATCATTGCCATTTGCCATTACTTTCATAGCCAGGTGCATTACATAAATTGTTTGTGTACCGACGTTATGTGAATTTAGATATAATTAGTCCCCAATCAAAAGCACCGTGTCTGTCTAATGAAACGGGTTCAAACCCTGGTCTAGTCAATAATATCGATGACGTTTTTTCGGTTCCAGCTAGACTCAGGCTGACAAAAATGAGTACTTGGAGCTAAATTATAGGTAATAATAGGGGGTCGGTGTGTAAGGCTAGTCCCGTTACCATTCTAGTATACCGAACGGCTCAAGTCGTAACAAGCCGACCATGTTATACCCAAGGGCCTGCAAGGGTGTTGCTATGAGTGCTAATGCGATGAAACTCCTTTAACCCATTTGTTTCCACAACTTTTTTTTTTACAAAATTTCAATAAGGTCGTTTTTTTCTTATTAAAGATATGCCCAAAGAACAAAATATGACAGTTTTTCGATAAATTTTTGAATAGAATATGAAAAAAAGGTATGTACTCAAATGAGTACAACGGGAATATAGGGACGTTAATGAAAATATAAATTATATAATATTTAGCTAATTTATTTTAGTGATTTACAATAGAAAATGTTATTCACTATGGAACTTTATAAAACATTCCCTTTCTAAACAAAGTGTAACATTACACTTCATGCAAATCCACCTAGCTCGTTGATGGCACTTGCGACAGTGCAATTGCTTTTCAATTTTTTTGGGAAAATGCCCTCTTTGATCTTCTACAATACTTCTTGGGACAGTGCTTGGGTGCCTGGAGTGTTGAGCTTTCTCAAAAACTCTTAAGTAATGCCTTGATATACTTCTTATAAAGTTGAGCAAATCCATATTACCGCCTGCCAATGAATGTAACCTCCAGGTGTTGATTGCTGCAACATTCAGCATGCGGGTCCAAAGGGGCCACCACCACTTCTTACCTTGGATGGACACTCGGTAATTATTTACAGATTGGTCTAGCAAGTCTACGCCGCCCATAGCTGAATTATAATTGGCAAAGAGACGAGGTTGAGGTACATCAATTTTTTCTTTCTGTTCCTTGGACCAACGTTTTACATTTGAAAGGGGATGAATACTGTCGTAATTGGTCATCATAGACACGATACTGTTGTCCTTCCATTTTACTAGAAGTAATGAATGTTCTTTATCGTATTTGTATTGAAAAAAACCGCGATTTTCTTTTTTCAATTGCTGCTGATCAGGCAAAGGACTTTTTTTGTGCGATTGTCCCTCACTCTCCCCGTCGCTCTATAGCCCAAGTCCCTAAGAGTTTTCAACAAACCGTGACCTGTGAAGTAGTTGTCGAAAAATATTATATGATCTTGCGGTTCTGTCACTACTTCTAATAAGTCCAACACAACTTTAGACCCTAAAGGCAAATTTTGATCCGTCCCTTTTCTATTTTGTTTTGCCCCACAGTAGGTATCGAACTGATAGCAATAACCAGAAAAACTGCAAATCATCCAGTCTTTATAGCCGAAACGCACTGGCTTTCCACGGATAAATTGTTTTGACGAGTGATGTCCGAAGTATTTTACCATAGCCTCGTCAATGGAGAGCTTGTCATGGAATATACCCCACTGCAGGAATCGCTTATTCAGTTTTTCCATGAGAGGACGAATTTTATACATCTTGTCGTTTTTATCAACTGTTTCGTTATTTGCTAAATGAAAGTATTTTTTCATTTCATAATATTTATTGCGGGACATACTACCTCTAACTAGTGGTATGGTTAGATCTTCATCTGTACACCAATATAATTTCTCTTTTGGTAATCGATGATATCCAGTGAATAATAAGATACCTATAAATATTTTTATCTCGTTGTTTGTTACAGTAAATGAATGATTGTTTTGCTGAGCAGCATATCTCTGGGTTTCTTTGGTAATATAAGTTATTATTTCATCGTCAAATAATTTTTCAAAAATCTGGACAGGATTTAGTCCTGCTAATTCTTGTTTGACAATATCTTCGCGAGCTAAATATCCATTTCCTTGGTTCATTGTGATATCAATTATTTCATCAGTCCAATTTGGTTCTTTTTCTGCAATTTTTCCCTTTTTCGTAGATGATTCGCCAGTATTACTAATACTGCGTAACATAATCAACGGAATACATATTATCTTCTGGGTCACTCTCTGTACTGTCCTGAGAAAAAATTTCAACAGCACCAGGAACATCGAATGGGAGGGTATCTGCTTGAATATCATCTTCATCGATATCGTCCTCATCTGTTTGATAATCGGCATCCGGTGGTATTATAACGATATCAATATCAATATCATTTTCATTTTCAGTAATATCGTCTATGGCAGCTTGCAAATTCTGGTAGGATCTGCCATAAAACATATTAGTGCTGATGGGCTTGGGATCCATAGTAATTTATCTACAAAAAATAAATACAGCTCTAACAACGTATTGTTCCCGCTGTACTCATATGAGTACACCTATATGTAAATATGAAAAAATACCAGTGCATGTATTGTATATAAAATTCACAAAAATAATAGTAAAACATACCTAACTAATTTTAGTAGAATAAAATATTTTTTTTTATAGATAGGTAAAAAATAACAAAGTTACACAGTCACACTGGCACAATTTGTAGCAAAAAGTAAGGTTACGTTTTCCATACATAAAAGCGACATCTAGTGGCCAATTTCTAAAAGAATATTCCTTCTTTAGTGTACTTTGCACCGCCACTAAGCATAGAACTCTGAATGTACCATATGGAGCCTAAAAAAATATTTCATTAACCGTACTCAAATGAGTACACTGGGAACAAATGGGTTAAAGTAGTCCATTTCTGAGTGAACACACCAACTTTAACGGTATGTTAATTTTTGGAAGAATTTCCGAAAATTTTCTTTCTTAAGGGTGTTAAGTATGATGAAGGGATGACTTCAGTGGAGTCAAATCGCTTCCCTTTCAGCAAATTTTTCAATTTAGGAAACAATTGGAAGTTGGGAAGGTTTCAGAAGCACAGACGTTTTGAATTTTACCAAAAACTCCCTGATTAAAAACGCACAATGTGTTACCATGGTGGAGAATCCAATTCTTTGTATTACCTGAGTGTAAGAGTTTTCTTCTGCAGATTTTAGCGTAAACACCCAAGGACTAGCATATTTGATTGACTTTATCTTCCCAGGGCCATATTCATGATGATACACAATACCCGCAGAATCGAAAAAATAACATTGTCAAATCCGATCGAGTTTGATGCGCTTTTTCGGCCGCGGTGAGCCTGGACTCTTCTACTGAGTTAATTGTACCTTTGTTTCATAAACCCATGATTTGTCAGCTGTAATAACTTTATTCAACAAATCTGGGTTACTTTTGGCCCAATTTAGTTCTTGGGACACTTGAAGTCAAGTCAGTGTTCTTTCTGCTTGTCCTCACAGCAATTTGAGAATTAATTTCGAAGACACTCGACGCACCCTCAAATCTCCAGTTAAAATTAACTGAACTGCGTAAAAACTTAGATTCAGTTCATTACCTATTTCCCTAATTGTAAGTCGACGGTCAGAGCATATTAAATCGCGATGTTTTCGTTGGTTTTAGAAGTGGTAGGTCTGTCAGACCGAGGGTCATCATCGACTGATTCGCGGCCAATTTAAAATTTGTTGATGCAGATAGTTACAACAAATAACAGAAAAAGCACTAGTTAAAAATGAACAAATTTTTTTAGCTTTTCTGGACATGAAAAAAGCATTTGATATGGTTGATAGAGAAGGAATTTGGCGGAACTTAAAGAACAAGAATGTAGAAGAAGAACTTTTGAAGGTAGTACAAAGTTTATATGAACATACAATTAACCAAGTAAGAACAAGAAATAAAACCTCAAAAATTTTTGAAACAATGATGGAGTGAGACAGGGGGGAGTACTGAGCCCATTGCTGTTTATAAGTGTGATGGATGAAGTCATAAAGGCCAGTTGGACAAAAGCAAGAAAGTATATTGCAGGGTATAGAAATATGCAAGCAGTAAGAGTAGAAGCATGTGTATTCGCGGACGATATAGTGCTTATAGCAGAAACAGAGAAAGACTTAGAGAAGAACATAACAATCTGGACAGAAGAATTAAAAGCATACAATCTAAGAATAAACACTGAGAAAACTAAAGTGATGGCAGTAACAAATAATACAGCGAATATTAACATTAACATTGAAGGATATAGAATCGGACACAAGTAGACGTTTTTAAGTATCTAGGGACAAACTTAAATAGTAAAGCAACTCAGGAAGATGAGATAAGCGCCAGAATAAATTCAGCAACCAGATTGTACTATGCCCTCTACAAAAACTTTTTGAATAAAAAAGAGATAACAATAAGAACAAAAATGACTGTGTATCAAGCAGTATACTTACCAGTCTTAACCTATGGAGCAGAAAATTGGATACTTGATGAAAGACAAACAAAACGATACAAGCCAGTGAAATGAAGTATCTGAGAAAACATTAGACGTTAGAAGAACAGACAAAAAAAAATGATGACATTAGACGGATGCTGACATACAAAACCATTAAGAACTAGAGTAGAAGAAAAGAAACTGAAATGGTGGGGACACTTGATCAGAATGAATGAAACTAGACAGGTGAAGCGGGTATGGCAGGCAAGGAAAATTGGGAAAAATCGGAGAGGACGACCCAGAAAAACGTGGAACAGCAGTATGGATGAACTTCTGAAAAAAAGAGGAAAAACATGGAACGAGGCGAAGGACCTAGCCAGAAACAAAAAAGAGTGGCGTGAATTTGTAGAACAGAATTAAGAGAACTTTACACCTCGACACCTTCGGGTATGAGAGGTCTTTGATTATGTATGTATGTATGTATGATGCAGATAGTAATATTTGATCGGCTCAGATCTTTATGCCCGAATGCTATTTTAAACAGCTCGTAAGTTTCCGAAGTTGATTTCCCAGTTTTAAAACAAAATTTTACATAAATTCTTTGTTAGGTTTTTTCATGCATTTTCCAGATTGATAAATTCGCCGAGAACTGAAAACACTAATAACGTGGTTATATTTTTAGAACATTTGAAGGACGAAACAAGGTTTTTTCACATGCGCAGGAAAATATGGCCTCGTATTGAGCAGTGGCTTAAAAATTTTCGAGTACACCTCGTGAATATTTCACGTTTATGTTTCCAGTACATGCACTTCACGGAATTCTAATAAATTTTCACTCTAATAATAGTAATAATAACTAATAACCTATAATAGCAATAATAACTAATGTAATGTTATTCCAGATAATATTAAATTAATTTCATAGCTGACTGAATCTCACCTTATTTCCGCCTATTTATTAAAGCTCAATCCAGAACATTTTCTCTTTATAGCTTTCGGATTTCGAGATTTCGCCTAAGTTTTTATTGCAGTAAAAAGTATTTTTTTTACGTACATAGTATTAGTTCTTTAACCGCATCATCTATACCAAATTTTACTTGAAATATTCATACAAGAGAGAATTGACGTGCGATAATTAATACAAAGTATTATCAAAATAAGCAACTAAGTAATCTAAGCATTATGATTTAATATAAATAGTTTCAGAAATGCAACACGTCAAAATATGTTTTAAAAAAATAAAAAAATTCGAAACTTATAGTCTCGAAAAACAGAAGAATATTTCATTTTGAAGTATAAGAAAACACTTAATTGATTTGCTTAAATACTTTAATAACACTGTGTGTAATTTTTTAAGTCATGGAAATATAACCTTATACGGACACCACTACGTGATAAAAGACCAAAAAAAAAGACCCGTGTCTCCCAGTTTTGCCCCAAGTCATGCACTTTTTTTTTATGGGCCCCCAAAGATTTGGGGCCTCGGTGTCATTTTTGCAAAAAACTGATCATTTTCTCAGGCTCATATCTTGCAAACCGTTCGGAATTTTGATTTACTCTCTCAGGCAAAGTTGTAGCTCTTGTCATAAAGAACAAAAATTGTGAACATATAAAATCAAAAAAACTTCATCGTCAAGATCAAAATCGCAAAAAACTTAAAAAAAATCGATTTTTTTTTACCTTTTTTACCCTGTTCAGGCCCATAGGTAGCAAACCGTTCAAAATTCAAGGAAACAATCAACTACAAAAATGTAGCTAAGATCTCAATAAACAACTTTCTAGAACATATGAACTTCCTAGGAATGATTCTTAACACCGTTTAGGTAGCGCTTAGGTAGCCGCAAAAGTGAAAAATTTCCCGAAAATTTTTTAATTTCATTTCTTTTTCTTTACTTCAACATTGATATACTATGCTATCTATTACAAAAATAATAAAAAAAAAATTCGTATTATGTTTATAATGTTGATGGCCCTGGACTTGCAAATCGCACTCTCTTAAGTTGTGGATCCAAATCGTCGTCCGAATCTGACTCTGATTCAGAACTTATGGTGTCCACAGGCACGTTGCTTCCAGACTGCCCTCCATCATCAGCTTTTTCTTCTTCAAATACTTCATTAACATCATACATTAACATTTGTATCGTTTTTCCATGGGCATTGTGGTTTGGTGAAACCGTTCTCCTTGCTAATCGGATTCGGTAGGGAGTTGTTTGATAAAATCGTCAAAATGAAAATGAAGAAAATGCAGCTTTAGTGTCATCGATGTGCCGATTTTCTTAAAATAATACAGCATTTCTTTCACCCATTCTCTTGCTTCCGGTTCCGCGTCTCGATCCCCTCCCAAGACTCTGGTGCATACACGCTGAAAGTAAATCCATGCCATTGAATGATTTTCATCAAGCGATGAATCAAAGTTGCTCTTGAATAGCTTTCTAATGTCAGGGCCATTAAGTACGCCTGTTAAATGAAGACAAAAAATAAAGACAGAAAAGAAAACATTAACATAGTGCAAAAGTATTTTTAATAATATAAAAAATATTATTAAAAATGGGGTGTGAAGAACACAATACAAGTTCTTTTATGTATTTTTGAATGTATCTTCTCCAAAGACGTAGATACGTATTTCACATTTCTACATGATTGTCAATACGCCCCTGTTGGAGAAGACACATTCAAACAAACATAACTACGTTACTATCTAGCTGAAATTATTCAGACAGAGCGTGAAGGAATATTCAGCGCTGTCTGCATAACAAGAGCCGAAGCAGACGTGTTTTCTATAGTCGGTAACAACCGTATCTATAGAAAACTGTATTCTCGTGTCTTCACTACTTGTTCGGCGTTAAACCGAATGTATATAACAACATAATTTGAAACATACTTGAGTGGGTACAACCCACCAATTTTGTATAATACAAAAGTATTTTTAATAATATAAAAAATATTATTAAAAATGGGGTGTGAAGAACACAATACAAGTTCTTTTATGTATTTTTGAATGTATCTTCTCCAAAGACGTAGATACGTATTTCACATTTCTACATGATTGTCAATACGCCCCTGTTGGAGAAGACACATTCAAACAACATGTTACGCAGACAGCGCTGAATATTCCTTCACGCTCTGTCTGAATAATTTCAGCTAGATAGTAACGTAGTTATGTTTGTTTGAATGTGTCTTCTCCAACAGGGGCGTATTGACAATCATGTAGAAATGTGAAATACGTATCTACGTCTTTGGAGAAGATACATTCAAAAATACATAAAAGAACTTGTATTGTGTTCTTCATACCCCATTTTTAATAATATTTTTTATATTATTAAAAATACTTTTGTATTATACAAAATTGGTGGGTTGTACCCACTCAAGTATGTTTCAAATTATATTGTTATATACATTCGGTTTAACGCCGAACAAGTAGTGAAGACACGAGAATACAGTTTTCTATAGATACGGTTGTTACCGACTATAGAAAACACGTCTGCTTCGGCTCTTGTTATGCAGACAGCGCTGAATATTCCTTCACGCTCTGTCTGAATAATTTCAGCTAGATAGTAACGTAGTTATGTTTGTTTGAATGTGTCTTCTCCAACAGGGGCGTATTGACAATCATGTAGAAATGTGAAATACGTATCTACGTCTTTGGAGAAGATACATTCAAAAATACATAAAAGAACTTGTATTGTGTTCTTCACACCCCATTTTTAATAATATTTTTTATATTATTAAAAATACTTTTGTATTATACAAAATTGGTGGGTTGTACCCACTCAAGTATGTTTCAAATTATGTTGTTATTAACATAGTGTAAATAGTACAATGAGGTGAACAAAAATTCGTTTTAAATTTACTACAATACCTTTTTTAATTTTGTCATCGCTACGCTTTGGGGAAAACGCTTTTCAAATAGTCGAATGCGTTTGGACAATTTACAACGGCCACTTCGATGAATTTTTTAACAATTCCCAATTTTATGTGGAGCGGTGACAGCAAGATGTCTTGAGTATTGTCAATTAAAGGTGCATTTTCAGTCTATGTTGTTTCATTTGTTCCTCCACACTTCCTCTTGGTCTCCACGAATTACATTGGAATTGATTCAGAGGTGAGCGCGAATCCCAATTACAAAGAAAACAAAAGAATTTTGGAAAGCCGCCCTTATCGATGATCCCTTGCAAAATGTTGATGACCTTCAAATCACAGCAAATCTTCCATTTATTTTCGTAGTATTTGATTTTTTTCATTATATCTTTCAATGTTTCATAGCTTTCTTTCATGTTAATACCCATTGCTAGCGGAATGGAAGGTTTTGGTTCGACACATGCAACAACACTGCTTTCAAGCTTGAAACAGAACCATCAATAAATAATCTCCACTGACTAGCGATGTAGTTCATTCCCATTTTTACCACCAAAGCTTTTATATCGTTGCAGTAAGCGAACGAATTGTCATCATTTAGAGTGTAGAGGCTCTGAAATTCAGCTTGCCGTTTGCGGTACGCCGTAGAGTTAACATTAGCATGTGTGAGTTTTCTTTGCTTTAAAAACGCTGTCAAAAATATGGCAAATCGCTGCGATAGTCCCAATATGGCCACAATGAAATCCATTTCCATTTGTGTTATTAGTTGTGGCCCATCTCTTCCCTGTTGGGGCTCATAATCGGTATCAAATGGATCTTCATAAGTAACACCACTTGCTCTAGTCATTCCTGTAAATTCTGTCCTACGATCTGGAGTTGGCGGCCTTGGTGATACAAAATTTTCAGGTGCAAGCACTGGTAGTGTGGCTGTTACAGTTGCTTTATAAATTTTGTTCTTCTCAGCATTTCGATTTAGACGACATGTGTAATTTACGCATGCATAGTAACTGGTTGCATCATGATCACCTGGGCGATTAATCCAGATTCCGGCTTACAATACTTCATACTATCTTTGCCTCCACTCAACCATGCCATGAGATTGTTATAACATTGGCGACACACTGTATTAGGTGTGTAATTTTCACCGGTCAAGTCTACTTCGTCGAAAACTTATATGCTCTTTTAAATTCACTAGTTAATAGATTCTTTTCCTTTTGAAATCTTGTAGAACTTTTTTTTCTGATTTGATGACCGCAAACGTAGCAAAATAAATCAATTTCTTCACACAACATATTGAAATTGTCAGTTGCCAATGTTGTGTGCGAATTATGCTGTAGCACTTTCTCTATAACTTTCACCGCTGAGCTCTCGTTGACGTCGCGCTGTGTAATGCGTCGATGTGAGCGTCGTGTCGCTTTTATATTGTGTGCTGCGTCCCTTGATACGTGTGCTGAGCTTACTGCTTTGCCTGTGCTGCTGCGGTCGGTGCGTGATCGCGTGAGTTGTTTATTGAGATCTTAGGTACATTTTTGTAGTTGATTGTTTCCTTGAATTTTGAACGGTTTGCTACCTATGGACCTGAACAGGGGAAAAAAGGTAAACAAAAATCGAATTTTTTAAAGTTTTTTGCGATTTTGATCTTGAAGATGAAGTTTTTTTGATTTTATATGTTCACAATTTTTGTTCTTTATGACAAGAGCTACAACTTTGCTTCAGAGAGTAGATCAAAATTCCGAACGGTTTGCAAGATATGAGCCTGAGAAAATTATCAGATTTTTGCAAAAATGACACCGAGGTCCCAAATCTTTGGGGCCCATAAAAAAAAAGTGCATGACTTGGGGCAAAACTGGGAGACACGGGTCTTTTTTTTGGTCTTTTATCACGTAGTGGTGTCCGTACATGGTTATATTTTTTCGTGTTGCACTGTGTAACTTAACAGTATTTCAAACGTAAAATATTAGATCGCTTCCGTTATCGGAAAATGGTAATAGAAATGGGTACATTCAGCCTGTAATTTATATACTGTTTGGAAACTACTTACGGAATAAATTCAATAACTTCAAAACTAATAACATTTGTCGAAAACGCTGGAGCAGGTTGATTCTTATTTCTCATAATTAGGGACCGGACACGAGAGGTCTTGGCTCATCGCCCACGGGCGTACTATTAAAAATTTATATTTTTAAAGATTTTTTAATTTTATTTATATAATTAGAAAACAAACGAGTGGTGATCTATAAAATACTAAATACATTTTTATTTGTTCATTTTGTAGTTCAAGTTAAGTAAAGGAGTATTAATATTATCTAACAATACTTTCTCAAGCTTCTCTTCTATAAAATTTGTTCTCTTTGAATGAGATACATCCTCGTAGATAGAAAACGTGCTTTCTACATCGCAACTAGTTATAAGTACATTAAGTACATTAATTCCTCTCTGGAATAGGTTACATTATGGTCAAAAACTTTAATTTATAATTATATTACAATTCGTCTGTAATTACTACGAGAATGCATAACATTTTAACATACCTTTACTGTTAATAAATAGTAGATAACACTAGATAAATATTATACGACCAAAACTACCTTATGGTAACTATATTCAACGTAGAAATAGAATATTGTAGACGATAATAAGAAATCTTACTAACATGTAGACGTTGAAATTTATCTAGTTTGCAAAACAAATTATTGTACTGTAGTAATACTTCAGTTTTTAACTTGAACAATGCATGGTGACTAATGCATGTTTAGTAAATAAAGTGTTACTAATACTATTAACTTGTAGACGATATATTGCCCTATTTTTAAACCAAACTATAGGTACAATCTGCCAGTTGCTTTGTTTGCTTTTTTTAAGTTATGGTTAATGAGTGTTTCTGAAGTTGATGTTGTAATAAAAAATGTAATTAAAAATTTAATTTTTGGAACTGCTATAATTAAAATAACATATTGTATAGCGGGAATTTTATTTTTTTTGTTGCATACATGCATACAATTACGTAAATTATGCAGTTTATACCGGGTGTCCTAAAACGTACCAGCAATATTTCAAGGATGAATTGCAGAATATATTTAGAGTCGAAAAGTTCACGTTTACGAGGCAAAAATTTGAGTTCTACGAAATTTATTGAAATATATTTTTTTAATTTTTATCATTTCATTTACAATAATTATGTAAAATTATCACTAGAGTTCGGATTTTATGTAAAAAACATTTTTGATTATTAGGAGTATCACCCCAATATTGTAAATAACGGGTGGGGCAAAAGTCCCGCTACCATTTTGATTGCCTATAACTTTGTTGAAAGAAAAGATAAGTAAGTTTGGTTTTCATAAACAGTTTATTTGCTCTTTACATTTTTTTCCGTTATGATTGGAAAATTATATCGGCTAAATGGTGACCGCGATTGGCTATGCAACTTTCGGCTCTCTTTAAGGCATTTTTCATGACATCCTGTAACATCTCAGGCTGAATTTCTTCAATTTCTTGACGAATATTCTCTTTAAGATGTTGAATCATTTGGGGCTTATTCACATAAACTTTTGATTTTAAAAAAACCCATAAGAAAAAGTCAGGTGCTAAATCCGGAGATCTGGCTAGCCATGCTAAATCGCCATTTCGCGAAATTAGTCTTCGTGGAAAAACGTCATTCAATAATTGAATTGTTGAACGAGCTGTGTGTGCTGTGGCCCCATCCTGCTGAAACCACATTTCATCTAGTCCTTGCTCTTCCATTTCAGGCACAAGAAAATTTCGAATCATGTCTTGGTACTGTTCAGCAGTAACAGTAACTCCAACACCTTCGTCAGTTTCAAAAAAATAGGGACCAATGATGTTTCCAGCATGAATACCACACCATACAGTTGTTTTTTTGTGGATGCAATGACGTTTCATGAATTAATTGAGGATTCTGTGTCCCCCAAAACCGACTGTTCTGTTTATTGACGTGGCCACTGAGAAGAAAATGGGCTTCATCGCTCATTATCAATTTAGACGAAAAATCTTCAATTTCATCAGACAGCCTTAGGAATGCATTACTGTACTCAATTCGTTGATCATGATCTCTCGGTAGCAATTTATGGACTAATTGAATTTTGTATGGGAACATTTTCAAATCAGTTTTCAAAATTCGCCTTAAACTGCGTGCAGACATGTGTAACTGGGAAACCACGTCTCCGAATTGATGTTTCTGGAGACTCTGCAACACTATCGCGCACCAGAGCCACATTTTCAGCGTTACGAGACGTCCGTTGTCCTCCAGAACGAGGCCTGTCTGCTGTCGTACCGTACTGTCGAAAATTCGCATGTAAACGATTAATTGTGGTTTTGTGAGGCACTGGACGATTAGGATATTTTTGACGCAATTTCCACTGAGTGGCAATAATGGGACGATTATTTTCAATAAATATTGTCACTATATCTGCTTGTTCTTGTGGCGTATATTTATCCATAATCAAATTTGGACGTCTACACAACACAATGGTTAAAGCTAAACTGAACTAAACGTCACATAACCAAGATGGCGCGCAATCAAAATGGTAGCGGGACTTTTGCCCCACCCGTTATATCCGTTCAACACTGAAATAATGTGATTAACGGTACATATTTTGCATAAAATTAAGCTTTAGTTCATATTTTTAGTTTGTGTGCATAAAGTGAATATTTTTGACATTTTCAACATAAAATATTTTTGATGAAACGACCGTTCAAAGTTTGTGGTCACTATACCGCAAATTTATTAATTGGTGTTCTTAACCAAAATATTTTGCCAAAATCTTTTTTAATCAGTAGCGTAGAAGTTTTTCGCTTTGTTAATGCAAGTTTGATGACTTTTTTTGCTTCAGATATTCTACCAACTGACAAAATTCTTCTTTTCGTCACAGATGTGGCAGCGTATGTGACTAAGGCAGGGTCAAATTTAAACATTTTTTGCAAAAATTCAATTTCTATTGTAGAATATTGTGAAAATTTATTGAAAAATGTTCCAGGTCGAACTGGTGAAGTTTTATACTAGATAAATTTTATAGTGTTACAAGAAGATTGATGGTTTTCAAAAGTTAATAGAAATATCAAAGATATTATTATCATTAAGTTCGACTGTTAAAGATGATAATTTACACTTCGGGTGTCAACATTCGAGGTACCCATCTTGAGACCTTATGAAGTCCCAAATAGTTATTGATTATTGTTCCAATTGTACCGTTTGAAAAGTCTGTTATCTCTGCTAAACGTCTACTAGTTAACCGACGAGCTTGTTTAAACAAGTCGTAGACACGATCAATATTTTCCTGAGTGCACGCAGTTTGGGGCGACCAGCACCTTTTGCATGTTCCCAAGTTGTTCTTCCACATCGAAATTCTCGAGACGAATTCTTCACCACCTGATATGAAGACGCATCATCCCCAAGTACACTAATCATATCTTCATAAATTTGTTGTGGCGCTAAACCTTTCTTTTGCAGATAATTAATGAGAGCGTGAAGTTCGTTTTTCTCAATTTTTCAAAATCTTTGTGCAGCTTCTATTTTAACTAAAGACAACTTTTTAGTAAATACAGCTACACGACTCAACTTTGGCACTTTGTTTGACAGATAAACAACGAGTGAATGGTGTTGTGTAATGTTTATTTCAACGCCTACTATACTAGGGACAGTAAATACTGTACATTTCTCGTATAATCAGAATTTTAGAAAATGTTATGCTTGCTTCCGTTGAGCTTCTTTTCTCTAACATTGATTTTATTTTCCAACGAGAAAACTGCCCAGTGCATAACTCTCGTGTAGTGACAGAATGGTTTGGGCCACAAAATATTAACGGTCGTAACTCGTGTTAAAGCCCAGACTTGAACCCAGTAGAAAAATTTTGGGCGATGTTAGTCAAACAAATTCGTGTTTTTTTTATTGAAAATTAAATAACGTTATATACTAGCGTTTGTTATTTAATATTATTAATAATATTATTTACTTTAGCGTTATTATTATTTAAATATGCGACAAAATTATCCCTATTTTACCGGATACAAAAATCTTACATTTACACTAGGCAACAATAACTGTCCCATTTTTTTTGGCGCAACTGTACATTGATGGGATAAATTATAAACTCCGAGAAATATTAGTTTTAGTTGAATTAAAACTCTTATTTTTCTTGTTTTTGGAACCTCTTTTATGACAATTTTTCATGGTGATTATTAGATACTGTGAAATGTAGCGTTCGATAGTGGTATATACAAGTGTCCCGTATCGTTATGTAAGTTATGTTCAAATTTTAGGAGTGTAAAGTAGACTTCATTTCAAGCAACAAAAACGCAAAATTTGTGTATCCATTTTTATTTGTTTCAAAGAATGTGATTGTCAGATCCTGAAAAAAAATGTAATCCTAAAGTCAATAAAAACTGATTTTATTTAAAGAAAGTTATACGATTCAATAACAGGCCTGTGATTGTTAACGTCGCATAATAAAATGTTGTCCTAAAATAAATAAACACCTGTCGTAGTACATACAGTAATTTCTTGGAGATCTACAAAAAAGAGTACTGGAAATTGATTTATGATAAAGAAGGTTCTTACTTATTTCGTAAGTGCTGAACGATGAATATCATACAATAAATAAATGTTCAGATGACTGTTAACGTTGCGTTTTTTAATAAAGGATTACATTACGTTTCAGTTCATACAACAGCTTATTAGTGAGTGGACACGTTTTCTTTATTCAAAATGCCTTACGATTTTCTTCTCAACAGTATACGGACATGCATTTTGTGTATGGCTACTGTAACGTCAGTGCGCGTCAAGCAGTTATTGAATACCGACATCGCTTTCCCTATAGGAGCATTCCTCATTATAGAGCGTTTCTGGAAGTACACAGACAATTTCGGGAATGTGGACTGCGTGATTATCTTTTCGACCGAGGAGTAAATTTGCCAGCAGACTTAAGAGGAAGAAGCAGTAGCTATTGTTACAAGGGATCCAACTCTCAGTGTACAGTGTACGTCGAATCGCTAGACAACTAGGAGTGCCACGAACGACAGTTTGGCGAATTTTAAAACGTGAGGGCTTATATCCATATCACTATCGCAGGGGACACGGTTTGCTTAAGGCAGACCACTATGCTCGTCTAGTATTCTACCTGGATATTCATACAGTTACGGTTTCATTTTAATTTCTGCAGAACAGTCCTCTGGACAGATGAATTTACGTTCACAAGAAGTGGTGTTATAAATCTGAGAGACCTGCACAGGTGGTCATCAGAAAACCCCAAAGCTATACGCCCATCTAAATTTCAACATGAATTTTCTATTAACGTTTGGGCGGCCCCAATCGGTGACTTGTTGATTGGTCCTGTCGTTCTTCCTGGGAGGTTAAATGCGGACAATTACCTTCAATTTCTTATTGACGAACTGCCAGGTCTGCTAGAGGATCTCCCACTGAATGTTCGACGAGACATGTGGTTTCACATGACGTGGCGGCGGGGGCACCACCACATTTCGGAATTGCTGTTCGAAAGTGGGTTAACTCAATTATCCAAGATGGATTGGGCGAGGTGGTCCTGTTGCATGACCACCCAGATCAACCGATCTTAAATCCCCTTGACTTTTATTTATGGGGGTACATGAAAAATTTTGTCTACGCGCAAGTTTCGAACACAAATCCGACAAAACAAGCATGAAATTCGGATAAGTACTTCTTCTGTTGGCTTACGGGCACAAGCCTGCATTCAACAAGGATGTGGACAATTCGAAAATATTATTAATTGAACTTTTTTAAATAAAATCAGTTTGTATTGACTTTAGGATTACATTTTTTTTCATGATCTGACTATCACATTCATAGATCTGTAACTTTGAAACAAATAAAAATGGATATACAAGTTTTGCGTTTTTGTTACTTCAAATTAAGTCTACTATACACTCCTAAAATTTGAACATAACGATACGGAACACTTGTATACTAGCATTTGTTATTTAATATTATTAATAATATTATTATTTAAATATGCGACAAAATTATCCCTCTTTTACCGGATACAAAAATGTTACATTTACACTAGGCAACAACTGTCTCATTTTTTCTTTGGCTGCAACTGTACATTGATGGGATAAACTATAAACTCCGAGAAGTATTTGTTTTAGTTGAATTAAAATTCTTATTTTTCTTGTTTTTGGAACCTATTTCATGACAAGTTTTGATTATTAGATACTGTTAAATGTAGCATTCGATAGTGGTAATTAAAGTGTAAATTTACTTTTATTTCTGTTTTGCGTCTTTTCTCCCATTATCTTATCTATAATTCGATATTTTGTTATTTATTGTATTTGTTTTATGTTGCATAATTTGTTTCGCTGTATTTGAATTTATTAACCTTCAAAAACAACTATTTTGTCAACAAAAATAACTTTTACTGACATCTCCAATCTATTCAAATCCGACACTGTTCCAGACTAAAATATAATACCTAATATTTTCAAAATTTGTTTAATTTTTTAATTAACTAAGATTGTTAAAAAGAATAAAATAGCGTTTAAAGTTATTACTAATTGTATAATAAGAATTAAATTCTATTGGATAATGTATATACTATTTTCCATGCAAATAAAATTTAATTAAATGCCTGAACTAGGTATAAATTATTATCCACATACATATCTACACAAGCGATAAATTTATAGCAAGGATATTTTCGTGTAGTTATCTCTTGTAAAATATGTGCGGCTATGAACATTTTTATTAGCAAGTTTCCATACAATTCAAGTAGGGTGATATCATTTGTAGAAAATTTATGTGGCTACGTTTTGCAAGCAAATTGATAAGAAACAATGCTCGTGTAACGGTTTTCAAATTGTATTAATACTTACCCGGTATTTAATTCGAAAAATATGGCATGCAAATAAATCTATCCACGAGAAATTACATCCAGCATTAAAGCAATATTTATTGTATAACTTATACAAGTTTAAATTTATTAAATATACCAAGGTAAATACTGAAAATTAGAAATATGTGTTGTTGGAAACTTTTTTTAAGTACTTTAAGTACCGTAATCCAATACTGCAATATAATGGTGTCAGCTCATGTGGTTAGTATTGAACGTGTTCAAAAAAGTAATTTATGTAATGTAATTGACAGATTAATTACTACAGTTTAACATTGAATTTATATACTATTAATATTTTCGAAGCAAAAAACAAACCGCATACGAAGTAGGAAATTATTTTTTAATTGTTTGTATTAAAATTGAATCTGAATATATTGCATTAGAGATGGGTGAATACTGTCCGCGTAGATATACATACGAGGTACACTCGGAAATTCCCGGAATTTAAACTTGGCGCGCGAAGGGATGGTAGTTCAGATTTATAGCACTAGATGGTGTTAGCCACTTGACTAAGTTACAGTCACTTTATTTAATACAGTGACGACAATTGCATGTTAAGTCCCGCCCAGCCGCCATCTTGAGGCAAATTCAACATTTCTAGTTATATTATTCAATTTCGCATTTAATTTGTGAAATATATGTCAAAACAAGGAATTGAATTCAAAATCAATAGAAGATAATTAATTTTAAGATTGTTTCTACGTAGTACGTACATTAATAATTTATTTTTAAATCAATTACAAAACTGTAATCTTCACAAAATATACTTACACAAAAAATTAAATAAAATAAATTTAAAATCTGTTCAATATTTGATTATGTTCTTATTTATTATGAATAAAATGTTTTTATAAATTAAAAGCCTTGGTCTTGTTCGAAAGTCTGTATTGCTTGTAATCAGTTTCTTTTTCAAAATATTTTTGAGAGTAGTCTCATCAACGAATATTTCGTTTTGCTCATGTCTATTGAGGAAGCAGTAAAGCAGATACAATATCTTTTCTTTTTTTTGCGATTTTTCAAATTTAAACATATAGGAGACATGTTATGTGGGTGGGAAATAAAAACGAATATATAGAAAATGAAATTTATTGTAGTAAATTACATGTATAAATCATCATAACTTTCATCTGTTGATGATCCTGATATAGCCACTTCCCTTTCTGATGTTGATGCTTTGATGTTCACTAATTGCAACAGTCAAAGAACTTACCGATTGTGATGGTTGAATATCAACTTCCGGGATGAAAGCTGATTGTCGTGGTTGAACGATTAATTCAATATTTGAAAGAGATTATTTCCAATTTTACTTTATAATTACTGAAAGTAAACATATCCAATATAAGTACATAAATATAAACTATATAATATCTTTTCTACTGGATTCTACAAAATGTAATTACATATTAGATTATTTTCTAAATTGAACTTACTTGAGCTAGTATCCATCTTGCATGGTAGCAAATGTGTTCCTTGTATATGAGATTTTCGTTTCTTCTCTTCCTTAGTAAAGGAGAAGAGTGTTGGTACAGCATTAGATCTTAGTTTCCGGGTTCCATCCATACGCGTCTTTTTCTACATCTCTGGAGCAAAGTGAATCTACCGGACAAGAAAAATATGTTATAGTTAAATCTGATTCTTTATTTATACACCTGTAAGTGTAAGTTACGTGGTGAATATTTACATACCTCACATAAACATGATGTATCGGTTGGTGTACAATTGTCTCGCCTCATTTCAATATGCCATTCTTTTCTTATTAAAGTATCTCTTGGAAATTTTTTCATAAGGAATCCCTTCTTAGCACAGTTACTACAATTTAGAGCAGCACAACCAGGCATCTTCTTATGTTGAAATTTATTTCCAAAAATGTTTTATTTTACAACCAAAACCTCAATATTATAAATAAATATTGCCGACGTACTTACTTAAGGCACACACTAATAAATTTAATAACACCGAAAATATGCTATAATCACAAATGTAAATTATATCACTTAATAATCTTATAATTTGAAAATTCCAAAAATAAGCACATAAAACCAAGAAAACATATTACTTTACAATATATAACACTCGAATAATTCATAGAATAATTTGCCTCTTGCCTCGTAACGGCGTCTGGTACCATGTGATCATAACCAATCAAAATTGATACACCTAGTTGTCGTCACTGTATTAAATATAACAACATAATTTGAAACATACTTGAGTGGGTAAAACCTCACTAAATTTGTATAATACAAAAGTATTTTTAATAATATAAAAAATATTAAAAATGGGGTGTGAAGAAGACAATACAAGTTCATTTATGTATTTTTGAATGTATCTTCTCCAAAGACGTAGATACGTATTTCACATTTCTACATGTTCGTCGGTACGCCCCTGTTGGAGAAGAGACACATTCAAAACAAACATAACTACGTTACGTATTAAATATAGTCACTGTAGAGTAAGTTACAGTGGCTTTATTACCACGGTGACGACAAATGCTAAATGGTGCTAAATTCAAACATACATAATAGTTTTTTATGTAATATTTTACAGAAAAAAACGTTATTTTCAAAACAAAAGTTGAAAAAAAAGACTCCTTTACTACAAGAATACTACAATACATGTTATTTCTCATATAAAATTTTGAATAATGAAAATATGCACATAATACAACAATTTTCAGTTCAAATCAAACGAAGAAAATTGCTTGTTTCGAACGTTTAATTAGAAATAAAACAAGATATAAAGCATGCTAACAATTTATTTGAATATAAAAATATATAACGATAAGAAATCGATACTAAACTTCTAGTTTCAAAAATTTTCGATTGTAAATCCACTACAATATTGTTTCGCCATACAATGGCTTCATCAAGAGGATGAAAAACTGAATATTACAACAAAATTATTTTCAATTTAAAAAGAAATTTTATAAACAAACAGAAGGAGCACCCACTAAGCCGAAATTTTCATGAACAATTTAGAAATTAAAATAAGTACACATCCCTTGTTTAGTAATTGTGTCTATTGGTTTAGGTGTGTTTAGGTAAGTTGACGACATATTAATTTGCTTTAATTTCATAGACAATTAAAAACTTGACATAATTATATGAACACTATTCACCCCAAAATAACATTTACAGTAGAAACAGAAATAAATAAAAGCATTAATTTTCTAGACTTAACTATAACACAAAACTAATAAACACGAGTGCGTTATATACCATAAACCAACACATACAGACACCACAATACACCCTAATTTATTTCATCCTATAACACAAAAATTATCAGCATACAAATCAATGGTGTATAGATTAATTAACGTACCTATGAGTAAAAGTAATTTTGACCTCGAACTAAATAGGATATACACAATAGCATTAAACAATGGTTAATCTATTAATATTATCAATAACATCCTGAATAGTCAACAAAAATCTAAAAGCCTTTCCTTAGTTTACCCAAAATTACATCTAGTAGTACATCTACATAGTACATTTAGTTTGAAATCTTGTCAAAGTTTCTAGACGAAAAAAGTTTAATGTAACTTAGCCTTAAGGCACCCAATAAGCGTTGGTGACGGCCTTGACTAGCCGTGGACATCCGAACCAGTTTCGCTCGCCGCTCATGCATGCTGTTTAAATAGGCTTTAGTCTTAAGAGACGATCAGAACGTGATGCAAGTAGTTGTGAGAGGGGCATACAAATCTGATAATTGAAATTAGATTTCAAGCAGATTATGGGGTGGTAGAGTGGGTGGCATTGCGTGTCATACACGGACAGTTTGAAAAATTAGCGCAAAATAGATTTATTGATCCCTTTCTAACAGCTGCACACAAAAATCAGTAATTTTATTCTTTTTTCTCTTGCTTCAGCATAATTTTAAAAAGGAACTGTTCTGTTATTTTGACATAGAAAAATTGATGTAATCTTTCCATGATATTTATGGAAAAGTTAAATGATTATGTAGAAAAGTAGTTTTAGGGTTATTAATAAAGACTGCCATTCTCGCTCGGCTCACAGAAGTGGTGGACAAGTAAGAGATTTGGGAGACTCACTTTACCTGCAATATGTATGTAGTACATAAATACATGAACAGCTATCATAGTGCGCAGTTGTTTATAGACGTATTTACGAAACACGTAGGTGTAATTCGAATGAAAAACATTATTCTAAATAACGCGCAGTTTTATTTCAGTAAAGCCTACGCAGTGACGCCGTTGCTTACCCACCTAAGTGGCGGTCTTTAGTTTTTAATATGTTCTTTTTTTTATTGAAAAGTGCGATTTAAAGTTGGTTTATTCGCGTAAATTGTGTATTTTAAATAATAGTTTATTCACTACAAATACGACATGAGAAAATTTAAGAAAGACCCATAATTTTATTGTATTGCAGTGTTCGCATTTAAGGAACCGTAAAAGTTGCCCATCTCTAATTCGTATATTAAGAGTTTGTATACTTTTGATATCTACGTTATCTAGTGATCCACAAATTAGTCAATGTTAAAGCTCTTCCGGACAGGTATTTGCGCGAAATTATTTCTTTGTAGTAAATTCATGTGCATTTTAGAAAAAAAAATTAAATCTCTTTAATTTTTTCTAGGTACTTCATACTTGCATTTATTAAACTTATAACGTGTTGCCTCTCAGAGCATAGTCGGGGCGTCATCTACAAGTTGCTAACGAAGTTTCCTTTATTATCTTACATCAATTCTTGCATTCCCTTCTAAATATTTGGTATTTCTTTTTAGACCTTGTCAATGATTTATTTAGTAGTCTCTATTGAATGCTCTTTCGATGAGATTAGCACAGTTTTACTTTTGTGTCGCAACCGCTAGATAATGGTATCGATGACCTAGAGTTATTTTCTTAGTAATTTCGCTACTTTTTCTAGAATATACCGGGTGCGGCAATAGTGTGTCGGCGGAGCTTAGCATGAAAACTAATAAAGTTGTAACACTGAAATTTTACGTACACATGTAGTATGCTACAGTGCATTTTCTAATTTTATTTATATATTTACAGGGTGTTCCAAATTTCCGCAACCACTTTCAATTTTTTTTTTTTAAATAGATTGCTATACTTTCTTGTTATTATGATGATAGCCACCCAAATTATCTTTGCAATGATATATGACAATGTGCACTTACAACTGTTGGTTTTGGTTTTATTGCAAATTTTGTTAAAATCTTGACAGTTGCAGCGTCTAACATTTTAAGTCTTAGCCTGAAAATGGGTGCAGTGCCTCACGTAACTTTTTTGTTACCAATTTATGGACTAACACGTTATATGTTTTGAGGGTGAACAACGTGACAACATATACAGAGTGTTAAATATGTCGTGCCAAAGTTATCGAAGTTTAAAGGCTATTTTCTCTTTTTTTTTAAATTGAACCTATAATTTTTTTATTAGTCAGCAAATTCCTTGTAAAATTGCCGTTAAAATGGTACCAATAACATAGTACTTATTTCTAGTATTTTCGAAGTTATAACCCTTTAATGGGATATACCTATGTTTATAATATTCAATATGCGGTGCTGCATCTAATAGTTGGGTGGTTGGCCATGAAATGATATTAAGCAAAAATTGCTGTGTAACCAAACGTCAAATATCTACTTAAAATTTCCATATTAAGTGTTTTTCAATAGTTTCTCTTTACTGTAATCGCGTTTAATTGTTATAATTTAAGTTCGGCTAGTTAATTAACAATTTCCGTTTGTTCGTTATTAGTTGTTATCTTGTTGTCAGTTATATCGTTTTGTTGTCATTATTTTTTATTTCCATGCCGTAATAGTTTATAGTTGTGTTTCTTTAGAATGAATTTTTCGAAAGAGGAGCTAATAGACATGGTATTTGTTCTTGGCGCTAGCAATAGAAATCCACTTTTAGCATCAAGAACATATGCTATGGAGTATCCTCACCGAAGAGCACCAGATATTAAGACGTTTGAAAATTTGTTGACAAGGTTTCTTCGGACGGGTTCAGTGAATTATGTCAAACATGAAAGAACTAAGTCTACGGTTACAGAAGATAATGAAGTGACAGTCGTCCAGTCCGTTGTGGAAAATCCGCGCGTATCTACAAGGATAATTTCGAAAGAACACGGGATAGAAGTCACTGTTGTAAGAAGGATTTTAAAAAAACATAAATTTCACCCTTACAAAATTCAAAATCATCAAGGCTTATTACAAACGGATTTTGAAAGGAGACTTGCCTCGTAGTTTTAGATTGGCATGTTAAATTTAGTCTTTACGGGGATGCAGTGTATAGTAGTTGTGCGGAAGCGTTTTTCTTACTTTACTGTGCCCCATGTGCGACTTTTAATTAGTAGTTTTTACCTACTGATGATGACAACTTAGTTGTCGAAATACGCATTTAGGATACGACTAATAATTGTGGTAGTAAGGGGTTATATACCTTTTTTAAATTTTTATTTAACCACAGTCTCCATTGAAAGAATTTTTATTTATATAATTGGAAAACATACGGGTGGTGATCTATTTATCTAAAATTACGAAATACATATTTATTAATTAATTTTATTTATATAATTGGAAAACAAACGGGTGGTGATCTATAAAATTACGAAATACATATGTATTTGTTGAAAAGTTGTATTTTTAAAGTTTTTAATTTTATTTCTATAATTGGAACATTTTTATTTGTTCATTTTGTCGTTCAAGTTGGGTAAAGGAGTATTAATATTGACTAGCAATAGTTTCTCAAGGTTTTCTTCTGTCAATTTTGTTCTCTTTGAATTAAGTTCATCCTTATAAATAGAAAACGTCCTTTCTACATCGCAACTGGTTATAGGTGCATACTGGAAATATTCTTTTATTTCTTCATATTTAGCCGTTAGATTTTGTGGAATTGTCTCCATACATAATTGCTGCAATGTAATTAAATCTGGATTTCTATTAAAAATTGCTTCAAACTTTTGCCGAAGGCCACATCCGAAGTCACTTGGAATACTTTTCAAATTATTAACAGCCACATCTAATGTGGTTAATCCGTCATTTAATTTGAGATTTCGATTTTCAAAATAACTGATTAGTTTTGTCAATTTTCCAAAGTGTTCGTGAAGAAAGTACAACTGATTTTTTAAATTTGGGATTTATGTGAGCTCCTTGCACTCACCAATACTTCTAGCATCCTCCTTTAGCAGTGTTACGAAATGTTTTAGACTATCGAAATTCTCAGCATAATAACTAGTAGCTTCCAGCCATGTTCCCCATCTAGTTATTACTGGAGTGGGAGGCAGTGACAGAGATGGAAATTTTTCCCTGAAAAGAGCTACTCTCAATGGTGCTTTTCTGAAAACTTTTTTAAAAGCTGATACAAGTCTATCAACTTCCGGAAAAGTGTCTCTGATATATTCACAGATTCTGTGGAGAGCATGTGCTACACAAGTAATATGCAGCATATTAGGATATGTTTTCTTCAATAGTCTGCCTGTTTTTAACATATACGCAGCACTATCACTGACAAATAAAAGTATTTTTTCTTTGTACGTGGCGTCCGAATGAAGCATTTTTTGCATATTCTCCTTAATGGTTTCAGCAACTGTTTCCGCATCAACTCTATTTATAACACTTGTTGCTATTACATATAAGTTATATGGAATAGTTGGATGTAGTACACCAGCGACAACATTTACCACACAGCGTCCTAACATATCCACCGTTTCGTCGGCGCTTATCCATATGTATTGATTTAAAAGATGGCTTCTAATGCGTTCTACTGTTCTCGTATAGCACCTAGAAACATAATATTTGCGTAAAGTTGATTCATCAGGAACATTTCGACCAGTATATTTTTTTCAGAAATGTCTTCAAAATTGGATTGTTCAATTTAAATAATGGAATATTAGCTGCCATAAAAGTTTCACAGTGTTCTTAGTTAAAATTGTCAGATTCCAACGGGTTCAATTTTTTTTCGTGCTTTAACAATCCTACGTGACGTTTTACGGTTGATTTATTGCAATTTTTCAATAACGTTTCACACACTTCACAATAAATTTCGGAATCACTGGCAATGTACATACAATCAGTATGGCCCTCAATCCAACTCGCCATTGTTTCACGATGCCATTCTCGACGCTCTTCCATTGTCTGAAAAAGTAAGAATATTCTAGATCCAAATAAACGAAATTAAATAACGAAATTTTATGCACACTTACGTGAAAATAATTGGAAGATGTTGCTTAAATGAAAAAAAAAGGAATGTAAGTGCTATTTCTCTTACGAAATACGATAAACTTATTTATTTTATCTACGTACACGACACCACTGAAAACACTATATTCTCCGAATACAATAGCTGGGTTGTCCATTGTTATCGCTGCGAGACCAGGTGGCCGAGTAAGTCAAACAAATACTTCATTGAATTACGCCGGGATGTACTGAGCGACGTTATACACAATTCCAATTGCCGATTGCGTTTTATGGAAATTGCATCCGTTCTCTACTTATTAGGGTGTTAGAATCGACGGTGAGAAGGGGCTATCTGTGCCTGGAAAATAATGAAAATCTTTTCGAACATATGCTCTAAACTTAGTTTTTTTTGTTCATATTCGTTTGTTGTATTTTAGTTTTTATATCTTCTGTTAATTTAATTTGATTTGTTCTTTGTTTTTTAATTGTAGCCATTGGATTGCAATTAAATATGTAAATGAAATAAACTAACTGTTAATGAACATAACAAATAATTTATTCTTAATAAATTTATAAAAATTGGTACAGGTCCGTACTAGGATTTTCTTGATTAAGGTCGAAAAAATGACGAAACCGCAATTAAATGATAAAGTATGTTAGATCGTTGAAGTCGCAATAAAAAGGGTTTTCATAATCTAATATAAACACATCAGGGCCGTATTTAAAAAAAATAAGTTTATGATGATTTTGCAAAGACGAAACGTTGGATTAAAAAACCAACAACGCAGCATTAAAAGTTGATGTGGAGAAGTGTCATTGGTTTTGCTCTAGGGCAAATATTAACGCTAGGAAAAAATAGTTTGTAAAATCGAAAAATTCAATTTTTTCAAAATTTCTCGTAAACTAAAAAATTTTTCAGGAAAGTCTAAACGCTAATTTCTTAGACCTTTGATTAAACAACTTTTCTCCCTTTTAACCAAATCTGTATCTCTTAAGGTTTCCGAGATCACGATCCCCATAGTGACCCTCTTTATCTCGGACACATCGTATATCCAGGTTGAAAATTTAAAAAAAGCATTCGGAAATTTTTTTTGTAGACCTGTGTTATAGTTTCTTATACTTACAACAATTTGTATATACCGTTGAATGAAAATCATAAAATAAATATGAACATGCTATAATAATACATACTGCTATGAATAGTGGTTTTGCAATTGAATATACCACTATTCACAATAAATCTATCCAGCTAGGATACCCAGTCGGTTTAATTTCAAAAAATGGGACTGCTTTCCTCTCAGGGTTCCAATTGGAAAACGTGGGTTTTCTCTTCTACAAATTTGTAATGCGCCAGTAAAAGAGTATTGACAAATGTTATAATTAAAGACGGCAGACTATGTGCCCGAACAGTAGCGTAATGTGGAGGGATCGAGTAGAGTCGTACGACGATCAATTCAGTTGCCGTTGAGACGTTGTAAGCGATACATTGTTAACACAATCGTGTTGAAAATGTCGGGAGTGCGTAGAAAGAATGCATCGACACGGTTGCATGCTAACGTAGTAAAGAAATTTTTACATCGGTTTCCCGATTTAATATATGACGGTACCGTAGTGAAATGTTTAGTTTGCGAAACAACTTTATTAACTTGGAAAGCAAGTCAGTGCCAAAGACATATAAATAGTGACAAACATAAATCGAATAATAGTGGACGCAGATCATATAATAAATTTGTGTGTGATTTAACAATGATGTTAATTGCGACCAATATACCAATGCAGAAAGTGGAACACCCAATGTTTCGTCAGTTTTGGAAGAAATACAATCCTACGTGGAAATTACCAGCAAGAAGTATGCTACGGAATTACATACTGTCAGTGCGTGAGAGAATTGTAAATTGTACGAAAAATACGGTAAAAAAAATTCCTGTGGTTAACAATAGACGAAACTACAGATATTAAAAAACAGTCCATCCTAGCCATTCTAGTACGGACGCTGACTCCGCAAGGACCTTCTCCTCCTTATTTACTAACCTGTAAACGCATGCAAGGGTGTACTGCCAGAGCGATATATGATGTATTAATAGAAACACTACACAAATTTGAGATTTTACCGAAGCAAGTGTTAATGTTAGTTACCGATGCTGCCAAGGTTATGTGTTCCACGGCAAACTTACTCAAAACGATTCAACCAAACCTGCTGCATGTCACATGTTTGCTTCACGCTTTACACCTTGTAACAAACACTATACGTACAACTTATCCTGATGTGGATCAACTGATAGGACAAACGAAAGCGGTTTTTCTTAAATCTCCGAAACGGATTCGGCTATTTCATTCGCTGTGTCCTGATATACCCGAGCCGCCGCAACCAATTCTTATACGATGGGGTACTTGGTTAGAAGCAGCATTTTATTATTATAAACATTTTGAAAAAATTAAATCAGTGATTTTACAACTAGATGCCAAAGAAGCAGCTGCAATACGGCTCAGCCAGGTTCAATTTAACAATCCTCAAGTTGCAGCAAATTTAAAAATTATTTACGACAGTTACGTTCCAATACTGGACGCAATAAAAAATTTACAGAACACTGCGCTGTCCTTATCGGACTCATTAGTAGAGCTGAGGATGTTTGCGGTACGGCAGGACCGTATGTAGTGCATCCCCACATTTAACTATTTATCTAAATATTCTCTGAAATGATTTGCCGGATCTCATAAATTAATAGAGTGATATTTTAGCATGCACTGGATATTGTTATTATACAAAATCATAATAGCCATTTGTATTTATGGATCATAAATAATAATACGCATGTATTTGTATTTGGTTGTGAATTATTTAAACTTAAAACGAATCGTAATATTTTAACGACAAGCCGTCCTTACAATACATGCATTCGAGACAAAGTGTGCAACTCTACGAATAACTTCCATAATTGATCGAAAATGGACATTTTGGAGCTGAAGTAAAGCCCCTATTCTTAGAAAATTTTATTACTGTCGTTAAGAACTATTATTATAAACAACAAAGGCCTTTTATTAGTGTTGAAGTTTTAGTTTCATTGAATTTCCATGTTGTAAGTAGTCAATTGTAAAGTGTTCATTCACAATATTCTAAAACAAGGTGTAAATTTAACTAAAATCCAGAAAAACACATTCTAATAATATATTACTAGATTAGAAGCTGTGTTTATTACTATTTATTATATTATTTTTATAACCAAATGCAATAAAAGCTACGAAAACAAAAGAAACCTCGATTTATAAAAATTAAGTTAGAAGTTATAAGTTATAACTTCTAACTTCATTCACCTAGTTCAAGTAGGTAGTATATATAAAATATATGCAAAATATGTGCTGCCAGGCTTTGAAAGGCTGTGTGACAAGATTTTAATAAATCGAGGTTTCTTTTGTTTTCGTAGCTTTTATTGCATTTGGTTATAAAAATAATATAATAAATAGTAATAAACACAGCTTCTAATCTAGTAATATATTATCAGAATGTGTTTTTCTGGATCTTAGTTAAATTTACACCTTGTTTTAGAATATTGTGAATGAACACTTTACAATTGACTACTTACAACATGGAAATTCAATGAAACTAAAACTTCAACACTAATAAAAGGCCTTTGTTGTTTATAATAATAGTTCTTAACGACAGTAATAAAATTTTCTAAGAATAGGGGCTTTACTTCAGCTCCAAAATGTCCATTTTCGATCAATTATGGAAGTTATTCGTAGAGTTGCACACTTTGTCTCGAATGCATGTATTGTAAGGACGGCTTGTCGTTAAAATATTACGATTCGTTTTAAGTTTAAATTGAATTCACAACCAAATACAAATACATGCGTATTATTATTTATGATCCATAAATACAAATGGCTATTATGATTTTGTATAATAACAATATCCAGTGCATACTAAAATATCACTCTATTAATTTATGAGATCCGGCAAATCTCTACTCATTAGCAATTATTGACCACGTAAAACTAGTGCTGCATATCCTTGAAGATGAAAAAAGTGATTGTGTCCGTGAAAAATTTAACAGTGTATTAGATAAAAATGTAGATTTTACAAAATTAGGGCAACTTTTTACCAATACTGAAGATCCGTTGTAAAGATACAAAGAGCGCTTTAACTATGCAAATATAACATGTCTCAACGTCGAACAATCCCTCTCTGTATAAACATATATATATACGTCGCTACGTACGAGCCTTTCCGAGACTAATACAGAAACATATATTATGGTGCAGTTTTTTTCATCGCGCACATCCGCATTTTTTTGCAACAATGTAAACATGTTGGGTAAGTTATTTATGTTTTTTCTTAACGTTTTGTATAGGGATTCGATATATTTATTTTTAAGTAAGCGCACTGTTATTCTGCTAAACTCTCCACGCAACGCCACTGCTGGGGCACATAGTCTTTATGTTTATTTAAGTTACTTGTAAACTTCTTGAAATAAGGTTTAATAATAATACACAATAAACTTTAAATGAATCTTTAATACAAAAATTAAAAAAATAATCTTTATAAAGTATAAAGGTTAATATTGCCTCATTTAACAATATTATTAAGGTAAAAATATCGCATGGAAGTGACCGCAGCATACGATAAAAAAATCCTTTATGACAGCCGAACAAAATTAAAACTAATAAATTACAAAGATGCTTTTTAATTTCTCCCACAAGAAACAAAATCAAAATAAACAAAACTCGCAGCAAACTCTACCACATGTGCAACCACATGAAAAAATATGCCCTTGATATCCCAAGCGAACTAAAATTTTACAGTTACAAAAAATTTTTTATATATTAGAAATTTTAAAAAACCTTTGTCATTTATATTAAATAACTAAGATTAACTATCAAAGCGATAATAATAATAGAAAAATACAGTACATATTTAATTCTTTTAAATATAATAAGATATCTTTAAATAAGTATATCACTTACGTAAAAATATATTCATAAAATCGAGACACGGTGTGTAAGAAAGTATTAACCAATTAAATTACGATATTCACAATCTCGTAAATAAACTCGGTAATGAAATACACAAGCACAAACCACAATTAAATCAAACAACAAAAACCGTAATTACTAAAACAAAGATAAAGATTTATCTTTCAATAAGCACGCCTTTCTTACAACAGCACATTTGTGTCCTTTCTTACAACACAGCACATTTGTGTCTGGTTAGTCCACATGAAGCACGTAGGCTTCATGTGGCTACAGTTATAAAAAACGTACACAGCAATGCAAACGGCTTGCACCAACTGCGCTAGTCAAATATAAATATTCAAAATAATAATTCACTCATAGATAATTAAACTTTTCAAAATATAAACTAATATAAATAACATAACATTAAATTGTCGAATGTCGAAATTAGTAGCATTACTACTTATTTACGGCGAAAATATTTTTTACGATGTACAACTAGAATGTGTCGCCAGTATACATATATATCATGAATATAGTTTAAAATCTGACTTATACAGCAATTGTTAATGTTTAATATTAATATCTCGAATATTTGCCACAAAAATATTTAAGCATAGTTTGTCTTTTTAAACTTGTAAACAAAAATATATAGATTTTAAAAGTTTTTCTTTTCAGGGTTACTAGATTAGTGCACGGCCACCCATGAACAGTCTAAGCTATCGATATCAAGCACAATACCACCAGTCAGCGGGGGCGTCCTCGCCAGAATCCACACCAGCACAACATCCAAACATGTCTTCCCAACGATTTTGTCTTCGCTGGAATAATCATCAGTCAAATCTCTTATCAGTATTCGACCAATTGCTCCACGATGAAAGTTTTGTCGACGTAACATTAGCCGTCGAAGGAAAATTATTAAAGGCCCACAAGATGGTTTTGTCCGCCTGCAGTCCGTACTTCCAAACACTCTTCGTCAACCACCCCGATAAACACCCCATCGTCATATTGAAAGACGTACCCTACAATGATATGAGAAGTCTTCTAGATTTTATGTACAGAGGTGAAGTTAGCGTTGATCAGGATCGTTTAACAGCCTTCCTTAGAGTAGCCGAAAGTTTAAGAATAAAAGGTCTAACGGAAGTGAACGAAGAAAAGTGTGATTCCATAACGTCCTCGCTGACGCAAAACCAACAGCACTCTAACCTGTCGCAACTGCAGAGACTACAACCGCCGAAGCGATTCAACTCGTTAAATATGCTCGGAAACGCCTTACTACAACCAAAAAGGAAAAGAGGCAGACCTCGGAAACTGTCGGGAAGTTCGAACGGCGCACCAGGAGCGGACGACTTCGATAGGTCAGATAATTTGGTTCAGGGAAGTCCGGAAATGCTGGAAGTCAAAATGGGAATGGATGGTTTTACGGGAAATAATTCTGACACGAGTAGCGGGAAGAACGAACGAGAGAATGATATTGAAGATGCGAATGTTAAAGATGAGAGCGAACCGGTAGCGGGCACGTCCAAAGAACAAAATTTTAATAACGCGTCTGCGAAAAGTGAGAATGACTTTCCACCTGCCGGTAAGTTTTTTAGTAAATTTCTAAATATATACATTTAAGAGACAGTGAAATTTATCAAACTCCTAATCTATAATTTTTTTTAAATATAGCGTAGGAAATGTTGTATAACAAAAGAAAAATAGTATATTTGTTTTGAGATACATTAATATTTATTGAAATTTTTAGTGGAAAACTGGAATCGTAAGATTTATGGAATGCTTTTTTTTCGTTTTTCAGCTAGTTTATACGCTATATATAGCAATGCTATCCGTTTGTGTTTTGAAATTAATCATGACTAGAGTTGTGAACATTGTCCGGAAAGCAGAGATGTATTGTAGGTACAACCGCCCGATGCAAATAGCAGCAGTGAGAATAGTTAGATTTTGTAGTTCAAGTTGAGTAAAGGAGTATTAATATTAACCAGCGATACTTTCTCAAGGTTCTCTTCTGTAAAATTTGTTCTCTTTAAATGAAATAACAAGTGTTCATTTGAAAAGTCAATCTAGGCTACTTTGAAATTTTGATAGAATAAGACGCAAATATATTAGTATATGTTTGTTGTTCCGTAAATGTAAATTCAAATGATATTTGATAATGTCAATCACAAATATCAGTTAGTGCATAAAATAATCGTGCGTCGATTCTGGTTTAAATAAATTGCTTCTCAGTTTTAAAATGCCTTTCACTTTAGAACATAAAATTTTTTTAGTCCAGGCTTATTTTCGAAGTGGTAATAAAATTCATGGTTTATGGGTTTATTCAGTTCAAGATTGCATGGTAAAATTTCAAGTTGAGTTTCCACATTTTGTAATAGATTATATACAATTTAAGAATACTTTGGATAGAACTTTAAAACTTTTTTCTGAAACTGATAGTCTCTTAAGAAAATCAGGCAGCGGAGCAGTTAAGAAACGTACACTCAAGTTGTCAATCGTGTTGAAGAAATAATGGAAAATGAACCACAAACATCTGTTCGACATTTGAGTCAACAAATAAACCTTTCTGTTGGTACAACTCACAAGTTATTAAAAAAAGATATACAACTTTATCAATACCGTGTCACAGCAGTACAAGAATTGTTAGAAATTGATTACCCACGTAGACTACAGTTTTGTAATTGGTTTGTAAATATGAACAATAATGGAGATCTTTCGCAAAGTCATCTTTACTGATGAAGCATGGTTTTATAAAACGGGATTCCTAAATTCACAAAATACAAGAATTTGGAGTAGTGAAAATCCAGATGTAATTAATGAAGAATCGCTACATCCAGAGAAAATTTGGTGTTTGGGCAGCGATAAGCTAAAGGCGAATCATTGGACCAATATTTTTTCAGGGAACGTTAACTGCTCAAAGGTACCGTACGGAAATTTTACAACCATTTGTCAATCAGTTGCATGATGATTAACTTCAGAATGCATATTTCCAACAAGACGGAGCACCTTGTCACTGTACTGCAGAATCTTTGGATTATTTAAGAGAATTTTTTGATGAGCGTATAATTAGTCGAAATACTGAAATTGCCTGGCCTGCACGTTCATGCGATTTAGCACCTTGCGACTTCTTTTTGTGGCCTTATCTAAAAAATAACATATTTCGAACACCTATATTGAATTTGAATGATATGCCACAGAGAATCGAACAGAATTTAATTAAACAGAAATTAATGACAATCCAGTAATGTTGCAGAATATCATCAGAAATTTTGAACGGAGGATTTTAAAGTGCATTGATCTTGAAGGACAACATTTTCAACATTTGTTATAGTTTTCAATAAATACCTATTATTTGTTATTTATTTGTATGTATGAAACTGTCGAAATATACGACTTCGTAGGTTAAGTAGTAAATTTTAATTTACGACATACTTCAAAATGTTCTCAGTAAATCACATGCTACTAGATTGATTTTTCAAATGAACACTTGTTACATCCTTGTAGATAGAAAACGTCCTTTATACATCGTAACTGGTTATAGGTGCATATTGGAAATATTCTTTTATTTCAGCGTATTTAGCAGTTAGATTTTGAGGCATTGTCGCCATACACAATTGCCGCAATGTTATTATTAAATCTGGATTTATATTAAAAAATGCGTTTAACTTTTGCCGAAGGCCACATCCGAAGTCAGTACGACTATTTTTAAAATTATTAACAGTCACGTCTAATGTGGTTAATCCATCATTTAACTTAAGATTTTTATTTTCAAAATAAGTGATTAAGTGTTCCTAGAAGAAAGTATAACTGATTTTTTAAATTTTGAATTTGTATTAGTTTCTTGCACTCAGAAATATTTCGAGAATCGTTATTTAAACATGTAACGAAATTTTGTAAACTATCGAAATTCTCTGTGCGTAATTGAATAATCTCTGAAATTATTTGACTGTCGTTCACGGCTGTTATTGCGTTCGGCCGGCTGACTCACAATACTATGCATCCCTGCATTCTGGACAAAGTGCGCAACTCCAATCAAATCACGGCACAAGAAGAAGTTAACAATTTCTAAGTAAATATTTGTGTCAATTTGTCTGTATATAGGAATATAATTGTGTAAAATTTTGTTTTTTCCTATTTCAAGAAAACCATATATTATTATTGGGGCGTTATTCAAATATTGTGGAAGAGTATATAGGCTGCCTATTTTTGGATAACTTTCTTACAGATCGTACTATTGAGTGCAAAAAAGTGCCACAATTTATTTTTTAGATTAAATTGTTCCCGCACTGTTCTATTGTTTATAATTCATGCATTTAATTGCCACATTAAAATAGCAATTCTTTCTCATACGTACTTGTCAACTAACTAGGTAAAAGTAGTATCAACAATAACAACCAAAAATGTTTGTAATGTGGCAAGTATACTTTTTACACTGAGGAAAAGCGTAAAAATGCCGTAAGCTCGTCTGTTTTTCTTTTGCACTCAAAAATAAGTCTTGGAATCTAGTTGATACTCCTTTGTCTACAGAGCTTTAAGCACGGTTTAAATATTTACTTCCGGTTCAAGAAGCACATCAGTTGATCTTTATTTATATAAATCAAAATGAATATTCCTATAAATTTATAACAGTATTATTGTCTATCATATTTATTTGATATAAATGTTTTAATTATTTTAAACATTTTCGCCTATTAATCTACCGAGCATCTAAAAATAATATACCGGGTGTCTTGTGAATAATTGAAAGATTGAATTATATAGAATATGAATCCAAAATATTTTCCCAAATTTCGCAATCATAAGCGAAAAAAATTGTTAAAAGATATTTTTAAAAAATTGTTGCCATTGACTATAGGTATTATAAAGAGTATCAGATATATCTTAAAGCTGACAGACAATAACAAAATAATGTTGTTATTGTCCATATCGCTTTAAGTAGACCCCTCCGATTGTTACTGGCCAATCCAGGACGCTTTAACGACTCAAGAAGATTATTCATGAATAACAAGAAACGAAGCGGTACCAAGTTAGAGCCGTAAGGAACACCAGTATAAGATATAAATTCAGGGACTTAAACTCATTATAATATACATATTTAGTTCTACCATGCAAATAAAAAGTTCTAAGACAAAGAAAATCCTGATTCCATCTAAATTTATGTAGCTTCTTCATTAATATATTGTTGTGAATGGTATCAAACGCAAGAATAAAATCGCTAGAGAAAATATCGATCTGGACACGATCGTTTAGTGCAGGGATGCACAGACTTATAGGGAACAGGGGCCACTCGGGAAAATTATAAGCCAAGGACGGGCCACTACAAAGAATACTTATTAACACAAATATTTTTATTTTTAAATAGTATGAATTACTACAAATGATAAAAATAAAAGAACATTCAAAAATGTTTGTTGTAATTATGTAATCGTATTGTAATCTAATCATTACAATGTAATATTTCATGTTTTATTATTTTGATGCATGACATTGCATTGACCTAATTTTGTTTATGTTTGGCTAAAATTGCTTCCAGATTTTCATTTGCCAGACGGTTTCGATTTTTTGTTTTGTTAAACCTGAACAAGAAAGTAGTAGGTACTTAAAGATACATATCTTACTAACAATTACAAAAGTTAGAATAAAATAAAAAGTTAAGAAACATTGATTTGAATGGATTTTTACCTAGTTTCGTAGTTTTTCGAACAATTTTTAAAATTCGTTGGCGGGCCGCATAAATATCGACAGTGGGTCGCATGGGGCCCGCGGTATGTGCATCGCTGCCTTAAACCGTTCAAAATATTTACACCACTGGCAATCTTTGTTTACGCAGCTACACGGGATGTAATATGGACTCTATTTGGGTTATGTATAACAGTAATTCCTTGTATAAAGAAACCTAATTTGCTTTACCGAAATTGTAACGCATATTGTCATTTAAACATTGTTGTATTCACGCATTGAAAAAAAGATGATTAGAAACATTTAAAACTTGTAAATTAGTATTGTTTAAAGCTGCTGTTAGTTAATTCGACTCCTAAATTATGTCTTTTTGTCATAAACTATAATAAACAAAAATGGGATATTTATCAATACGTTGCACGTATTACGCAGTTGTTATATAATGAAACAGATATGCATATATAATAACACAGAAAAATGTTGTAAACTGTAAACATGGACAAACACCTAGTTCAACCGATGAGGCCTAGATGGCTGAAACATATGTATTGAACAGAAGTAAATGCTAAAAATACGAGGTGTTTGTCCATGTTTACAGTTACGGATATGTATTTTGCATATCTGTTTCATTATATAACAACTGCGTAGTACGTGCAACGTATTGATAAATATCCCTTTTTTGTATATTTACCGCCATCTGGCGCGTGTTAATGGACAGCACCAATATACGTATTTTTCCGCTTTTTCGTAATAGCCTTGCTATTCGAGCGGAAGGTCGCCTTTTCTGGCCTAGTCGCTTTCTTCCGTCAGATGTCACTGATTAAATTGGTGTCGCCTGATAGAACGAAACTGGTTATGACTTGGAGACGATTTTAGCGTAAATGTAGATACAGATACAGATCCGTTGTTTAACAGATCTGTATTAATTTGTATATACATTGCTTCACTAGTTCAACCGATGAGGCCTAGATGGCTGAAACATATGTATTGAACAGAAGTAAATGCTAAAAATACGAGGTGTTTGTCCATGTTTACAGTTACGGATATGTATTTTGCATATCTGTTTCATTATATAATAAACTATAATAACACAGAAAAATGTTTTTAATAAAGAAAATATTACTTTTGGTGTAATAGAAAGTTGTAATAAGGCACAAATATTCTTTTCGCAAACCTAATAAGTCAAATTTTGATATCAAAGTTTATGTATGTATTTATTTGCTTATGCATTTAGGATTTGAATTTTATATTTATTATTTATATAACTAAACAACAAGATATATTCATGTTTTGAGTCAATAATTATAGAAACATTTAAAATAATAGCATAAAACAATTCTACTGTGGAGAAAAACAAAAAAAAATCTCAATAAAGTAACTCGTTAACCTTGCTACTAATGATGTGTATATTCATTCTGAATGTAACCAATTTCCAAACACACACACACATTTTTACGAATAGAATATTTGTTTGCGTTTGTGTACGAGTATGAACCAGATTATTTACAGGAGATTATACTTCCGACAGTCTTTAATATATCTAATTAACTTATAATTATACAGTAATCTACTTTCAAAGTTTTCACCCAATAAATATTTTATTACTAGTGTATATGATTTGCCAATGTTAATTTCGTATAAATTCTCTCGAGTATTATGTTTTTTTATGATCTCGTTAATCACTTGGAATATTGTCCAGAATGATTAGAGATTACAATAAACACAAAACATACGTGTTCGATATTAATACGTTTTTTTTTTGGACGCTACTAAACGCCATCTATTTAAATAACTCTACACTAAAAATAAACGTTATTTGCCCTAGTAACGTCACTTGTTTATATTTTATAAAATTTATTTTCATTTCCATTGCAGTTATTTGTTGATTAAACTAATCATAAAAGACTAAACATAAATTAGTATTTATCGCCTTTATGGAAGATCAAGAAGGGTCGGAACATTTATCCTATTGATGTAGTCATTGTTATTCAAGATTCATTGCCAACACGTTGAACTGATTTTTTTTACACTAAACATTTTTAGGTTATGGTATAAGTCCTTACTTCAAATAGAGTAACGAGCATTTCTTATAGCTTGAATATCTTTAGTGTTGGAACGTTATCACGTTGTTGTTATCCCAAGGTTGTATCTCATTACTAAAGACCGGATTATATGCAAAAAAGAAACTGAAAATATGCGCATAAATATCCAGATGTTTTAGCCTAAATATGCACTTATGGAAAATATGCAGATAACAAAATACGAGGAATGTTAGAAAATGGAATACTGTAGAAAAAAATATTCTTTTATGATTACTACAAGTTCATTTAGAACATTTTACAACATAATTAACTATGAAAACAATTTACAATCACATATTTCTCAAAGTTTTCAATAGAAATATTGTGACGCTTGTCTGAAAACATGTATTTATATATTGAAAATGTATAAGAGCATATTTGAAATTAGAAATATGATCTATTGTCAACTCAATATTTTCTACTGAATCACCACACAAGACTTTAGCAATATCCTTTAGCTTTTTAAATCCGTCATTTTTTCCTATTATATTTAAAAAATTTTCATACATGGACTGTCCCACTCCTCCTTTAACATCAAAACATGACTTTTCAAATTTGTTTATGAGTTCAACGCTCTCGATTAGCGACATAAATTGTTTTTCCAACTGCAATATAGAAGTGGAAATAAAACTGTAATTAGCTTTAATAAACGCCAACTGTTGAGGTATTTCTTATCACAGATTGTGCATCCCTATTAAAATCCATAATAATTGTCTTTATTCCTTCATAATGATTTGCATGAAAAATAGCAGCCTCCAACCACGTTCCCCATCGTGTGATTACTGGTTGAGGAGGAAGCGGAGCATCGGGTAGATGTTGTTTATAAAACTGAACTCGTAATAGGGCCTTTAAAAAATACTTTCTTAACACTACTAATTAAAGTATTTACTAAGGGAAAATGGCTTCTGACTTCTTCTGCAACAGGATTTAGTCCGTGCGTCAAGCAATTTGTGTGAATTAAAATTGGGTAAAAGATTTTCAAGTTGAAAGCTGCTGTCACCATGTATGGTACAGCATCCGTCAAAAACAATAGAATTTTCTCTGTTGGAATCGATTCCGGTAACCATAAAGTTGCCAGTTCTTCCTGTATAGACCTTGTTATTGTCAAATTATTTGCCTTTTCCAACTGTTTGGATGAAAATAAATTAGATTTTGCTGGAACCGATACGTTAAGGATACCAATCATTAAATGAACTATGTATCGGCCCACACTATCAGTAGTTTCATCTACGCATATATAAAGATAATTGTTTGCAACAACCTTCTTAATGCTATTCAAGGTTTCTGCATAGATACGGCGAATGTAATTTTTTCGTCCTCTCGTTGGGAATGTTGTATTTGCTGATGTACTTTTGCAAACATAACTTGACATTCAAATTGTTTAATTTATGTAGTGGAATATCTGCCGACACAAACATTTGACACTTGACATTTGATTTTTTGGAAGTTGATGGCAGACATTGCTGTAATGTATGCTGGCTCTTTTTCGCCAATTTCATATTTGTTAGTTTTGCAGCATGAGATGGAGTTTTCATATGTTGGTCGACTTGGAACTTTCTCTCACTTGTAATCTGCAAAAAAAAAGATCACATCATCTGTTGTTTTCTTATAATATATCATATAATCATATATCATCATTAAAGACGGCAGACTATGTGCCCCAGCAGTGGCGTTGCGTGGAGAGTTTAGCAGAATAACAGTGCGCTTACTTAAAAATAAATATATCGAATCCCTATACAAAACGTTAAGAAAAAACATAAATAACTTACCCAACATGTTTACATTGTTGCAAAAAAATGCGGATGTGCGCGATGGAAAAACTGCACCATAATATATGTTTCTGTATTAGTCTCGGAAAGGTTCGTACGTAGCGACGTATATATATGTTTATATACAGAGAAGGATTGTTCGACGTTGAGAGATGTTATATTTGCATAGTTAAAGCGCTCTTTGTATCTGTACAACGGATCTTCAGTATTGGTAAAAAGTTGCCCTAATTTTGTAAAATCTACATTTTTATCTAATACACTGTTAAATTTTTCACGGACACAATCACTTTTTTCATCTTCAAGGATATGCAGCACTAGTTTTACGTGGTAAATAATTGCTAATGAGTCCGATAAGGACAGCGCAGTGTTCTGTAAATTTTTTATTGCGTCCAGTATTGGAACGTAACTGTCGTAAATAATTTTTAAATTTGCTGCAACTTGAGGATTGTTAAATTGAACCTGGCTGAGCCGTATTGCAGCTGCTTTTTTGGCATCTAGTTGTAAAATCACTGATTTAATTTTTTCAAAATGTTTATAATAATAAAATGCTGCTTCTAACCAAGTACCCCATCGTATAAGAATTGGGTGCGGCGGCTCGGGTATATCAGGACACAGCGAATGAAATAGCCGAATCCGTTTCGGAGATTTAAGAAAAACCGCTTTCGTTTGTCCTATCAGTTGATCCACATCAGGATAAGTTGTACGTATAGTGTTTGTTACAAGGTGTAAAGCGTGAAGCAAACATGTGACATGCAGCAGGTTTGGTTGAATCGTTTTGAGTAAGTTTGCCGTGGAACACATAACCTTGGCAGCATCGGTAACTAACATTAACACTTGCTTCGGTAAAATCTCAAATTTGTGTAGTGTTTCTATTAATACATCATATATCGCTCTGGCAGTACACCCTTGCATTCGTTTACAGGTTAGTAAATAAGGAGGAGAAGGTCCTTGCGGAGTCAGCGTCCGTACTAGAATGGCTAGGATGGACTGTTTTTTTAATATTTGTAGTTTCGTCTATTGTTAACCACAGGAATTTTTTTTTACCGTATTTTTCGTACAATTTACAATTCTCTCACGCACTGACGGTACGTAATTCCGTAGCGTACTTCTTGCTGGTAATTTCCACGTAGGATTGTATTTCTTCCAAAACTGACGAAACATTGGGTGTTCCACTTTCTGCATTGGTATATTCGTCGCTATTAACATCATTGTTAAATCACACACAAATTTATTATATGATCTGCGTCCACTATTTTTCGATTTATGTTTGTCACTATTTATATGTCTTTGGCACTGACTTGCTTTCCAAGTTAATAAAGTTGTTTCACAAACTAAACATTTCACTACGGTACCGTCATATATTAAATCGGGAAACCGATGTAAAAATTTCTTTACTACGTTAGCACGCAACCGAGTCGATGCATTGTTTCTACGCACTCCCGACATTTTCAACACGATTGTGTTAACAATGTATCGCTTACAACGTCTCAACGGCAACTGAATTGGTCGTCGTACGCCTCTACTCGATCCCTCTACATCACGCTACTGTTCAGGCACATAGTCTGCCGTCTTTAATCATCATAATATATCATCATATAATCTATAAAATGAATGTTAGTAAAAGATAAAGGAATAATTAAAAACTTAATTAATTGATTAATAAGAGGAAATAAACTTAAAATTTTACTCACAATATTGCAGCATGCTGCGAAACACTTTTTCTCCATCCATACGCAATTCTGAATAAGGCGCAATCCATCCAGGCACAGTCGCTATTTTCGGCATTTTTGCTATTACATATCACAACTCACAAGTTTACACTTCGAATAGTCAACGTAAAATGACGTTTAAAATAAAATTACTTTCGAATATGGTAATAAATTTATCCGAATAGCAAAGAAACACACATACTTCTAATTTTCTGGTAAAATGTATTTTTGTATTTATTTAAAAGTTTTAAGGTATTAGCTTTTCCTGGAATTTTCTCTCGGCCTGGATATATAGGAAGAGCATTAATAAATTCTTGGAGACGCTTATCGGAAAAGCAACGGGAATAGGCCTAAATAAATGCTATTTTTATTTTAAAGAGGGCTGTTTAAATTTTGTTTGTTTGTTACATCCACGACATATTTTTAGTAATGCCTATAATAAATTTGATTTAGTCAATAAATAAAACTCGGATACTTAAAATATGCAAAAAAGCTGAATTACTACAAAATATGCAAATAATATACAAAATACATATATTATTCAAATTTATGCAAACTGCATATAATCCGGCCTTTACTCATTACCGAATACTTTAAGTCTAGATTTGACGTATAATAGCATTATATCACAGCAGTTTGTTCAATTCTTTTGGTCATTAAGGCATCAGAAAAGCTGAAACTTTACTGTCTAAAATTGACCTACTTATCTTATTGCATGACTGTTTATTTAGCATATGGCTGGCAAACTTAACGCTCCTTAAATATTTTTTAATATATTCTATAGTAACGTCAAGGCTATTTTCTCATTAAGAGCTATACATTTTGTTTGTTAAAATAAAACACATACAGTAGGGGCTCAATATTCCGAATCAATTAATGCCACGATCACCCGGATGTTTAAAACATTGAGTTTACCGGGACACTGTATTTTTAATGTACTTATCAAGTTCAGTGAAAGAGAATCCAGATTTTATATTTAAAATTTTTTAATGCAACAAGTTTAATATAGTCTGCTTGCGATTCCAGACAAACCAGTCATATCAGGCGCAAAACCTTAAAGACCACAAGTCTCTAATATACGAGTTGCGATATTGCTGCATTTAGGGTATACGAAGGTTGTCTTTTATATTTTGCATATAGAGCTGGTATAAAACCGTAGATAGCTTTTAAAGACTATTGTTTATCAAGCTATTCTCCACGAAGATTAATGCACTTTTGGGCTCGAACCAACTCTTGAAGCAGTTATTCCACTCGTTTGTTGGTGCAGTCAAAATTGCGTTTTTGAAGGCATCGACTGCTCATTCTGACGATTGGAACCTTTAACCACGCAGTTCGTCCTTGATTTTCCGAAAGGTAAAGAAATCGCTGGGACGTCGGGACTGAACAGAGGATGGTCTTAACAATTCGACGTTTTGTTGCGTTAAAAATTCAATTGTCTTGCGAGCTATGTGCGCACTTGCATTATCTTGGTGAAGGATGATTCGTCGTTGTGGGATGGTTTCTCATAGCTCAGCGTTGACTTGCGGCAATCAAATGGTTTTATGCCAATCGGCAGTAAAATAAAAGTGATACCACATAAGCAATAAGATCTCAGTATTTAACTCATTAACCCATAAATAAATATATGGTGTTAGTCTATATAATTGCTTGGTAATTTGTCTAAAAATCTTACATCAAGATTCTTGTGCATTCAGTATAATAATTAGATTATTAAATATAAGAAAAAAAAATCACTCTACAATTTAAGATAGTAAGAAAAAATAAAACAACATAATTATAATAGTAAGGTTGACAATATATTGGTCTAAAGAATTTCACACAGTTATAATTCATTTTCAAGTATTGCTCGAATAATTTAGAAATCGTTCGTACGTCAACAAATAGTAATAATTCACAGAAAATCGGACATGACCCTAGTATGGTACTTTACATTCGACTACCCTGCAGAAGCAAACTGAGGAGTATCGATTGCTTTAAATTTACTAAATAAAAAAAATGTAAGACTTGTATGTAATTTACGATAACCTCTACAATTGACATTAAAAAGTTCGTAGAGATTTAAATTGGACTGTCTGTAGTCTTCCAGGAAAAAAAATACAGGACAAGCACTTCCTACCTTGGTTGAAGAGTTGGTATCTGCTTTACAATTAATTAATGTCGTCTTGAAAACGGTTCACCAACTACTTGAATTAAGTGCTTCTTGCTGACAATGGACGCCACGTGCTCGAATAATTTTACAGCCGCGTGCAGGTAATTTAATACCTTGTCCGTGCATTTTAATGCCTGGTACTTGTAAAAGTAACCTTGTGCTTGCAAAAGTAGACTCATACTTGTAAAAGTAACCTATACTTGTACTTTTAAGGTAACCTCGTACTAGAACCCTGTTAAATTCCAGAAAAAAATTAAATGTAATGTAAAATAGATGATATAAGACCAATGGACATCAAAAGATAGACTCGCCTACTAAAATAGGGAAAACCTACGTACACATGCTCCTCATGAAAACCAATTTCGTTCAAAAATATTACGATACAACACTTTCCGTATCTTAAATAATCATCTGACGTTTAAATCAATTAGTAATGTAAATAAAACTACTTTTAAAAAGCCATTAAAAATTACAAAGTATGTCTTCAGCACAACCTGTTACTTAATGAAACTTCGACAGCGAAAGAGGACCAGATTTCCTCAACTCGATACTTTTATACGAAAAGGTACGTAGTCATTACAAAAATCAGCGATAGGTGAAGCCACTGTAGAGAAGAATTAATGCTGAAATACATAATTAGAAAATAGTTTCACTACATATCAAAATTAAGGCAACAAGATTCGGAACCTAACTAATAGAGAATATTAATTAATTACGTTCTTAATAAAGAACTATTAATCAAAGACCATGGTCCAGAAGATAAACACGAGATGACTCTGATACTTCAATACAACCAAGGAGATCTTAAATGAAAATACCACTGACAATTCCAACAGTATTTACTACAAACCAGCCGTAAGATATTCTAATAAATTTTAAAATAAAGATTCGCACAAAACCTGTTATAATATAAACCAGTTATCAACTAACTGTTCACAATTTACAAACTCCCATTTTATTGCGAATTCCAAACGCCATCTACACCCGTGCTATATGAACAATATTAAACCAAACTATAATGAAAACAAAGTTGCATACATCCACGTGCAATATATCTCAATTTTAATTAAATTAAAATACTACTTTGGAAATTACTACGATGAAATTTTTAATTTCAACTAACAACAGGATAAATATCCGCAGAAGAAAATCCTTATACACAATTTTAAAGATCAAAATAAACGACTAAAAATGAGGGGCGATTTCAGCCCGTTACACGACCTGTTACAATTATTAACTTGTCATGTCATGACAACCAAAATGGCGCGCAACTCAAATTTTGCACTCTTATTGTTAACACCCTATATGTACATCATTAAAGTTCGAATACAATTGAATACAATGTAATAATCGTGAAACTGTTATCATAAAAGCGGTAGTAATCCATAAATTTAAAAGGAAAGTATTGTATTGTTATCAAAATGTACGAATAATACTAATAAACTTCATACATAAATTAGCACACAAAAATTAGATCGTAAACTTCCTATTGCGTACGTATTTCTGCTTTTATATATCAAAACGCCTACAGATATACCATATTAAATGAAGATTGGGGCCTGAATATTCAAAGTTGAAAAAAAAACCTTTTTTTTTAATTGACTGTACATTAGGGTGGAGCGAAAATTTTTTTTTTTTAATTTAGTTTTTCCTGTATTAAACATCGATGCTCTAAGTACTTAAAAGCGCAGAGAAAAAATCTTATCTTCCTAGGTCAACGTCTTGAGGTGGCGCACAAGACTTTAATTTGTGGAATCAAATATCATATATAAAAAAGTAAACAGTATGGTATAAATTTGTTTTTATTCAATAAATTAAAACAGTTACAGTCCTTTATTTACTCACATAAAGCATATTTAATACAAAAACAAAAATCATTCGTTAGCAAATTGTAAAGGATCTCGTTGTTGAAAAAATTGAGATTTCGACTCAAACAGTGGTATGTCTTGCCTTGCTTTAATTCTAGAGCGAATGAAACCGCCTCTTGCTTCTGATCCACAAACAGATATTAAAGCTTCAGTGACGAGCTTGACACACCTCTCTACTGCTTGGGTATGACAAGGAAACATCCCAAATTGACTGAAATTATTTCCCGAACGAATCAGGTTTGAAATTTCTGTATTAGAATATTTCATAGTCATTGGTGGTTCAGTTATTCTCACATTCGACCAATTTATTAACTCATAGTAATTCGTCGCATTTACTTGAAGTTGTGGAAGGCGGAACTCGCGAACTTTCTTGCTTTTAATACACACATTTTCTTTTCTTGCTTCTAATACTCTTCGGAGAGCCAATTCTCTAATTTTTGAAGTATCATCTTGAAGCATGGCCAACAGCATATTTTCTGTGTGTGCGAAGAATGAATTTCTGTTTATAGTTTTTAAAACAATACTCTTAAGGTCGTCTCTTAAATATAAACTTCTCTTGACCATGTTGAAAACATGAACTGGACCATGATTACAAGATGGCTTTGACTTTATGTCAAACCATGTTGGCGCGTATACTTTCATAATGTAAAGTGCTAGTTGCTTAAGGTTTTCTGGTGGTGTGTAGCCGTTCCAATGTATAAGCGAAGAATCCTATTGGCGCAAGTTAGCCAGCGAGAGTGTGCTAATTTCCCAGGGTCTCTTTCAGCTAAACTTGGTGAAACTAAACCAGACGAAATGGAAGAACAAATCTCGTAAAGATATTTTTGATCAGTGCTTAGCAACTTTATATCAATATATATCCGGCAATTCTGCAGGAATCGCTTCAAAATCTTGTAACTTAAAATCAAGGCACTTGAGGAGGTTTTTACCTATAGCTCCAGAAAAGCTATTAGGACCTGCTGTGTTTCTATCAAGACTTAAAAACAAATGGTGCAGTGGCAATTCATTTGCGTATAATAAGCACGCAAACCATTGCAATGGTCTTTTTAAATGTGTTTCCAATAAGGCAATGACTCCATTTTTATACCCTGTGTTGACAGCCGTTCCATCACATCCGATTGCCACCAAAGATGAATTACATTTATACTTTTTATCTAATAAAGCGACAATATTCCTCATAATATTAGTTGCTTTTCCTAATCTATTGTGAAATGTCCAATATATTCAGAATTTGGCTCAGATACCATTGAAATATGTTCGTCGGTAATAGTCTTACGCTGTGACTTATTTTCTTTTGAAATTATAATTAAAGTTTTGTCTTTACGACGATCAAAATAAATAGAAGTCAGAGGTTTTTCATTGCTAATAGAGCTCAACTGCTTTCGAACTTTTTTCCTTTCTCGACGTATTTTACTACGATCTATTACGCTTGATGAGTTTTCCGCATCTATAATGTTTAAATCATTACTGCGTTTACAACAAATGCTGCAGATCGATCTGAAACTCCAGTCCTGTCACAAGCTGTAGCAAGGGTTTGCAACTTTTGTCTCATCTGCTTATTTCCCTTTTGATTTTCTCTTTTGTGAACTTTTCTTTTTCTTTCATTAAAGCAAAAATCATCTTGCTCTGATTCTGATGTTTCACTTTAAGTGCTACTGCATGACCGATGTAATTCTGACATAGACGAAGAAGTACTTGAAGTCATGTTTTTTTGAACGAATTGATCATATTTTCTCTTTCGAACTTCATTGCGTCGTATAGATTTTGTTGTCAACCTATCCACACAGCCAATATACATTCTACGCTCATTTCGTTGGTCCTTTAAAAACTTTTCCTCTGCTGGAGGTATTTTTGTCACACATTTACATATGTTTCTGGACGCGCACTTACAGGTTGCGATGTCAAATAATTGTTTTTGAGATTCCTTTAAGAAATTTTGTTTTTTTACTTCACTGCGCAGTTTCTTCATATTTTTGTATTTGTTGTAATAGGAAATCAATCTTGCTAAGATTTGTTGATGACTTATTATAGGAATCGATGCCTTTTTCCATATTAGTTCAATATCAGTAGCAATTATTTCTCATATGCACTTAATTGAAGGATCTTTTCGGTTGTTCAATTCAAGCATATCATTTTTTAGCCACAGGTAATATTTAATAATATCACAATGCGTAGGCAACACATTAACATGTAATTGGTTTTCCAAATACAGAGCAACACAAATCTTTCCTAGTTTTAGGCATTTTAAATCTTTCCTCAGCAATCACGTTTTAACTTTTGGTAACAAAAATTTTACGTTTGATTAAGTTTTATAAACTTTTTTAACACGTTGCACTTCTAAATACTATGAAGAAACTGAAAGAAGCTGTTTAAAATGATACTTTAATTTATGCATGGGAATCCCCTAACTTTGTTTTTGAGCAATAAACTTAAGTGTTGCCAACAGTTTTATTTAATGGTAGATAAAAAAGATTTTTAAATTGTACTTTTCTGCCTTTATGTAAATTAGGTTATTTTTCAAACTTCACCCTTCATGCGCCACCTCGAAATAAAGTCGCAGGTCTTGTTATTTTGCATAAATAGTGCTTTCTAATAGGGTCATCAATTAACAATACAGGAGTTTTCAAAATTTAAAAAAAAAATTTTTTGTTCATTTTCACTCCACCCTACTGTACATACATAGCCGGGTATGCAAGTTACGACACTAAAATTTTTAAAAAATTCAGAGAAAATGAGATTTATTGATCTTAATATAATTAAATAATAATATTAAACATAAATTAATAAAATAAAATAAACAAGCAACAAATACGAAGGATATTTCCAAAGTTCTGGGAATTTAGCTATAATTTTTTTATTTTTGTCAATTTTCATTAATATTACAATGTAGTTTTTCAACATAATTCCATCTATCCCAACGATAATTTTTTTTTTTAAAGCTATCCTCAAAAAGAACTTTTTCGGTGTCTCCTCAATCCACTAGTTATGGCACGTTTTACGTCACTCAAACCTTGAAAGCGAACACCCCGTGAAGGTTCTTTTAAATCTGGGAACAGATGAAAATCAGCCAGTGCGAGATCCAGTGAATAAGGTGAGCGCGGAAGCAATTCCCATCGTAAATCGTTCAAAACATCCTTTTTTTGCGTGTGCGGTCTTGCATTATCCTGTTGTAATAACGGACGCTTATGCAACGTCCCAGGTCGTTTTCTGATAAGTGCCTGCCGCGGTGGTCCAGATAATAAGTTAAAATAATATTCTGCGTTAATTGTGGTACTTTTCGCCAGATAATCCACAAAAATAATCCCTTCGCAACCTAGAATACAGTAAGCATTACCTTTCCCAACAGATGGAACTGCACGCGCTTTAAGTGAAGGCCCTTTTTCGGGTTTACGCCATTCTTTGGATTGAATTTTGGTCTCAGGATTGAAATGAATCCACGTTTCGTCAGTGGTTATTATCCATTGCTAAAATTCATCACCGTAACGGGCTAACAACTCTTGAAGTGGAAACCAGTGGATAGGTAGAGGCGGTCCAATACAATGGCCAGCTATGTCTCCGGACTTAAATCCCTGTGATTTTTGTAAATGGGCTTTTCTCACAAATCTTGTGTATACTCTGTTCTAATACAAACGCGTGGGCAGCTTTGATTACGAGTTCAAAATGCCTACAATGAGGTCAGACAAAAGGAAAATATTTATGGACGGAGCCGAAATTCTCTAAACAAAAGAATTACATCATGTCTTCAAAACCAACGATCATCGCGTGGAGAATTTATTATAGGTAGTTTAGAATTCAATACTTATAAAAAGTTAGTGTCAAGAATTTAGACATCTCTCCAACCCTGTATGCGATAGTCACTGACTGGCCAATAAACATAGAAAGTATAAATTATCATTTGTAAATGATGTACCAAATTTGAATCGTAAATTAAATGCAGTTCAAGACTAAATGACCAAAAACCAGTTTTGTGACGCTATCTCTAAAGTACGGTAGCTCCCTTAAGAAGCATTTCCGCACCCAATAAAAACTTTTTTTTATACTTTTGTATGTACAATTACCCCTTTCATTCTATAGGGGTTGTTCGGGGACACGCTGTATACAAGTGCCCGTATCCTTATGTTCAAATTTTAGGAGTGTAAAGTAGACTTCATTTCAAGTAACAAAAACGCAAAACTTGCATATCCATTTTTATTTGTTTCAAAGTTTCAGATCTATTAATGTGATTGTCAGATCATGAAAAAAAATGTAATCCTAAAGCCAATAAAAACTGATTTTATTTAAAAAAGTTCAATTTATAATATTTTCGAAATGTCCACCTCCTTGTTGAATGCAGGCTTGTGCCCGTAAGCCAACAGAAGAAGTACTTATCCGAATTTCATACTTCTTTTGTCGGATTTGCTCGGCAGCCAGGTGAATACGATCCAACAACTCTTCTCTTGAGTTCGAAACTTGCGCGTAGACTAAATTTTTCATGTACCCTCATAAATAAAATTCAAGGGGATTAAGATCGGGCGATCTGGGTGGCCATGCAACAGGACCACCTCGACCAATCCATCTTGGATAATTAACGTTAACCCAATTTCGGACAGCAATTCCGAAATACGGTGGTGCCTCATCCATGTGAAACCACATGTCTCGTCGAACATTCAGTGGGACAACCTCTAAAAGACCTGGCAGTTCGTCAATAAGAAATTGAAGGTAATTGTCCGCATTTAACCCTCCAGGAAGAACGACAGGACCAATATATGTATACCTGTGCACCTGTGCAGGTTTCTCAGATTTGCAACGCCACTTCTCGTGAACGTAGATTCATATGTCCAGAGGACTGTTCTGCAGAAATTAAAATGAAGCCGTGACTGTCTTAATATCCAGGTGGAATAAACTAGACGAGCATAGTGGTCTGCCTCAAGCAAACCGTGTCCCCTGCGATAGTGATATGGATATAAGCCCTCACGTTTTAAACTTCGCCAAACTGTCGTTCGTGGCACTCCTAGTTGTCTAGCGATTCGACGTACACTGAGAGTTGGATCCCTTGTAACAATAGCTACTGCTTCTTCCTCTATGTTTGCTGGCAAATTTACTCCTCGGTCGAAAAGATAATCACGCAGTCCGCATTCCCGAAATTGTCTGTCTACTTCCAGGAACATTCTGTAATGAGGAACGCGCCTATCGGGAAAGCGATGTCGGTATTCAATAACTGCTTGACGTGCACTGCCGTTACAATAGCCATACACAAAATGCATGTCCGCATACTCTTGAGATGAAAATCGGTAAGGCATTTAGAATAAAGAAAACATGTCCACTCACTAATAAGCTGTTGTATGAACTGAAACGTAATGTAATCCTTTATTAAAAAATGCAACGTTAACAGTCATCTGAAAATTTGTTTATTGTATGATATTCATGGTTCAGCACTTACGAAATAAGTAAGAACCTTCTTTATCATAAATCAATTTCCAGTACTCTTTTTTGTAGATCTCCAAGCAATTACTGTATGCACTAATGCACTACGAAACGTGTTTATTTATTTTAGGATAACATTTTATTATGCGACGTTAACAATCACAGGCCTGTTATTGAATCGCTTAACTTTTTTTAAATAAAATCAGTTTGTATTGATTTTAGGATTACATTTTTCTTCATGATCTGACAATCACATTCATAGATCTGTAACTTTGAAACAAATAAAAATGGATATACAAGTTTTGCGTTTTTGTTACTTGAAATGAAGTCTACTTTACACTTCTAAAATTTCAACATAACGATACGGGACAGCTTGTATACCTGATAAGTTCCGAACTTGGTTAGTTTACTTTTTTTTATAAAACGGTAGAGAATTTAGGGATGCTACCCAATATTCGGCTTTGGGGTTCAACAAGCAACTCCAACATTGCAATTTTAGAGATTTTAAACGCTTCGTGTGATAGTGAACGTGTCATGTTGCAAATGCAGACATCCAACGTAATTTAAATGTGCAATCAAATCAGTAAAGGGAGAGAAACATAGATGTAGTGAAAAATAAAGTGAGCGTATGTCTTAGTGGCACAAATGTGCTTGCCAACCAACTAATAGAAGACAGTTGAGAAATGAAACGATTGAAACGCTTTAGGCTGATGAATTTACAAGACAGGTTCAGATAAGTTATTATATTTTTATAAATAGACGATGCATCTCATTGCATTAAGCCATCCTAATTTTCTAATTTCTAATATACTTAATGTACTATAAACCAACTTTAATTAGACTATACAGTGGATTGTTTACTGGAACAATCTCCTGACTGCTATGTGTAATAAATCATATAAATTACTTATTATCTATTTTAAGGACAGATTGTAACGGGTGTTCAGAAAAATTAGACGTCAAGTATGTTTTGGATAAAAAATCGTATGTTCTAACTTAAGTCTATTGACTAATATTGGATTTTAAATGTCGGCTGTTGTATCAAAAATTTTAGGAATCTGATATCAGAAATAGTATCATGCATTTTTTGCATTTTAAAATGGTATTTAATAAGGTATGCAAAGCATTCAGAAGAGAAATCTAACACTTACCACAATTGGTGTACAAATAATCGAGTGTGCTTAAATATTGACAAATGTGCTATTCTTGCCTTCTCTAAACGTTCAAGTATTATTTCCTTTAATTATACAGTTTTTAATTGCATTATTCCTGGAGTTTCACAAACTACGAGGGAAGATTCGAAAGTTTCTAGAATTAGACACACAACCCCACTTTTCGGGGTAAAGTCATATTTATTTTTCTACATGGTCTCTAGTAACTCTATACATTTAGCTCAACGCTTTTCAAGACCTTTCGTTCCTTCAGCAAAATAAGAACTATCAAAACCTTCAAAAAGTTAATTTACAGCTTCGATGATTTCATTATTCGATGAGAATTTCTTTCCAGTCAACCATTTCTTGAGGTTCGGAAATAGAAAGAAATCCGAAGGGGCCAAATCTAGGGAGTACATATTCACTTAAATGACATCGTAATTCGTGCAATTTCGCCATCGAAATTGCCGACTTGTAGAATGGGACACATTGTCTTGGTGAAACAAATTTTTTTTTTTTGTCATATGAGACCTTTTAAGTTTGATTTCTTCGTATAATCTGTTTAATAACGACGCATAATAAGCGCCTGTTATTGTCCACGCGTGTTGCAAGTAGTAAATTAAAATTATTCCTCGGGAATCCCAAACGACGGTAGCCATTACCTTTCCAGCTGACAGTATCGTCTTGGCCTTGTTTGGAGTTGGTTCACCGCGTACTGTACACTGCTTTGATTGTGTTTTTGTTTCTGGTGTGAAGTGATGTAGCCACATTTCATCGACGGTTACAAAACGTCTCAAAAATGTACAGGATTACGCTTGAATATGTCTAGAATTGCTGAGAAATGGTCGCACGAGCTTGCTTATGATCGTCTGACAGCAAACGGGGCACCCATCTTGCATTGAGCTTTTTCATGTCCAAATGTTGATGTAAAATGTAATATGATCTGCTTACTGCCTCTGCTATCTCTCTCAACTTTAATCGGCGATCATTCATCACGATTCCCTGAACTTTCCTAATAGTTTCTTCATCGGTAGATGTTTTTGATCTCCCAGAACGCCATGCACCTTTTATGCTTGTTCGACCACGTTTAAATTCACCAATCCAGTTCGTAACGGTTGCATACAACGGTGAAGACTCCATGAACTCCGTCTAATTCCGTTTTTCTTTCATTAGCATTTAAGCCTTTCAAAAAAAATGTTTAATAACTGCACTGAATTCGATTTTATTTATGATTAAGAAAATACGCGCACTGTTTACTTTGCTTGGCTACAACGGCTTTACTTTATGCACTATCGATCTAAAAATCTAACATCAGTTATAACGGGTGTTCAGAAACATTCGAAGTCAAGTGGGCTCTGAACAAAAAATCGTATATCTTTACTTAAGTATCTGATTTGTAATAATTATTAAATGTCAACTGTTGTCTGTCAAAAATCAATCTATCTCAGACATGACTTCATATTTTCAAGGACTACTTTGACTTCGAATGTGTCTGAACACCCGTTATAATACATCAGGCACTCAAAATATATTACAGGTACGCGCGCACAACGCCATCTTTTGGTTCGTTCTACAAACTTTCCGATCTTCCCTCGTAGAATGTCAGTCGGTTCTTGTCGTACATCTTTAAAACAAGATTACAATTATTTCCATGTGGTATAACTTCCTTGCAAGAAATAGTCGATATCTATTATAGGCGACGAGTAGAATTTTGTGAATGGTTTTCAAATAATTTTAATGATGATTTCCTAAACAAAGCTTTCTTTTCGGACAAAGCATTGTTTCATGTTGGTAGATTCGTTAACTCGGAAAACATGAGGAGAATGTGACCTGATACAAAGCCCCATAATTTTTATGTTGAAGCTTCTTTACATACTCAGAAAGTTAGTGCTTAGTGCGCTATAAGTAAAAGAAGGATTTATCGGGGCAATTTTTTTTAATGGTATCTTAAACGCGGAAAAATATCGACAAGAAATACTCTTGGCTTCTTTAATCCGCTTCATGATTTTGAACTAATTTGGGTTACTTGCAACAAGATGGTGCTTGACGCTGCATATTAGCAAACGACCGAAGCACTCCCTCTGTCCACTGTTAATAATATTTTATATTATTATAAATACTTTTGTATTATACAAAACTGGTGACCTTTTTACCCATTCACCCCTTCAAATTATTCTATTACATAAATATTTTATGTTGTAACTAACATTGTAATAAAATCATTTTAAAAAAATAAGCGTTTATAATTTGAATTTATGTATGACAATCACAAATTCAAATTATATACAGGATGAGTCGTGAGGAATCGACCAGACTCAAGGAGTGTATTCTACTGGTGAAAGTAATGTGAACAAACTCAAATGTTGTTATCCGATTTTTATTTGTTTTCGAGTTATAGCGTAATTAAAAATGTAGATTCAGTATACCATGTTTATGTATGTATTCGTAATAACAGTGAAACCCCGGTAGCAATTCATTATAGGGAAGTCTTCCTAGCTGAAGCGCTACCTGTTCGTGGTTTTCCGAACTAGCGGTAGTGACATTGAAAGCAGTCGAGAACCAATAAAATACAAAAACTTCAATGTATGAAATTTTGTTTATTTTTAATTACGCTATAACTCGAAAACAAATAAAAATGGGATAGCAACATTTGAGTTTTTTTAAATTACTTTCACCTGTAGAATACACTCCTACAGTTTGGTCGATTCCTCACGACTCACCCTGTATATGTTCATTTGCTTTGATATTTGATGTTGTAATTATTACATTTATGTCCTATAAATGGGGATCACCTGTTGGGCATTAAAGACTATTATTATTATTATGACAACTGTCAAAATTTGCAGTTTTCTAAAGATTCGCTTGTGCCTAATTACTTAAAAAACCAGCCTATAACTATAATGAGTAAAGTTTTTGAAGGCACTTCAAATGTATCGTTCTATCGCATAGTCTACACCAGACATGACTTCAAATTTCCATGGACTACTTTGACACCGAATTTTTCCGAGCACCCAATATTTAAATGGGAATAAAAAATACTACGAATCACCTAAACTGCTACTAATGTGAACGATAGTTTTTAATGAAAAAAATATTTTAATTTTTTTACTTACAATTTCAGAATAATAAATATATTTTTTAGTATCTTTTGAGTCTCAATTTTTGAATTTTCGAAATTTTCACTATTGTTCAAAGTTGTGAATATATCGTACAAATAAAAAGAACCACAAAATAAAAAAAAAACAAGAGAGCACTAAACAAAAATAAAAGTACCGTAGATTGTTATGCGTAGTCAAAATTTTGCGTCTTGATCACTTATTCATTTACAGTATCATTATCGCCTTATTTCGAAAACTTACTGTATAATATAAACACCAATTTTTAGTAGTTCATTAAAACAATTACATACTTCAAGCATTTTCAGAAGTACATTATACGTGCTTGGTATAACCATTTAAATATATAAACTGCTTACTACCTACTTTTTCGTTCACTTTTAATGTCAACACACTTGCAAGAGTTTGAGTTTGTTGTGTTTGGTCCAAAGTACATCGTTTTATTAAACACAATACGCGCGCAGGTTTTTCGATAAACGTCCTAATTCCTAAAGTTTTCGCCTATTAATTTGTATTTTAAATAAATTTGGGTATAATAGCGAAAAAAATGAAAAAAAAATACATTTTCACCATCCTATGAGTAGAATATTGCGTAGTATTTCTTTATCGTTCCTCCAGAGTTGACTTAATTAGGGTATGGAATATTTGTTTTTTTTTTTATAAGAAAAAAATAATTTTTCGCTTCAAACAAGTGTTCGCTATAAATTATTTTTACGATATTTCCATATTTCATAAAATATATTTAAAATTTACATAGAACTAAATAAACATAGTAAATACTTGCAATAAGAAAGTATAATACATACATATACAGGCCATTTCAATTGAAACGAGCCACCTCAAATAACTTTTTACCTACTGTGATTTACAGTGTACTCTCTATTAAGGGGACAACCATGGGACTGAAAAATTTGTCCGCTTATGAGAAGTGTCCGCTTATGAGAAAAGTACAAAAAGAGTAAATAATAATTTGTAATATATTTATCTTTAAACAATTTTATTTCAAAACCAAGAACATATAAATATTATATAAAGTAAACAGAATTTTCATTAACATTTTTGCGAGAAGTAAAAAGAAACAAAATTTGTTATGCAAGGTATTCAAATAGATTTAAAAAAGTCAGAAATTTTAGCTTGGCGCGTTTTTCCTTTAATTTCATTATCTTGGAGATGTATTTGAAGATCAGTAAGCAATTGAACACCTTTAAGGTCGCTGTGATACAAAGAAAAAGCCTTTAGTTTTCTTATAGCTAAATAAGCCTCTTTATAGGAAGTTAACTTGTCTTCAATTTGACCTTCTAGCTCATCTTCAGACGAGTTGGCGAGCGTTAATTGGGAAGCAATTAACATTTCAGTATTAATGTTTTCCACATCTTCATCATTAATGAAGACTTCATTATCTAAATTAATATAGTCTTCGACGTCAATTTGGATTTGGCTCTGAACTTGATTAATAATATTGGACAACTGAGCAAGTGCTGATAGTGGAAGCTCATCTTCTGCGGTCCAACCACTATCGTCATTTAGGATATCTGTTTTCTCAAAACCAGCTTTCCTGAAACAATGTTTTATTGTCTGGGGACCCACTTGCTCCCACACTTTGTGTATGAAATAAACGACATCTAACAAATTTATTGATTTTGATAAATCCAAAGCAGAATTTGCGTCTTCCATCTGCACCAAAATATTTTTTGAAAATTACGATTTGTACAAAAACTTAAAGTTTTTTATAACGCCTTGATCCAGGGGCTGGCAAAATGCTGTTGTGTTTGCTGGAAGAAAAATAACTTTAACATTTTTCAATTTAAGATCGCGAGGATGAGAGGCCGCATTGTCTAAAAATAGCAGGACGTTCCGTTCTTGAAGTTGCATTTTTCTATCGAAATGCGCTAGAAAATCAGTCATCAAATCAGATGTCATCCAAGCCTTTTTGTTTGATCGCCACGTAACTGGTAAATTGTTCAAATTAATATTGCAAAACGCCCGAGGTTTTGCAGCTTTCCCAATAACAAAAAGGGGTTCCTTTTCTCCAGCCATATTGACGCAGTGCAAAATCGTTAGCCTATCCTTAACCACTTTTCCACCAGTGCATTTTTCACCTTTTAATGCAAATGTTTTATCGGGTAATGCCCGAAAAAACAATCCAGTCTCATCCGCATTATAAATATCTCGTTAATCATATCCTTGAATCAAAGATGGCACTTTTTCAGTAAAACTTTTGACATCATCTTGGTTTACACTAGCGGCTTTTCCAGAAATGGCACGGAAGGTTATGTTATGCCGTTTTTTGAACCTTTCCAGCCAGCCAGATGATGCACTAAAATCTGCGTAATTCAATTTATCTACAATTTCTTTAGCCTTGCTCCTGATAAGTGTACCCGAGAGAGGAATACATTTATTTCGAGCCTTCACAAACCATTCGTAGCACAATTTATCAATGTTAACGCCTTTGACGTTCAGCATACTCCTTTTTCTATCCGGATTGACATCAGTGTCCCACAATCTTAAAATTTGCTCTCTGTTTTTGATGATACAAGCAGCTTGAGTTTTAATGATCTTACATTTCTTTGCTAACTCGCGTACACTAAGTTTCTCATTTTTTTGAATTTCAATGACATTAACTTTGTCTTTAATAGTCAACACTGCTTTAGGCATAGCGATTCAAGTATGTATACAATAAGAATCTATAAATGTACTATGTATTTACGTACTACATTCAAAACAACAAGCTGTGCGTATTTAGGGAATTCCCCTTTGTACATACACGTATTATTCAATAAGCAACATCTGTACGAATATGAAGAAGAGTAAACGGAAAAACTGTTACAGTGTTGTAAGCTGTCCGGTTATGGGGAACTAAAATCACTCTAAAATCACTTTGGTGTGGGAAAAGTGTCCGCGTCCGGTTATGGGAGGGTTGTCCGCTCAAGAGAGAAAAATTTTAAAAATCTCTAATTAATCTTTTGGTTCTGCAAAAAGTGTCCGTTTATGGAAGGTGTCCGCTTAAGAGAGGTGTCCGTAAGGAGAGAGTACACTGTCTATAAAACCCGTCAATTTTCATATCAAAGGGGATAACTTTTAATGTCAAGCCTGATGATTTATAATCATTTCTATGGGCTCAACAGCCTCCGCCATAAAAATTTAAATAGTGAAGATGAGTCTTGTGACCACTCATGCAAATGGTCTTTTAATTCTATTTATTCTCTCGCATATCTGTTTTTGGTCGTTGAATTGTGACGCAATTACTTCAATTTTATAGTTAAATTCATTTCTACATGGGCATAGCTCTTTGAAGGGAAAAGCTTCCGTCTTTGTCACTGTCTCCATTTCCAGTAATAACTAAACGAAGAACATGATTGGAAGCTACTAGTTTTTATGCAGAGAATTTCGATAGTTTACAAAATTTCGTTACATGCTTAAATGACGATACTCGAAGTATTTCTGACTGCAAGGAACTAATACTAATACTTTTTGCATGCATTTGACACTGTAAGTCATAAAGCCTTACTTTCTAAACTTCGCTCCGATTTCTTTGCGCCATCTACTTTAAATTTCAGGAATTCGTATTTAAAAAATCGAATTTGTTGTGTATCTTACAACGGCTTTCGCTCATTTGAATCCATTGCGAAACCTGGTGTGTCTCAGGTTTTCAACTTGGGACCACTTTTTTTCGTGTTGTTCTGTGAGTTACACCCACTTGAAATCTCCTATACTGTCCAGTATACAATTAATAATACTTACTTGGAAAGAAAAACTGTTATTAAGGACCTGGGTATACTATTTGATTCTGAAGCTGTGTCTAAATCCTCCTGCAAAGCCCTGGGCTTCATTATGCGTGTTTCCATCAACTTTAATAACATTGACTTGCTTCAAGTTTTGTATTTTGCTTTTGTTGTCAGCAAAATGGAATATGCAGCTATTGTTTGTTATCCCTTCTATGCCTCCCATAGATTAATTTTGGATGGAATACACCGACTATTTCTAAAATTTTTCACCTTTAAAATTGATGGAGTATATCCACCTACTGGAATAAATCAGGGAGATTTGCTGCAGCGATATAATATGCCGTCGCTCTTGGACAGAAAGGATCGCCAGTGTGCTACCTTCATGTTGAAACTTTTAAATAATAAGATCGATTGCCCGTTCCTTCAGTCAAGAATTTCTCTATACGTGCCGAGGCTTCGTTCACGTTTCAACTCCGTCGCTCATGTGTCTACGGCAAGGACCAATGTTTTGCAGCGTTCCCATGTCTACATTATGAGCACTACTGCCAACAAATATTTTGAAGATTTTTTTCTTTTTCAATTAGGGCAGTTCATGTTTTTTTTTTATTTTGTTATATTATTTTGCTTAATTTGTTTTTAGTTTTATTTTTTACAATTTGTCTAATCCATTTAGTTACTTATTTTTTATATTAATTATTATGTTCATTTGCTTTTGATATTTAATGTTGTAATTATTACATTTATGTCCTCTAAATGGGGATCATCTGTTGGGCATTATTATTATTATTATTATTATTATTGATGTGTGCGCTCCTTTCGGGAGAAAGGGAAAAAGTTGAAACACGGCCGCGAGGCAAGCATATCAACATCTATCCTGTTTGATATGGATGGAAACATTGGTAGAATTATACATGTACATATATTATTTTTTTTTTTTTTCATGGATCTACTGTAACGTTGTTCTTTTGGCTTTTTTTTTTTTTCATCGACGCATTAGATCGTAGGAGTCGTTTCGGAGATATGGCGTTTCGGTTTGAGATGTGTTCGTGGTTGTTTTTATCATGTATGCTGGCTCAGTACCTGCCGCACAATGCTCGTTGACTCTAGTATGACAATTTTTTGAAGCTGTTTATATGTCATAGGATGTATATTTAGGGTCTTTAGAGCCTCATGTAACTTCAGCGGTATTTCTCCTGTAGCACCGATGATGATGGGTACTACAATCACTTTGTTTTGGCACCACACTTCTTTAACATCTTGGACAAGTGGTAAATATTTGTCGATCTTGTCTCTGTGCTTCGCCTGGATATTCGCTGGCGCTGGCACAGAGATGTCTATGAGGTACGTAATGCTATTGTTATGGTCTCGTAACGTGATGTCTGGTCTATTATGCTGGACAGTTCTATCAGTTTGTATTGTTCGGTTCCAGTAAATCATGGCTTCAGGCAACTCCACTACATTTTTCGGCTCGTACTGGTAATATGGCGTTATTCCAGTGGTTTCATCATACAGTTTGCATATTGCCTGGTGGATCACTTTCGCAACATTGTTGTGGCGTCTGGTGTATTGTTTTGGGGCTAAAATGGAGCATCCGCTGAGTATATGTTCTATGGTTTCCGGTTTCTCGCCACATATTCTGCATGACGTTGATGCGATGTTTTCTTTTAGTATGTGTTTCTTGTAGGTGCGAGTTGCTATTACTTGATCTTGTATAGCCATCATGAAGCCCTCTGTTTCGACAAATAAGTTGGTGTTACATAGCCATTGCAGTGTCGCTTCTTTATCGATGTATGCATTGTATGCAGCGTGTATGTACCTGCCGTGTAGTTCTTTGTTTCTCCACGCGTCAATTTTTTCGTTGTCGTGTACAATTTTTTCTTTAATATTGTTTTGCGTGTCCTTTAAGTTGAGTGGAGTGAAACGGTCATCATTGTTCCACACAACTCTGGATGTTTGATGTTTGTGCCTTTACTGTGAAGAATTCTCTGAGGTCATGTATCTGCTCATAGTAGATGTTTTTAATATCAATTATTATTGTTATTATTAATCCCCAGATGTAATCGGTAACAAGTTGACGTCATCTATACAGATATTTCTAGAGCCTTTAATTCAGTTAATGTCATCATACCTTGTGAATTGTTCTGGCTATATTTTACAGTTAATTTTCGTCTAAAATTTTTCCGTTATCTTCAGGGTCACTCCAGAGTTCAAATCTCAGTCGTCTCTTATTTCAAAATGTCACAACTATTTTTTAATAATTAGTTCGGCATCGTTGCATTTTTGTTTCATGGCTAGGTGGATAACAAACATAAAATTCCGCCTTCGTAGAATGCGTTTTTCGTGTTAGGGTATTCAGTTTTATATAAATATTGCTAATTGTTTGATGTCAAGGAGCAAAAAAAAATGAAAGCAAAATTTCAAAATTAGTTAAAAAAATTAAATTATTTCTACATGTCATTAATAATATGGTATATAATAAGGGTATCGTACATATAATAAGGGTATCGTACGACAGTAAAGTAAAAACTTCGTTAATTTGTATTACAGCACCATATTCCGATGTGTGCGTGTTTATTATTGAAGCACAATCGAGTTACATTATTGCAACCTAATTAACATTACGCAGTGGCGTAACGAGTCTCTATAAAAACGCACACGCAATGTGTATTGATGTATTACACATCTTATGTTTCTTATGTTCAAATACAACATAAAATTTAAACTATTAAATTCTTTGATTTTATTTTCAATTTATCTGCATTATTCAAATCATGTTAAGATCATGCGCACCCGGTTGACAAAGCTAGATTTAATTGATAGGACTGCAATGTTGCTTACATTGACTACGTAACTTCATTGTTAATATCTGTTTCGTTATCAAAAATGGACATCTAATATGTACGTAAAGGGTATGGTAGCACAGTTTGTATTGTGTAACTTTAAATTTAATGTATTATTAAAATTGTGTCATCGAATTGATATCAATCTTTAATTGTAGAAACACCAATACTGGTCATCGTTAAATTTAAGAATTTGATCATCAGGTCAATAAGATATCTTCAAGTTGTTAATTAGAAAACTAGCTAAACCCAGCAACTCTTCGCTGGGACTCAGTCTGATATGAAATGAACCAGAATGTAAATAAAATTATTCTAGCGAACATAGATTCACCGAGAAAACACATTCAATTCAATACCGTACCGTTGCAGTGGCTATGTGGAATGAAAGGAAAGGATTTTTCTTCATTTCCTGTTTTTCATGAAAATATATATTTTTTATTGTAAAGCTAATGGATTTATATATTTTTTGTTTGTCCGTTTTTTTTCCAAAAAAACATCAAGATTAGACGGTTTACCGACTCTGGAGGAACATGCGACAGATAATTGCCCATGAGAGAAGCAATCGTTTTCTAAATTCAAACCGCACACTTGCTAAGATTACTCTTGCACTTAGTTGAATGCAAAGCGTATTGGAAATTGAAGTCGTTTGTAATCGAATTGGTCAGAATGAGTGGTATTCGTGGAAGTAGTAAATGAGTTCCAATCAGAATCGTTGCTTCAATTAGATTGTTCATCAATTTTTTAACTACTAATCGTGTGCCATTGCATAACTTTGGCTTATTGGTGTTTCGTATTACTATTTGTCTATTACTCCCTCCGATTTGAATGAATTTACATGAACTATTGTACTGAATATCCGGTTCGTATGAAAAAGCAATTCGGTGATATGAAGCTCAGTCATTCAGATATTGCAACTGCATACGTCTTCGCTGTTGATCTAATTGTTCTTGGCGTTGTTGAGACAATTGTGCTGCCCTTCTTCTTCTCGATCCAACTTGCAAGACTTCAAGTCTTTCTTTCCATTAATCTGCCGATTCTTCTGCTCGCTTTTGAGAAGTTCTGACTGTAACACGTTCATTTTCGTCTAAACGTTTTGGATCATTGCAGTTGACGTTCTGTGATTGCGTGTCGAGAACGGCGGCTTATGTTCGAGTAAGTGTTTGGACTGCAATGCCAAGAAGGCAAATTATAGGAGTGGACAAAGCATCTCTATAAAATCAATAATAATTTCTCCTTTTTTTTCCTTAAAAAAAACAGCTACTTGTTAATTGTTTTTCAAAAATCAATATCATTAATATTTTCCCCTTTCAAATTTGACAATTGCTGTCATATTTTTTTTTTAATAACATGTTCCTGATATCTACAACTAACCTATACACATTATTTTAAGTTTTCGTATAAGACAATTAATTCAAGATTAAATAAATAAAGTTATTTACCTTTTTATCATTAAGATTTCACAACAATATGTTAGCGTAAATAGAGTATATGATTAGCAAACCTCAACTTGTAATAGAGTACTACCGAATCAAGTATTTGAGAAACTTTTGCGCTCATTATGTCGAAGGGCACCAAAGATTTCATCGGTGTGGAGAGCCGTGTTAAAAAAAAATATATATAAAAGCACTCACGTATTCGAATGCAATGTTGTGTCAAAATTTTAACTCAATCGGCCCATTACTTTTCGAGTTTTGCGAGCGCAAACATACGCAGGCAGAATTTTTATATACATGCTGACTGAAGTTTCATTTTGTTTTTTTTTTGGGGATATATTCTAAAAAATATAACAAATAAAATAGTAAAATTTTTTTCTAATAAAAGTTGTCTAGAAACGGAAAAAAAAAATAAAAAATTAACAATAAAAAAAAAATTTTTTTGGCGTTTCTAGACAACTTTTATTAGAAAAAATTTTTACTATTTTATTTGTTATATTTTTTAGAATATATCCCAAAAAAAACAAAATTAAACTTCAGTCATACTGTATATATATATATATATACAGTATGACTGAAGTTTCATTTTGTTTTTTTTTATATATATATATACAGTATGACTGAAGTTTCATTTTGTTTTTTTTTTGGAATATATTCTAAAAAATACCGCGATATCATAAAGTTTCTGGGTCAACGGTGGCCATGGGGTGAAAAACGTCTGTTTTAATTTATATAATCCTTTTGAGAAAAATCTGATAAAATTTTCAGGTTAAGTGTCATGCTGACGTTAAAATTTGTCAATATATTAATCTTAATGTCAGTATGACACATAACCTGAAAATTTTATCAGATTTTTCTCAAAAGGATGATATAAATTAAGACAGGCGTTTTTCACCCCATGGCCACCGTTGACCCAGAAACTTTATGATATCGCGGTATAACAAATAAAATAGTGAAAATTTTTTCTAATAAAAGTTGTCTAGAAACGCAAAAAAAAAAAAATTTAATTTTTAATTTTTTTTGGCGTTTCTAGACAACTTTTATTAGAAAAAAATTTTACTATTTTATTTGTTATATTTTTTAGAATATATCCCCAAAAAAAACAAAATGAAACTTCAGGCAGCCTGTATAGAGAGATTAGAAGCCGAAAAAATAAGAAAAGATTTCTTTTTATGGAATTTTAATCTTTCGATCATGAAATAAGTTTTTTACACAGAAATAAAAACGGCAAAATAAGGTTAGAAAACATCCAAAAAGGTTTTAAGTATATCAATACGTTATGCACGTATAACGCATTTGTTACAAATGAAACAGACATGCAATATAAATATCTGTAACTGTACACATGGACAATACATGTATTGTTCATGTGTACAGTATATTGCATGTCTGTTTCATTTGTAACAAATGCGTTATACGTGCATAACGTATTGATATTCTTAAACCCTTTTTGTATATTTACTGCCATCTGACTCGTGTTAATGGACTACACCGATATACGTATTTTTTCGCTTATGTACCAGCTTAGCTGGTCAAGCAAAAGGTCGCCTTTTTCGGCAGTCTCTTTCGTCCGTCAGATGTCACTTATTAAATAGTGCCACCTTATAGGACGAGATTTGCTATGTCTTGTAGGCGATTTCAGCGTAAATGTATATACAGATACAAATCTGTTTTTTAAAAAGATTTGTATTAATTTGTATTACATTGCTTCACTAGCTTGACTGATGACGCCTATAGATGGCAGAAACACGTGTCTTAAGCAGAAGTAAATGCTGAAAATACGAGGTGTATTGTCCATGTGTACAGTTACAGATATGTATATTGCATGTCTGTTTCATTTGTTAGAAAACATCGTTTTTAAATTTTTTTTCAGACATGATTTGGCAATATCTTAGTACAAAACTACATTCATATTAACTGTTAATGTTTAATAAAACAAAATATCTTTGAGAAGCTTTGTTTTTGTTCTTATAGTCACTTTTCTGCTATAAAAAGACATGTAAATTACCTTATCAAAACACTTATTAAACTTTAAATATCCCAGATTTATGTAATTTCCTTTAGCCAATTAATTAATTAGATACTATAATTAAACATTTTACGACAAAATGATTTCAAACTTTAATACTCGGAGTTTTATAAATACCGGTTTTATTTAGCAAGTATCACCTTCTTCGTAATCTCGTACTGTATTGGCAAAGACATTAAGATTTTTAGTGATTATGCGATAATTATTATCTCATCGCATAAAGACTGTTAATTTGAGAGTGCTTGGTGGTACGGTGTTTCAATAATACTGCTGTGTCATTTGTACACATTGTGTTCTTATATGGACGTAGACGAAACGGTATATTGTAGTAAAACAAGGAATGCATTGTGTTTACTTTGCATCTTCTCAAGAGTTAGTGCTGTTATAAATGAAAAATATCTTTGGAAGCAGTTTTAATATTTTTTCAATCCAGTTACTCAAGTTATGATTTTGTATCATTTAGTATTGGCGGACATTGCCAAAGTACTAGCATTTCTTCCTAGAAATGATTGTGTAACTGGTAATAGTATAGATTTCCCGTTCTTTAAATTATACAGGTGTCCTTGAAATAAAAAGGCAACGTATGAAACATGTAATTATATAGAATATGAATCCAAAAAAGTCAATTACGACGCAAATCCCAAATTTAAAAATCCCTTGATATTATATTATATTCCACCTATGAATTCGAAATATTCAGAATGTAAATATGTATAGTTTAAAAGAATTTTTGAAACTGGAAGTTTAATTACTTATTTCTTAGCGTTATGTATAGTTTCCATCAAGATAAGTTAAAATTACTGCAATTGACACTAATCGGAATATAAGGAGTACCTGCTGTCAGTTTACCTTTGAAGCATGAAACATTTAGTAATAGTCTTTGTCCATCAGGACTGTATTCCGAAAAATTGTAAAGCGGTAAAGGTGCTGTTTTAAATAATCAATATTGAAAATATTAATCATCGAAGTTTATGATATATACTAGATGGCGCAAAATTAATCACCCTGTCGGAAGATGTTATAACTTTTGCAAATGGCGTCGTACGTCAATCATATTTGACATTTGTGAACTAGACAGCTGCAGAATACAAACAGACAAACAATGGAGCGCTATACTCCGCAAGAGCGTGGAATAATTGTGATTTTTTTTACCAATAATCGGTCGGTGGTGTTAGCGCAGCGTGAATTTCGGCGTCGATTTCCTAATCGTGTCGCGCCAACTGCACAAACATTACGCCGCTTAGCTGCTCGACTCGAACAGACTGGAACCACAAGAGATCTTCCAGGGCGTGGCCGCCACCGGACTGGTCGTTCTGTCGAGAATATCGCGGCTGTGGCTGCTGATGTTGCTGAGAACGAAGAAACATCAACCAGACGACGTGCCACGCAATTGGGCGTCAGCAGACGGACCCTACAGCGAATTTTAGTGAAAGACTTACACATGTTCCCATACAAAGTGCAAACAGTGCATCACTTAATGCCTGCTGACCTTCAGTCGCGTGTGAATAACTGTAGAGGCATCCTCAATCTCAACAACGAAGTGAACGATTTTCAGTCGAAAATCATCATGAGCGACGAGGCGCATTTTCACTTAAGCGGTTACGTCAATAAGCAAAATCTTCGTTTCTGGGGCACTGAAAATCCGCGTATCCACTCGAGGCTACTGTGTGGTGCGGTGTTCACGCGGGAGGAGTGATTGGACCGTATTTTTTTGAGGACGCCATCGGCAATACGGTTGCTGTTAATGGCGAACGCTACAGGGCCGTGATAAACGACTTCTTACTGCCAGAATGAATGAGCGGGGCTTGGTGAACATGTGGTTTCAACAAGACGGTGCAACCGCACGCACAGCAGGAGCTACAATGGATATTGTGAAGGAAGCATTTCCTGGTCGCGTAATCTCCCGTTTTGGCGATTTGGCATGGCCAGCAAGATCGCCCGATTTAACCATCCCAGACTTCTTTCTTTGGGGCTTCTTGAAGTCGCGGGTTTATGCCAACAAGCCTCAGACAATCGCAGCCCTTAAGGAGAATATTCGACAGGAATGCGAACAGTTATCACCAGAAATCGTGCGGAAAGTTATGGAAGATGCGATAAAACGGGCACAAATGTGTATCAATACTGGCGGCAGCCACTTGGCGGATATCATATTTTCCAATTAACAGAAAAAATTGTAAAGGTCCAAATAAAGATTTTCACCACTCCAAAAATTTTTTTTTTATTTACTAAAAAAGTTATTCAAAAGCAAAATTGGATGATTAATTTTGCGCCACCTTGTATGAACATTTTATCGGGAGAGTTAAGATTAAGGCCGGATTATATGCAAAAAGAAAACCTGAAAATATGCGCATAAATATGCAGATGTTTTAGCCTAAATATGCACTTCCTTATGAAAAATATGCAGGTAAACAAATACGAGGAATGTTAGAAAATGGAATACTGTAGAAAAAAATATTCTATTATGTTTACTACAAGTTTATTTAGAACATTTTACAACAATTAACTATGAAAACAATTTACAATCACATATTTGTCAAAGTTTGCAACAAAAAATTGTGACGCTTGTCTGAAAACATGTATTTATATATTGATAAGGCTCGTTATACGTCGACGCTTTTTATAAGAGCATATTTTAAATTAGAAATATCATCTATTGTCAACTCAATATTTTCTGCTAAATCACCACACAAGATTTTAGCAATGTCCTTTAGACAAATAAATAAAACACACATAAGATGTTTTAGATTTACACTTTATTAATAAAATAATAACAGCTGTTTCGCTAACACAGTAGCTTCTTCAAATTCAACTTAAGACTAAAGATACATACAAGATACAGCGTTAATCAGGTAGTTGACCCAAGTTAAAATTCTAGGAACTATTACATTTATATTTTGCTTTTTGAAAACTATACCATGTCCTACTTGTGCGAGATTTAAGTATAAAAATATAGTATAAGCAACTAAGAAACAATATTTCAATGGGTGAACAGATTTAACAGTGGGGATGAATTCAAGTCTAATTTATCGTTTAGTAACATTTCTGAGTTTTTAAGTTTATTAATTTCTAAAGACTCTAAACAATTTAGTTTTCTACCTTTATTTTCTACATGTATGGTGTCGAATTGTAAATTAAATTCGTGCTCATTCTCTATTAAATGATTAGAGTAGGTTGAGTCAGTTTTCTTATTGATATAAGAATGATAGTGGTCTTGGATTCGTTTTTTAAACGTTCTACCTGTCTGTCCAATATATGTTTTGGTACATGATCCGCAATGATAACTTATAGACTCCTGATTTATTGTCTTTGGTAGTTTTTTCTCTATTATTTTTAATATATTTGGCTAGATTATTATTAGTTTTATAAGCAATATTAATGTTTCCTTTTTTAAGGAATTTTGATAATTTAAGTTGCTGTTGACCTATGTAAGTAAATGATTTAAACTGCTTGTCTGGCTCCACTTTAATGTTGGGGTACACCTCCCTTAATAATTTATTGAATAATTTTTTTTTAACAATTAATTTATCTATTAGATTTGGGTCATATCCGTTGTTGTGAGCGATTTGTTTTTTAATATTGTATTCTTTATTATAGTCTTCATTGGACATCGGGATGTTAATAAGTCTATGTGTCATGCTGTGAAAAGCCGCTACCTTGTGTTGGACCGGGTGGTTAGATTTATTATGTATCGTGGTATCTGTATGAGCCACTTTGTGGTAAATAGAAAAATGGACCCTATTGTTTACACGTTTTAAAGTGAGATCCAGAAAGTGTATACTCTGGATCTCTGGAGAAATGTTACTAAACGATAAATTAGACTTGAATTCATCCCCACTGTTAAATCTGTTCACCCATTGAAATATTGTTTCTTAGTTGCTTATACTATATTTTTATACTTAAATCTCACACAAGTAGGACATGGTATAGTTTTCAAAAAGCAAAATATAAATGTAATAGTTCCTAGAATTTTAACTTGGGTCAACTACCTGATTAACGCTGTATCTTGTATGTATCTTTAGTCTTAAGTTGAATTTGAAGAAGCTACTGTGTTAGCGAAACAGCTGTCATTATTTTATTAATAAAGTGTAAATCTAAAACATCTTATGTGTGTTTTATTGATTTGTGATATGGATTTACATCAAGCAAAGGTCGAAACAATTAAAGAATGTCCTTTAGCTTTTTAAAACCCTCATTTTTTCCTATTACATTTAAAAAATTTTCATACACGGACTGTCCCACTTCTCCTTTAACATCAAAACGTGATTTTTCAAATTTGTTTATTATTTCAACGCTCTCGATTAACTACACAAATTGTTTTTCCAACTGCAATATAGAAGTGGAAATAAAACTGTAATTGGCTTTAATAAACGCCAACTGTTGAGGTATTTCTTTACTCGAATACAGCTTTTGGGCGTCTATGACAGATTGTGCATCCCTATCAAGATCCATAATAATTGTCTTTATTCATTCATATTGATTTGCATGAAAAATAGCAGCCTCCAACCACGTTACCCATCGTGTGATTACTGGTTAAGGAGGAAGCGGAACACCGGGTAGATGTTGTTTGTAAAACTGAACTCGTAATGGGATCTTTAAAAATACTTTTAACACTACTAATTAAAGTATTTACTAAGGAAAAATGGTTTCTGATTTCTTCTGTAACACGATTTAGTCCGTGCGCCTAGCAAGTTGAGTGAATTAAATTTGGGTAAAAGATTTTCAAATTGAAAGCTGCCTTCACCATGTATGGTGCAGCATCCGTCAAAAACAATAGAATTTTCTCTGTTGGAATCCATTCCGGTAAGAAGAATGTTGCCAGTTCTTCCTGTATAAACCTCGTTATTGTCAAATTATTTGCCTTTTGCAACTGTTTGGGTGAAATTAAATAAGATTTTGCTGGAATCGATACGTTAAGGATACCAATCATTAAGTGAACTATGTATAGGCCCACACTATCAGTAGTTTCATCTACGCATATATAAAGATAAATTGTTTGCAATAAGCTTCATAATGCTATTCAATGTTTCTGCATAGACACAGCGAATATGATTTTTTCTTAACGTGCTCTCGTCGGGAATGTTATATTTGCTGATGTAGTTTTGCAAAAATAACTTGACATTTAAATTGTTTAATTTATGTAGTGGAATATCTGCCGACACAAACATTTGACACAAATCTTCATTAAATTGTTCTTGTTGCGATTTTTTGGAAGTTGATGGCAAACATTGCGGTATTGTTTGCTGACTCTTCTTCGCCAATTTCATCTTTGTTAGTTTTACAGCAATGAGATGGAGTTTCCATATGTTGGTCGACTTTGAACTTTCTCTCACTTGTAATCTGCAAAAAAAATATCACATCATCGGTTGTTTTCTTATAAAATAAATGTTAGTAAAAGATAAAGGAATAATTAGAAACTTAATTAATTAATTAATAATAGGAAATAAACTTAAAATTTTACTCACAATCTTGCAGCATGCTACGCAAAACACTTGTTCTCCATCCATACGCAATTCTGAATAAGGTGCAATCCATCCACGCACAGTCGCTATTTTCGGCATTTTTGCTATTACATATCACAACTCACAAGTTTACACTTCGAAAAGTCAACGTAAAATGACGTTTAAAATAAAATTACTTTCGAATATGGTAATAAATTTCTCCGAATAGCAAAGAAACACACATACTTCTAATTTTCTGGTAAAATGTAGTTTTGTATTTATTTAAAAGTTTAAGGTATTAGCTTTTCCTGGAATTTTCTCTCGGCCTGGATATATGGGAAGAGCATTAATAAATTCGGAGACGCTTATCGGAAAAGTACCGGGAAGAGGCTTAATAAAATGATATTTTTAATTTAAAGAAGGCTATTTAATTTTTATTTGTTTGTTGCATCCGCGACATATTTTGAGTAACGCCTATAATAAATTTGATTTAGTAAATAAATAAAACTCGGATACTTAAAATATGCAAAAATGCTGAATTACTACAAATAAATGCTGAATTACCACAAAATATGCAAATAATATACAAAATGCATATATTGTGAAAATATGCAAATTTATGCAAACTGCATATAATCCGGCCTTCCACAAAACATCATTTTAAGATACAGCTTATTGACATTAATATAATTAATGTATTTGTCAATATATTTTTGTACCGCGCGTACAATGTTGTAATAAAAGACAGTAGAAACAAGAAAATACAAGTACTGTAAATACAGGTACAAGATACCTAAGGAACAAAACAAACAAGAATGAAAGTATAAGGAATTTGAATAGGTAAAATAGAAAACATGTATATTAGAGATTATTAAAACGTTAATACTTTCTAAGTATCGTATAAACAGATAATTAAAATCTCATCCACAAATACCTACAAGCTTTTTCCAATTAACTATTTGGAAAATTAAATGGGAAATTCATAATAAAGGTAAACAATACATTAGGAACAACAGATTTAACAAATAATGAATTTAATAACCAAAAGTCAATTAATGGGATTATTACTTAATACGCATTTCTATATTTATTTTTCCGTCCTTTTTAATCTACCTGGAAACTAATAAACTGATTAGTTTTTTAAATGTAAAGGAAATATTTTAAAATCGGGCTTAAGAATATTCCACCTTAATGCAACCCTGCTGTTTACTATTACTACTACTACTGCTAATGAAAGACCCCATTCGGATAATCATTAAAATCTATTACCTGTATACAAGTCATTTTAAATTATCTTGACGAGAACTCTACCTCTATTAAAGTCACATACATACCGGATGTTTACATACATAACAGCTGTCGATGTTATAAAAGCTATAATATCCTGTATGCTAAGGTCAATACTTCGTACAAAATTATACATTCAAGTAAATAATTAAAAATTAAGGTGTGTGTTACATTCACTTACAAACCCATTTTAAAAATAATTCAAATTAAGATTTCATGTGTATTAACTAGATTTTTTTTTGTTAAAACTAAGAAATATAAAATATGAATATCGGATTAAGAATTGCGCTATTGTATTTAAAGGCGGCAATGTTTATATTAAATTAAAACTGATAACATTGTGTCTTAAGTTTTATTATGGTAAGGGTTTAAAAACCTGATACAAAACTCAAGTGAATTATTAAAGAACTTGTGAGAAGCGTGCTTTACGGCCATTTAAGTTACAATCTATTATCTTTAATCGAGAAATTGTATTTGAGCGTACGTAACGATCGAGAACACAACGATACATAAAGCGAGATGGACAATAACAAAACTATATTGTGAGTCAGCTATAACATATCGTCTCCGTTAGTATTGATGATATATTTAGTCGCACAGTGGCGTAGCAAAATTTCTTTAAATATCTTTGTAATTTTTTTTCTGGCTTATGAGAGGGAATTTCGGGAAAATATTGTGGATTTATATTGTATATATCTTCTATCATCTTTATATCTATATATATATATATATATATATAGTGTTTAGATAATTTGCTATGTAATTTGTAGACAGCATTGTTTACATCCCCACTTACTCTGCAATTACATACATTCTAATTTAATATTTGTAAATATTTCATATAAATAAAGCCAAAAAACTCCAATAATTTATCAAATGTTATATATATATATATATATATATATATATATATATATCAGTGTTTAGATAATTTCTTAGCCGTTCATTAAATATAACATTTGATAAATTATTGGAGTTTTTTTTTTGTAGACCATATTTTTCAAATAAAAAATTTCGTATGATTTGCTTTGTAATTTGTAGACAGCAATGTTTACATCCCCACTTACTCTGCAATTACATACATTCTAATTTAATATTTGTAAATATTTCATATAAAAAAAAAAACAAAAAAAAAACGAAAAACTCCAATAATTTATCAAATGTTATATATATATATATATATATATATATATATATATATATATATATATGTATATATCATCTTTACATTTTTCATATGTTTCATATTTCAAGGATACCCGGTATATCTTTTTCAATTCCTGCATATACAGTGAGATCTCTCTAAAACGGACATCACCCTTTCCATAACTTTTTTACGGGCGAGAGAGGTGTCTGCTTAGAGGGATTATCTTGAAAATAATACATAATTCAGTAGAGATGGCAAATTCGACACAATTTAATTTAAATTATAAGAAAAAAAATATATAAAACATACACAAACACTTACCGCATTATATACACGACGCGACTGCAAACTAATTTGCAATTCAAGGTTCCTTTTATTTGCACGGCTAGCTGCCAATATCAAATACGATAAACCCCGAAATATCTCCGGCTGTATGTATGTGGCATCAATATTCAATCTCTATTTATATGTATTAACAAAAAAAAATTCCATTTGCATATGATCATCATGTCCGCGACTTTTTTGAATGAAAGATTGAAAAAAAGAAACCGTTTTATTTCTCAACATATTTTCCTTTGAGCTCAAAACACTTCATCCAATGCTTGTCCAATTTTTTGATGCCAGAAAGCGATGATTTCATCGTTGGAGCCAAATTTCTCTGCCTACACATTACTGCAGGTTTGGATCCAGGAAGCCACTGCGGACTAAGTCCGACGAATATAGCCGATCAAGGAGCAATTCGAAGTCTATTTCATGAAATTTCGCCATAACGACTACGCACGTGTGTATCTGTGCATTGTCTTGATGGAAGAGCATTTTCTTCTTGGCCAAATGCGGTTGTTTTTTCTTCGAATCGCAGTTGAACCTAAACACTTGCAAAAATATATTAGGATAAACCAAAGTGTTGTATTTCCTTATCGCAACCATCAATTTTCCAGTCACCGATAAGTGATAAAGAGCCCCGTAATACAAAGAACGGTCTAAACACTAACAAGTTTAATGCTTGATCCCCTTTAAATTCTATCCACATGCAAAAAATATAACGATTAGAAGAATTGTGTTATCGAGGGTATGGTTGTTTAAAGTAAACATACCGGTCACCTACTTGAATTCTTTCTCTCGATAGGACAGCGTGTTTTTTTAAATTACACGATAGGATTATCATAACTTATTGATTAATGACCAGTGTCTCTAATATTGTCGAATAATTTTCGCCGCCCTGTATGCTTTGCTCAGGAGCGTACAATAACGCATAGCACTGTAGGTCAGATTATTAGTTTCGTAAAGAACAGCCCTTCTCGGGGTTACCCTGAAGACAATAGTAGATTAACTGCCGAAATGTCTTATTACTTAAATCTAACAAACTATGGAAATAGTCCAAGAAACTACTCAAAAACTTTACGCTCTAAACAGTTGAAATTACACGGATTGTGCTTCACATCAATTATATTATTAAAGAAATTGCAGTAATTAGTCAAAATTACAGTTCCAAGGTTTGCATTTGTACCCTGCACTAAAAGGATTTTTAAACCGCAGGAGGAAATTAACTTTAAGTGTAAACACAGTAAAATCAATATTATTTAGAAAGAGAAGGTTTAAAGGAAAAAGGCATTACATTACCATGAATATATACATAATATAAAAGAATGTTATTAGAAAATATTAAAGCTTTTTTATCAACCTAATAGTTCGTTGGTTTGTGACGTAAATTTAGAGGTCAAATTAATATAGGCCAAGCAACATAAATACACGTTTCTTCTCGATTATAAAACGATTGTACCCTTTATAAATTATAATAGTATTGTTAAAGCGTAGCCTATCGACAAAATGCAGTTTAATATTTAAATTCATTAATTTTTTTTTTAATATATACAGTATGTTAACTATTGGATTTGAAATTGTGTGCAACAAAATATGCGCATATACATACGAGTGTGTATACAGTGATGGGCAAATTTGTGGAACCATGTAAATATTCGTTAAGTTAAAGAAGATATTGTAATAAAATTTTAGACACGAAAAGTAGGGATGAGAAGATATCAATAATTGTTGTTGGTCAATAATGGTTGGATTAAATGAATAATTAATACAATACATCCCAATTGGAAGCCAATTTCGCGCTCTGTTGTCATCGAAACTTTAAGAAGGTACTACGTAAATGGCGGTTTTCGTAATTTGCAAATTCTGATACAAATGATATTAAACCGCAATATATTGAAACAGAAATAAGAAAAACACCCTAACCACAATACGAGGTGCATTCAAGTTCTAAGGCCTCCGATTTTTTTTCTAACTACTCACCCGAAAACTATGAAACTGGTGTTACTTCTCGACGTAATCTCCCTGCAGACGTACACATTTTTCACAACGTCGACGCCGTGATTCTATGGCCGCGGCGAAGGCATCTTTAGAAGTCTGTTTCGACCACTGGAAAATCGCTGAAGCAATACCAGCACGGCTGGTGAATGTGCGGCCACGGACAGTGTCTTTCATTGTTGGAAACAGCCAAAAGTCACTAGGAGCCAGGTCAGGTGAGTAGGGAGCATGAGAAATCACTTCAAAGTTGTTTTCACGAAGAAACTGTTGCGTAACGTTAGCCCGATGTGCGGGTGCGTTGTCTTGGTGAAATAGCACACGCGCAGCCTTTCCCGGACGTTTTGTTGCAGTGCAGGAAGGAACTTCTTCTTCAAAACATTTTCGTAGGATGCACCTGTCACCGTAGTGCCCTTTGGAACACAATGGGTAAGGATTACGCCCTCACTGTCCCAGAACATGGACACCATCATTTTTTCAGCACTGGCGGTTACCCGAAATTTTTTTGGTGGCGGTGAATCTGTGTGCTTCCATTGAGCTGACTGGCGCTTTGTTTCTGGATTGAAAAATGGCATCCACGTCTCATCCATTGTCACAATCGACGAAAAGAAAGTCCCATTCATGCCTTGGTTGGGCGTCAACATGGCTTGGCAACATGCCACACGAGCAGCCTTGTGGTCGTCCGTCAGCATTCGTGGCACCCACCTGGAGGACACTTTTCGATTTTCAGGTCGTCATGCAGGATTGTATGCACAGAACCCACGGAAATGCTAACACTGGAGGCGATCTGTTCAACTGTCACTGGGCGATCCCCCAAAACAAGTCTCTCCACTTTCTCGATCATGTCGTCAGACCGGCTTGTGCGAGCCCGAGGTTGTTTCGGTTTGTTATCACACGATGTTCTGCCTTCATTAAACTGTCGCACCCACGAACGCACTTTCGACACATCCATAACTCCATCACTACATGTCTCCTTCAACTGTCGATGAATTTCAATTGGTGTCACACCACGCAAATTCAGAAAACGAATGATTGCACGCTGTTCAAGTAAGGAAAACGTAGCCATTTTAAGTATCTGAAACAGTTCTCATTCTCGACGCTGCCGCTACAATTCCATCTGCCGTACAGTGCTGCCATCACTGTGACGTATTGACAACGAACGCACGCTTATTTTAAAACAATGCACATGCTTCTATCTTTTTCCAGTCTGGAGAAAAAAAATCGGAGGCTTTAGAACTTGAATGCACCTCGTATATATCAATAAATACTATATACGTATTTCGGCAACTAAGTAGCCATCTTCAGTAGAATAACCTTAAAACTGAAAAAAAAAGTTAAACGTAGCGTTTTTGGCTAAGGTAAACCTTAGAAGATATGCTCTTACTAAATCGCCATATATAGTAATATATTGCCATATCTGTAGAGGAAAATCCCAGTTTATCTACAAACGAACTGGCGCAAAGGTCTATATTAGTCGTAAGAATTCTTAAAAAAGAAAAATACCATCTTTATAAAATTCGCCTCATTCAAGAACTCCCTGATGATGATTTCGACAGAAGGCAAAAGTTTTGTGAACCAATGATAAACATTTGTAATCGTCATAACAATTTTTTAATATAATATAGTATTTTCGAATAAGGCAACCTTTTATTTGAACGGTACTATTCATACATAACTATCGGTGTTGGGCACAGAGTAATCGTCGCTGGATACAAGAGGCGCATATGCAACACCCTAGAAAACCTAACGTTTGGGCTGGTATTTGTAGAAACAATAATAGGGCATCTTTTATAGAAGAAACTCTAAATGCTCAAAGATATTTAGAACTTTTAAATAACCAAAAAATGCCTGCATTGGAGGAAAATGACCGACTTTTACAAAACATCTGGTTTGGGGCAGAATGGGACACCCCCTCACTATTCAATTATCGTTCGAGATCGATTAGATCGAACTTTTGCCCACGGATGGATTGGAAAAAGAAACGAAATTGATCAAAGTCTGATAGCCCTGCAACAACTAATCATTGGATTACTTGTTGTGGGGCTATCTAAAATAGAAAGTGTATCTTACCCAACCTATAAATTTGCAAGATTTTGGTGAAATAATTAATGAAGAGATGCAAAGCCACCAGACATCACAGCCAGGGTTACAAGAGAATTTACAGACAGATTGTCATATTCTCAGGAAGTAGATGGGGCCCATTTTGAAAATTCCATAAATTAAGTTAACTTTGTTTATACGACCAGTTTATTTTCTTTTTAAATTAATAAATAGAAAATACTTTAGACCCCAAGTATTATAGTTTGTTGAAATCGTATTATCAAGGGCAATCCCAAAATGTAAAAAAATTTAAAAAAGTATAAATTCTACAATGATCAAAAAAGCAAAAAATTTCAAAATTATATGTATTTTTTTATTGGTACCGTGTGCAATAAGAAAAACTCGTGAGTAATATTAAAAGACAATTAAAATATTTCCGGTGAATTAACATTTTTTCACGATTAAAACAAAACGAACTGAGTTTGAGAACTTACTATACATGCCAAAAAGTCCATGTGATCTTTTATAGTAACAATGCTTGTTGCAAGCAATATTACACCGTCCTTTTAAATTGCTGTAATATAATAAGACTTCGTTAGATAAAAGCCAAAGTATTTCTTAATAAAATCTACATTACATATTAGCAAATGAATAATACAGTGATGGGCAAATGTGTGGAAGAATGTAAATATCTGTTAAATTAAAAAAAATATTGAAATAAGATTTTATACACGTAAATTAGGGATGAGGATTAGGTATTTTTAAATATACAGAGTGTCCAAAAAAATGTACTGTACTAAAGTTATACAGAAAATTAGTGAAATAATATTTTCGATTGTTTCTTAATTTAAATTTATTTAGTTTGTTTATTTGGATCAATTCAACAAGTTTAAAAATCTGTACTCTTTTTTTTTGTTGTAACTATAATTGTTTTTTTATTACAGGGCTTTCCTATGAGATATTTTTGAATTTTGCGGGAATTTTAAGATGTCTGGGAAAGAGAATAACTAACTGCATCCAAAATTATATAATTTTTTTTATCGCCCCATGAATTTTAATTAATAAGGGGGGTGCATTTGTCAGTAAAAAGTGAACACAAAATTATAAATAAAATGTCTATTAGTTATATTTTATTTGTAAATTTCTTCAATCAAATAAAATAACGAGGATAGTAAAGATCTAAATTGGTTGAGAGGTTCCTTCGAGTAACATCCCACCGGCAGCTCATCATCACGCGTATATATATTTTGTCAGTGGCAGTCTGAACACCATTCATTGCACGGCGACTGACAAAATATATATATATATATACGAGCGCCGACGAGCCGCTGTGTGATGTTACTCAATGAACCTCTTTAGTAATAGGAGTGCTCAATCCTTATCTCGTAATATATTTCAAATCACGTGACTGTGTGACGTCGTCTGCGTTCCAAATATGTCGCGCCCTATTCTATTATTACATGGTAATTCGCAGTTTTTTTGATTACCGTTTATTTAAACATTTTCACTCGCTATGCCGTTATTTATTATATTTAGACGTCTATTGTTTCCTATATTATTTATTATAAGTTAGTTATAAGTTGAAATGATTGATAAATAGCGAAACCGCCGAGCATTTATCGTATAGTTATTGTATATAAAAACTTCGTAACTAAATTAAATAATGAAAATATCGTATTTCACCGATTTTTCATAGGATATGGTTTCGATGATTATAGAGGAAGAATGGATTAGATGCTGTTTGTTGAAGGGCAGATAAATTCAATGCGAAAATTAGTCAAATATATTCATAGGTTATATCCCGAGCGCTGTCTATTTTATCGGATAAACAGCGGGTAGCTGTTTTTCGCAAAATTTTGCTTAGGAAATGTTCGAGACTTAATAATTTATATTAATAATATTTTAATAAATTTAAGTCGAGAACATTTGCTTAAAAGCAAAATTTTGAGAAAAATATAGCTACTCGCAGTTTGTGTGATAAAATTGACAGCTCGAGGGGTATATTTTAAGATTATTTCCTAAATGACATATATACCTTATCGGCAATACTATTGGTATTCAAAGCTAGAGATCATTTAATCAGTATAATACTGTTCCTGTTTTTTTGAATTTCAAATTTTGCAAGATGTTATTGGTAGATAGATAATGAGGAAAATTATCAAGTTTATTTTTATGAAATAGACTAACGAACAAGATCTACATGAATTACTAAGTGAGTATTTTACATGAAATTATTATTTTTATATAGTTTGAAAGTTTAAACAAACTGCAATGTATGTTATAGAATATACGTGAGCTTATAAACTTTATCCAAGACTATTGCATAAAATATTCATAATGCATGTGTTTCCCCAAGCATTATGATATCCATTAATCACTAGTGAATAATGAGATCATAATTCACTTCAATGTGACAGCCACGATGGAAATTCTTCCGACTAGCAGTTTTACCCATTTTGTTAGTAAGCCACGGCTGTCATCTAAAAGTCAAATTAATTACTCGAATTGAAACGTCAAATTTTGAATATTATATTTTTACATATTTTCATAAATACCTAACAGTCGTGGACAAGGTATATTATTCTACTCGCATATAATGGCTATTATTCACACGGTTAATTTCTTACTTCGCGAACTTCATTGTGAGAAGTACTGTCTCGTGACGTCATCTACATTTAAATAATAGTACTGTTACTATTGATATTATATTATTAGGCCTCTTAACTTTCTTTCTATTGATCAGGTCGAGGATTTCAATAGCTTTAAACTTTCTCCGGACAACGCGGATAATTGTACAAAAAAACACGTGTAAATCGGTCCAGTAGTTTTTTAGTTTATAACGGACACACATACAAACATTGCCTTTTATGTATACCTATGCAGATGTAATAATTATTTATGTCACAAGGGATGTAAGTGCAATTTTGTGATCAAGGATATAAGTTTGTAGACCGAGGTGCAAGCCGAAGTCTATAATATATCTGAGACCGCAAAAGCACTTACTATTCCGAATTTCATACAATATTTTTCCTACTACGGGCTCGAATGCTAGAAAATAAGTATAATCTGCAAAAATGTTTGACGTTTGCTTATGTATGTCAATAATTGTCAAAGTGACATAAATAAATTCAAAAACAAATTACATGTTATAGTTATTTAACTTATAAGTCCGGCAAATGAGGTTTTACGTTACGAGTGAGATGACGAGTGAGAGTCTTTTGACTCGGATCCTTCGAAACGAGTACTGTGGAAAATCTTTTGCCGGACGTATATCGTACAATGTTTTATTTCATCCTGTGGGCAAAACTTGGAATTATTTTTTAAATGTTACAAAAATCATTAAGTCTGTGTCATAATTGTATGTCGTACAACGACAAGTGGGCAAACCGATACAATAAAGAATTTGAGTTATTTAATCAGTGGAAACGAATAAACTAAGTTAAAAAAGTCAATGAGGATATAATGTTGTAATAAATATTTAATGTATTTTGTTTGTATAAATCTGAATAAATATTGTAAAAATTGTAGTCCGGTAAAGTACTTTGATGCTTTAAAGTTTCAATTTCCGGACTGAAATGAGACCGGGAAATCAAAGAATATGACACAGCATGAAATAAAATATTAAAATTAATGTTCATCGACGTCAACAACCATAAACCATGTGTGAATATGCAAGTAGTTGCGAAGTCAAAAGAGGCAGCCAATATTGCTTGTAGGTCTTTGTTAGCAATTATATTGAAATTATAGCATGCATAAAAATTTCAAACGTTTTTTTGCTCTGTCATCTGCCACTGCCAAATCTTATGTTAAATTACTTACCTCCCTAGGGAGGTACATCCCGCTGTCAAAGGTTACAAACATACATAAGCCGAAGTAGCTGTTACTTCCCTCCAAACAGCAATAAGAGCCAATTTACGGTGTCTGTAGTAGGAGGAAAATAATATATTTTGGTTTTTGTTTAAACTTTTAAACTATGTAAAAATATTGATTTGGTTTGAAGTATTCACTTAGTAAATTCATGTAAATCTCGTTTGTAGTCTGTTTCACAAAAATGAAATGACTAATATTCACATTGAATTTATCTGCTCTTGGACAACGTCTAAACCATTATTCCTTTATAGTCACCGAAACCACATCCTTATCTTTGAGAAAACGATGAAATATGATATTTTCATTATTTAATTTAGTCACAATCTAGTTTTTGTATACAGTCTGGAAATGTGGTGAGTTAACGGCGTAGATGTAAACGATACCCCACCAGTACACTAGATAAGAGGGAAGGGAGGTTTATAACACCAGGCATGTCTGTGTCTAGTCTGATCAGATACGTGGACGATAGATTTGATAGAAATAGGAGTACATACGCAATACGTAATGTGTATACCACACCTACTTCTAACCTATCCCTATTGCTTATCCAATCAAATTCTACACTATACATTGAATAAACACGTCGGGGAAGTAGAGTTGGCGAGGACGAGTTTTGCGCAGCAGTGTCGTTAACTCACCACATTTGCAGACGGTATAGCAACTATACAAATACTCCCCGGAATTTTCACTATTTAATCACTCATGTTTACTTTTTCTTCTAACTAGTACTAATTTAATATAAAGAACCAGGGACTGAAACCATGAAAAAAAATGGGTTCAGGTTCGAGTTCGGGTTAATCAAAATAAAAAGTTTAGGTTCGGGTTCGGTTCAGGGTTCGGGTTCAAAGTTTAAAAAAACTACATGTGTTTAATTAGTAGAAAATTTATTTTTCAAAGAAATTTTCGTTTAATTTTACAATTAATATATTTTTCAAGTTTTCTTCTTTTAAATTTGTTCTTTGTGGGGATAAAATGAATTTCAAGGCTGAAAAGGCCCTCTCGACGCTTACTTGCGTAGCAGGTACTGCGAATATAATCTGAGCCGCTTGATACAATAATGGCGTTTCCGTTTTATGTTGCTCCCAAAATAGTAAAATGTTATTTTCTTTTCCCAGTCTTGGATATTTTTCATATATATCAAATTCATTTTTAACTAAATTATCAATCGAAGCGGTGACATTTACATTTGAAGAATTTGATTTATAAAACCTTTCCTTCTTTTTTAGAACTTGTTCGAGCATATCTTCATCATCTTCTGAAGAAAAAGATATTGATTCTCTCACAAAATTCTCTTTTTCTCTTTCCATTTGTAAATTTTTCAAAATTTCTATTGTTTTCAAAATATGTTTTTTAGCATTTTCAACATCTTCGGGACTTAGAATGACCTTAAATCTGCTATCTAGATATACTGCTGCAATCAAAAGTGGATTGTTAATAAAGTTGTTTTCTCTTTTTATAATATTTAAATATAATTCTTTTGAAAATGATTTTGTTTTGTCATCTTTTGTTAGCTCCAATTTAAAAGTAAGTCAGATTTGATAAAAATCGCCTAAATTCATCTGTTCTTGTAGTTTCAGCGTTATTTTTTTAACAGGTGCAAAAGCTTCTACGAATTCTTCACAAATATTCCAAGTACTATCAGTCATAGTTAATTCAGTATCCAGCAATTCCGAACAAAAACTTCTGTATTCCAATAAGGCTTGAACCATGTCATAACTGGAATTCCATCTAGTTTGACAGTCTTGTACGGCTTTTTTCAAGTATAGCTTCTTAGCTAAAGAAGAAATATTTGGTGTTCGCAATTTTTTGCAAATGGCTCTGCATTGATCAAGAATTTTCTTAAAAAGAGGACTAGATATTGTGTCGAGCACTGCCAACTGTAAACTATGAGCAACACATCTGAAATGAATAATATTTGGGTGTGAATGTGCTAATGTTTCTGCTCCTTCCAGTTCAATATAAGAAAGCGCATTTGCTTCAGCTGCATCAAATTCATCTTCCATGTCAAAGTTTTCATACTCGTCTTTTAATAATTCAGCAGCTTTGATCATATTTTTTCCGTTATCTGATGTAATTGAATATACTTGCTGCAGTTTTATGTCGTAACAATCAAGAACGCTGATGATAAGATTTTTTATGTAGGCTCCTGTCTGACGATTTTGAGCCTCATGCATGTCCAAAGTTCGTACTTTTATTTTTCCGTCAAAAATATATTGAATATTTATCTCTACAATACATCTACCAAGACGAGAAGCAGAATCAATTTTAATTAAAATAATTTTGTTTGATATTTCCAATTTAATTTTGTTTTTTATTTCCGTTGCTTTGTTGTTAACAAGATCACTTATATTATGACTATTTACTGATACTTTTAGTGCATTCATAATCGGATCGATTATTTCTTTCATGCCAGAATCTTCGAAGATTGTGAAAGGACGGCCATTAACGGTTACATACTAATTTTACGCATGAATCAATGAAACTTTGTTTGCAGGTTTTCATCTTGATAATATTTAAATACTGTTCAAGGGTATTTTCCTCCGCTCTTGCTCTTTTATTGGTGATCTGACTCAATTTAGATGTTGACGATTCATTTTGAGTTTTCTTGAATAGTTCAGGATGCTTCCGTTGTATATGCCGCCCAAGATTTGCCGTATGTTTACCTTTCATTTCATATTTGCATTCTGAGCATATAGATACATCATTTCCTGCATCATAAACAAATAAATTTTTCGTAAATTTCGTAGACATCTCTGGGTTAGAAAAATCAAAAAATTTATATAAATTTTTAAATTTGAATGTGAGCACTTACTTTACTAAAAACAATTTAAGAGTTGATTTTAACAACCCACGTTTACTTTAAGAAAGTTAAAATATACTAATACACGGTTTGCTTCGCTACTATTTGCATTGGTTACAAGAAAATGTTTGCCTACTGATTTGTTTAACACAAATATTATGTTTGTACATAGCTCAAACAGAAAAAGGGGTTTCCCATTTTAGTCTAGTTTGTGTCAAGGTTACTGGTTACTTGTTCGGTACAAATAGAAATGTAATGTTTTTTATTATTATTCTATTAAATATTTCTCTATTTTTTTATATTTTTGAACCCGAACCTTGCTGAATTTTTGGGTTCAACGGGTGCGGGTTCAAAGTCTTTATAAACAGCGAACCTGAACCCGTTTGGGTTCAGGTTCGGGTTCGGTTTCAGTTCCTGTAAAGAACAATGGAAGACTAAATAAAATAAATAATGCATAACAAGTGAAAATTTCAAATAATAGCGTAGAACGCGACATATTTGGAATGCAGGTGATGCTACGCAATCAATATAAGTTTAATATCTTTGTTTATTACTAGCATTACCAACATTACCCGGAAAATTTTTAAATGTGCCATTGGGTTATTCAATGCGTTGCTAAAATGGAAAAAATTCCATCGATGTTATTTTTCTTACAAAAGAACAAGAATTTTTAGTTATTTATGTTTAATTTGTTAATTAATTAAATTAAGGGAATTTCTCTGTTTATCAAAGCTTTTAACAGACAGATTTTGCCCGAGATAAGTTTTTTATGTTTATTTATTAGTGTAATAATTGAAAATAGCAGTTTTCCTCCATAATCCTATTGCTATTATTATTAATATTATTATGAATTATTGATATTTTGTAATTGTTTATATAAAGTGATTCTTGTTTTCAACAGTGTTAATTTGTATTTTTCAAGTGAAGGGGAAAAGCTATAGTGATAATGGTGTTCTTTTTTTATTTTCACTAGTTGTAAAAAATTTAAAAGTGCAACTCAGGTAATTAAACAAACTTTCGTGGAAAGGTGAGTTTCCTATTATAATATAACACTTAAGGGAAGAGTTATTAAAGGAATGAGCCAGATTGTTGTTCCAGATTTCTATACACGTCTTTTTTTTTCTGTTAATGTCATTCTAATTTTATATATAACGTGTCTCATTTTTTAAATTTCAATAATATTTGTGTATATCCTGTGTTTTGTTTTGTGATTTATGATTACAGCAATACGCGGCTTGTTCCCCTATAGCTTTTCCCTTTTAACAAATTAATACTTTTTAACACACACAGACACTCGAGTTCTTTCACGACTAATTTACTTGATATTAATTTAATTTTTGTGGTGTTGGTTTTGTGGATTAACAGTTGAAATACCATCGGTCATTATTCTCTTTTATTATTTCATTTTTTATGTAATATAAAAATGCGAAACATATTTTTAAATATAATTTGATTAAATTTATAATAACAGCTTTATGTTTTAATAATGGATTTTTCATGATTTAAAAAAAACAGTCTAGGAATATGAATTCTAGTTTTAATAAATAGAAGAAATCATTATTGTTCTGAATTTTGCGAAAGTATCAGAACTCAATAACTATTTATTGCTACGACAACATTTAAATCGTCATAGATAACAGTAAATTCTTACATATCAGTCAAATACCTAACATGTATATATACACTACCGTGCAAAAGTTAAAATAAATAAAAATTGTGGATTTAAGAAAAAGTGCTTCGTAATTCGTTTTTATTTTGCATTTTTTCAAAATACATACATATTGGTGTAGGAGGTATGACGATATCCATATTTTTTTAACGGCAACCTCAATTTTTATATTACGGAATGTGTAAGAACACTTCTTTTCACGTGTACCATGGTAATTATGAGTATAGGTCAAATAAAAAAAACGATTTTTTGCAAATTCAAAATTCTGAATTTAATGGAAATAATGTTAAGAATACGTGTATTAAAATCTATTTTTTAAGAAAAATTATTGGCACCCGTAACGGATTTCTAGAAGAAACACCTTTTCTCAATAAAGTGATTGGGGAAAATGTACTAGAACGCTTCAATTAAATAAAATATGTTGCCCAATTTATACGTTATGTATACTTATATATCATCCACAAAACAACATAATCTAATCTTTGTAATGTTGGTCACATACACAAACACATATTTGTTGCCGAGGGAATATATTTTTTAAGTAAATTTGTTGTTAATATAAAAGAAAATGATGTTTGTTTGACATTGTTATATATTAAAAATAGTTAATAATTACCAAAATTTGGTTAATAATGCATGTATAACCTATAAGAAGGTAAGAAACGTATCTTATTTAATTGTAGCGTTCCAGAATGTTTCCCTCAATAACTTTATTAGGAAAAGTTGTTTCTTTCAAGGTCCTTTAGAGGTTCCAATATTTTTTTTTCAAAAATTTTTAATACACGTATTCTTAATATTAGCCATACATTTAAAAAAAACAATCAAATGTTAAATTGACCACCATTAGGCGCCCGGCAGTAGCCAAAACGATTAATATATTATTTTTGAACATTGTCAATAATGTCAGGAGGTTAATGTTGTATCATGTGAATCCTTGCTTTTAAATCTTCTATATTCTCTGATCGATTATCTAGAGGTGTCAAATGGCGGTCTAGCTGGCCACTTAATCAAACCTTCTCCCTATCCAACGATTCGGGAACACCTCATCTAAATAAGCAGGGAAAGGTGCTGCGTCACAGGGATGTGCACCATCTTTTGGAAGTAAAACTCAATTTTCAGAAGATTAGATTCCTCTAGATACATATACAAAGCTATTAGTGTAAGAATGTAGTCGCATCCAACAAAAGCCAAATATCTTGCACCGATTAGGTTCACGTCAAAGAAATAGGGATTTATTCGGAATTTTGAGTGTGATATCATCCATCGGAGATTCTTGGTATACCAATAACGGTAGTTTTATCTATTTGGCTGTACAAAACAAAAGTATCTTCGACAGAAAACATGATTGTTACAAAATTTCTATCATTATTGCATTTGCTCACAGAATTGATTTCACCAAATGAAGTCGTTTTCATTCAGCTCATAGATGAGGCATTTAGCTCATTCATCCACCTGAGGAAGCCATTGTATGGCGAACCAATATTGTAGTGTATTTACAATAAAAGAATTTTTGAAACTAGAAGTTTAATTACTTATTTCTTAGCGTGATAAGGCATTCCTTATAAGGATGGTGCTTTGCCTTTTTCATATTTATCAATACTTAACAAATACGCTTGGAAGCCTATTTGTTAAGTATTGAGTAATGATTTTCTTACACTGCCAACAACACATTAAACTGATCATCTTCTGGTGGTGATTGTCGAACAGTTTTAGGAACTTTTGAACATGTATTTGAACGGTATTTCGACTCAAGTCTGCTTGCCATGTTTTGGGTAGTAATAGGTTGCCGATCAGGAAATAATTCTATTTCTATTTGCGTGCAAATTCTGTCTCCAAATCCTATGATAGAAAGAATTTTTCAATTCTTTGTCGTTCATTTAATTTAAACCATACATTTGACATACTGATAATTACCTTAGCACATGAGCACTTATAAAATGTGCTCTTTCACATTCTCAAATAAAAAAGAGGTTGCCATTTAATAAAAACGTTAAAAATGCATACAAAAAATAGATATATTCACGTTAAATTCTAAATTCACTAAAAATATCCACTTTTGACTTATGAGAATTGTGCTTGTACGTTTTGGATATTACCTTATTTAGTGTATCTGCAGAAATTATGGTATATTCCTCCAACAGAATTGCTTATAAATTGTTAAGGTTGTTATGGCTGTCTGAGACGAATATGTCGATCTAATTCATCTCATCACAGTTGAATTTGGAGATAAATCTGGAAAATGAAGAGGCTAATACAATATTTTTAGGATTTCCCTTTCTCTTTGGCTTACGTAGTTCAGACACCGTTTGGAAGCATTTTTGGGATTACTATTTTGCTGGCACAGAGTAATCACGAAGAATTTCGGACTAGTCTTTTGTCAATTTCGAAATTTTTGGCCGTGGTTTAATAATAACTTATGACCTGCCAATGCTTCTTGTAATTAGCGGTACGTTAAGGGATGTTAAGGCATGAATTATTATTTTTATTAAATTGAACTCGCCAAATCTCTTCCAAAGTGCGCTCAAACCAAGACATCTCCATATTTCACAGAAGCGTTAACTTGTTAACTTGTCGCCGCATGACAATTCATCGTTTGGTCCCAATGATTTCGTAATTTCCTCTTGTCCTTCCTTTTGTCAACAAGCCAATTTGGATGTTCTTTTGCTAGATTCAGTCGTTTTGCTTTGTTAACTCGCCTGAACTAAGATGTTCGTGCGACATTACGAATTGGAGATTTTGCGATCGGAATATCAGAATTTGCTTATCGACTTATCTCTCGAAATCTCGTAAAGTGCGTTATATTTTTTTGGTAATTCCGATTAAAAAAAATAAAATATTCCAAAATAATTTTGTATGATATTTAATGGTTGTTGGAAGATAACTCAAAATATCAATAAGAGAGGTTAATAATACTTTGACCATAGATAAGTGCCGGTTATAGAATGGTATTCTAATTAATAACACAATGTTTTGGCGTCGAACAGATATAATGTAGACACTACATATGTTTCGCCACACTGTGGACTGATCAGGTGATGATAAATACAAATTTAGTTAAAAAAATTGGGCTGTGCATTTATTACAGAATCTGTAATGAATACACAACCCCTTTCCTCGTAATAATAATTATTACTTCTAGATTTGTATGTATATAAGTACCAATTTTGTAAACTGAATTTGTATTTATCATCATCTGTTGAAGTCCCCTCAGTGTGGCGAAACATAGTCAAATTATTAGAGTGCGAAAATTGGGTCGGCGCTTCATAGCGTACAGATGCATGTATGTTATATGTATGAAGTGCAGTGTACATCTCGTTCGGACGTGTTATTAATTATTGTAACGAAGTTTCGACGTGTCTCTCCAATCAATAATTTAAATGGTATTCCTTTTTTTCAAACAAACGTATTTTAATAATCAAATAAATTATTTACAACAAACTCATCACAATTTTAATTTTTTGCTAAATTGGCACCTGCTTCCAAACTTTTCGACGGTAGTGTATATGAAATTTTAATAATTTTTATAACAAATAATGTTAGTTATACTATACTATACACTGGTTAGGCAAATGATATGGATCCATTCGAATATCTTTGAAACGACTACTTAGATTTTAATAAAATTTTCCACACTTAAGTTGGTGCAAATATGGCATTCGAAGAGCAAATTAATATCCGACTTCCGGTTTATCCAGAAATTGTGTTAACTTTTTTATTTTAAATGAAACTGCCTGTATATTTTTATGAAATTCGGTAGAACTTTGGTCTGGGAGTTCAGAAAAAATAAGGTTTGGCACCCTTTTGTTCAACAACAACAGATATATTTAATTAACTCTAATAATGCAAATTTTATTGCGAACAAGAAAAATTATCACAAAAAATATAAACAAAATCCAATATCAGTTAAGAAAGTTTTCGAAATAATGACCGTTCATTGGTTGACAATATGTAAGTCTGAACAAATTCCCGAATGACATTTGCCAAAGCCTCCTCACGAATTAATTGCGCTTCCTCAAGTATACGCTGCCGTCACTGGTCCAGATTATGTGGTTGTCTAGTATAAACCACAGATTTTAAATGACCCCCAAAGGAAACAATCTAGAGGATTTAAATTTGCAGACCGAAATTCAATGAATCCTATACAACCAATCAACCGATTTGGGAATGTTTCGTTTAAAGAACTTCCAACATGGGGGGCATAGTGAGGGGGTGCATCATCTTGTTGGAACCAAACACTTACATGTCAACCAAACGATTACTGCATTACTAGGATCAGTTATTTTATCAAAGAGGATCAAATTCAGCGTAAAGTCCATTATTTTTCCCCATATAAGATTAGTTAGGGGTATATTTTCTTCTGGATCACTGGTGGAACCCTTCGATGCAGCATCATTGAACGATAATGCAGCGTCGTCGTTCTCGTCGCTTTCAGACAATAATACGAATTCTTCCAGCAGTTCTGGTACTAGTTCTGGCTCGTAACAATAATTCGTCGTTGTCATCATCAACCTCTAATGCTCTGGAATTTCATCCAACAAGTCGAAGGGCTGAGAAAACGATAAATCGTCTAAATTGATTCATCCGGCCGTGCTACTAGTAAATTGAATTGTCAAAATAATTTGGCCCCAATATGAATAGTGGTATCGTCGCGAAACCAAACGATTAATTTCTGCGGATGTTGTGTATGCGTTTCTAGCTTCCAATAAGGGTTTAACATCTATTTACCAATATCGACAATTATGACGATTAACGGTACCATTCAAACAAAACTTATCCTCGTTGGGAAACAGCAAATTGTATGTAAAATATTGGTCATTTTTGCAAATCTCCATCACTCTTTCGCAAAATTCAATTCTACGATCATAATCCCTGTCCAATTATTCTTGCACTAAATGTGGTTTATACGGACGATATTTTTCGTGCTGCTATATTCTGGCTAGTGATTAGGAACTTGTATAGTTTAGTGCGAGGGAAGTAGTAGAAGTTCGTGGTAATTCTTCTAATGCTATAGCAGTATCTTGAGCAATAACTTCATTAGTCGTCCGCTTTTTGGTAAATTTCTAACATTTTCGGTTAAGTTATACTTTCCCAAAGTTTTACCAACAATATTTCGCTCTATCTTGATGCAAATTGTTAAATAAATCGCATACTTCTTCATGAGTTCTGACGTGGTCACCAAAACCAATTATCATCAGAATTTCAATACGTTCCTTTTCAATTAATTGAATCATTACGTCTACAAAGTTAATTCTGATAGTTTAAGTCAGGTATAGCAAGCGCCTATTAAGTTGGCGCGAGGAGGAGGTGCGCAGAAGCTGTTTTTAAAAACGTCCACCCCCCCACTACTCAAGTAATTGTCAGAATACATTTGTCATTGACGTTTGACGGAACATACTGTCTTTGCTTGGTGATCCTAAAGTGATACACGCTCAGAGGTTATTAGAGGAATGTTATAAATATAACATTCACTACTTCTAATCCTGCGCGAACTTACCCTTCCTCGCGCCAACTTAATTGGCGTTTGTTATATTAGGTTTGTTTTTGCAGGCGTTTGAAATCATTTGAAGTATCAGGAGGGTGCGCATTGAAGAAAAAGCGTTCGGACAGAGAAATAAAATCAAAAGACTGATTAAACATTTGTCGTTTTTGCAGTTTTTAACTCCGTTGTGAAATGATTTTCAATCTGTTGGAATGGTTTGAGTATTTTCGTAAAACCGAATATCAGACGCATGCGCGTTTCATTTTTATGCACGAAAAGTGGAGAAATGTGTAGGCATCGTTGTGATTCTCACTGGATGTTTTCTAAATCTCCATCGCGCTCGTTGTTTGACTGTTTTGTGTAGATATGAAAAGAATGTCAGATTTATTTAGTTTATGCACTAGTAACAATAGTAGTACTGAGTGCGAGTTTACCAGTGAAGAAGAAATACAATTTCAAGATAAAATTAAAATAAGGAATGAAAATTATTTTGAAATAATTATTCCTCAATACACAGATAATGAAGTCATAGAACATTTTCGCATAAGCAGACATGTTGCTCAAGAAGTGTGTGGTACATTTGAAAATTCTGAAATTCTACTATTTGTATGGTAGATGTCACTAGCTTCCACGAATTTGAAATTCGTTTTAGCAACGATAAAATTGGGGATAGTTTGGAAACAATTGTAATTGACGCATGCGTATAAAAGTGATTATAAAATGATTTTCAAACCGTTTCAAAACGCCTGCAAAAACAAACCTATTGAATTTTAATTTCATGGCCTACTAAACATATACATGATTTTAAATATCAGTTTTAATTAAATATCTTTGTCGTTGTTGAATAAAAGGATGTCAAACCTTATTATTGCCAAACTCCGAGAGCAGAGCTCTATCGAAATTCGTAAAAATTTACACGGTTTCATTTAAAATAAAAAAATTAACATCGTTTCGTTTCCGGTTAAATCGATAAACCGAAGACCGATTCAAATATAAATACTCGTCGAATCTCCGATTTGCATTTAATTAATTGTGGAAAATTAAAATTTAAGTAGCCATATCAAAAATATTCGAATGAATCCATGAATTTGCTTAACCATGTATGGTTTAAGATGATCTTTTGACCCAACTTAACAGATATATCAATACTTTTTTGATATTATGTCTGATTATTTTGCATTATATGTTACTTAAAATTTTTTTTAATTATCGTTGATAAGTCTTTCGATCGTTCTTCTAATAAATACAATATTGTAACATACATGAACACAATCTAAATACTTTTCACAGATTAACAGTTGCTTATTATTTTCTGTTCCTGTTACAGATGACAAAGAAAAATCGCCGAATATTCGCTGCATAGACTTTAACTCATCCCTCCACGAAGAATACAATTTACCTTACACAGACTTGGTAATATCGGATACGGAAACGGAGGAAAACGACAACGATGTACAAGAGGTAGACGCAAACTATGAGAGTATGGACATAAAATTGGATGCCAAAACTTTCATAGAGAACATGATGGATCAAAATAGTGATAGTAGTAATTCGCCGAAGAAAATGAAAAATTCCAGTTGTTACGATTTCGAAGACGACGGAAGCTTTGAAATAATCCTGGACGATCCGGTTTTTGACATGAAACCGGCGAAATATGAAAAATCGAATAAGAAAATCAGTGATCCTGATAAGTCGGCGAGGGATTTTTGTGTTCGCGAAAAAGATAATTTATATCGTTGTACCGTTTGTGATAGGGTTTACACGCATATCAGTAATTTCTGTAGACATTATATGACTTCACATAGGTTGGACGTTAAGATGTTTTCATGTCCTATTTGTATGAAAGACTTTACTAGAAAAGATAATATGCTCGCTCACCTGAAAATAATACATAAACAGCAAAATTTAGTGCCTTAATGCAACTGTCGATATCAATTTTTATGTACATGTGTATTTTATAAAGAAAATTTTATATACTTAAATACTTTACATAGATTGTAGTTGGCGTATTTTCTGAATTTTATACAAAAATATACACGTTGCAAGTACGAGAGATGTACAGTATTTATTGTCCCTAGCATATAAAACACGGTTATTTTTATGTATACTTGAAAACACTTATTCCAACTATGCTTTAGGATAGAGGCATTATTTTAAAAAAGTTTGGGTCTTTGTCACGGAGGAATTCCCGATCTAGTTCCCCGAATATTTTCTTTTAACGTCGGAAATAAATAAAAATCACTAGGTGCTAAATCAGGTGAATATAGCCAGTTAAAAACTAACGTCGTGAATTGCTTGCAAGGAAACAAAGCTTTTCTGCACAGAGACGTTATCCTGGTGAAAGAATTTCACGAAACAACTTTCCTCTTCTTTTTTCTTTAATGCAATCACGAAGTTTATTATATATATATATATATATATATATATATATATAATATATATATATATGTATATATATACAGGGTGAGTCGTGAGGACTCGACCAAACTGTAGGAGTGTATTCTACAGGTGAAAGTAATGTAAAAAAAACTCAAATGTTGCTATCCGATTTTTATTTGTTTTCGAGTTATAGCGTAATTAAAAATTAACAAAATTTCATACATTGAAGTTTTTGTATTTTATTGGTATTATCGTTCTTTATAATATATTTTCAAAAATACCGCCATTCATTTCAAAACATTTTTTACATCGTCTACCAAGGGCGCTGGTTGCGTTCCTGATTGCGTCAGGTTGATGTTTGATATTGTCAGCAGCATTCATAATCCGTTGAATTAGTGCTTCACGAGTGTCCACTTTTACTTGATACACTTCATTTTTTAACCAGCCCCATAAACAATAATCGAGTGGCGTGAGGTCTGGAGACCTAGGAGGCCAACCAATGTGACTACCACGTCCAATCCAACTCCCTGGAAACTTTTCAGTCAAATGTTGTCTGACTGCACGAGCGTAATGTGCAGGCGCTCCATCGTGCTGGTAGAAGATTTGGATTCTGATGTTTATGGGAACATCCTCTAGCAGTCCGTGCAGTTCATTTTCTAAAAAAATGTAAATAGGTGTCTCCCGTGAGGCGATTTTCAAAAATGTAAGAACGAATTTAAAAACCATCGATCATACCCCACCACACGTTTACCGAAAATTTATGTTGAAAGTTACTTTCGACTGTTCCGTGTGGATTTTCGTCTGACCATACATGCTGGTTATGACAATTATTAATACCGTCACGGGTGAATGTCGCTTCATCCGTAAACAGTATACGCGATACAAAACGAGGATTATCATTTATCGATCGACAAAATTCCATGCGTCTACGATTATCATCTCGTTGTAGGTGCTGTTTGAATTGAATACTAATTCTCCGTGAGCTGGTAGTTGCGTCTTCTTCTACTACATCCAGAATATCTTCTACTTCTTTTAATTGTTGTCGACTGCCTCGTTCAGATATTATGTTTACACTGGGAAGTTTTCCAGTCGCGCACAATGTGTTGAATACACTAATAAATACAGTTTTATTAGGATGTCTGTGATGTGGAAACCGTTGACGATATTCATTAGCAGCAGCTGTAGCATTCCCATCACAAAATCCATAAACAAACACCATATTAGCATATTCTAAATTAGAATAAGTGTGTGGCATTTTAGTTTGTTACACTATAGTCGTACAAACGTCAAGTCAATACCCGAACACAATGTTATAATTTACTCCAAGGTATAGGGAACATTTTTTATGATGGCAGCGCCCTCACTATATCAACGATGAACTAGAGGTAGTGACATTAGACGAATTAGGCATACAAACCACTCTACACTATTTTTCGACTGCTTTCACTGTCACTACCGCTAGTTCGGAAAACCACGAACAGGTAGCGCTTCAGCTAGGAAGACTTCCCTATAATGAATTGCTACCGGGGTTTCACTGTTTTTACGAATACATACATAAACATGGTATGTATACTAAATCTACATTTTTAATTACGCTATAACTCGAAAACAAATAAAAATCGGATAACAACATTTGAGTTTTTTTACATTACTTTCACCAGTATAATACACTCCTTGAGTTTGGTCGATTCCTCACGACTCACCCTGTATATATACATATACAGGGTGTTCCCTGAGATAACGACAAACTTACACAATGCGTTCTAGAGGTGATTCTGAACAAAAAAAGTTCATATGCACTTTAGTTTAATTTCTTTTTGTTTAGATTTCAACAAAAGAATAAAACTGTTCGAGTAATGTATTTAATCATGAAATTACATAACAAACTAATAGACAAATATTATAACAGTTGCTCGAAATGTTCGCCTCTTCTTTCTAAACATCTTGCTAGTCTTTGGGACATACTCTGTTTCCAGTTAGTATCTGTAAGTTCATTTCGTAATAATCTACACCTGCAATTATTTTTTCGATCAATTCCTCTCGAGTGTTTCGCTTACCGTTATACTAAACACGATCTTTTAGACAACTCCAAAAGAAAAAGTCCAAGAGCGATAGGTCAGGAGAACGCGCAGGCCATAATATAATGGCCTCCTCTGCCTATCCACCGTCCAGAAAAATTTTAACATGTGCTTTTTCGGTTAAAATATTGCTTTAAAATTCAAGATTTAGTTATAAAAATGTTATATAAAATATTTATAAAAGTTCTTGGAATCATAGATACTTTCATACATGTAAAGTACAGTCATGGCCAGATAAATGTAGTATAACCTCAAATTTCATATATGTCAAAAAAATTGAAATTTTTTTGTTGTAAGATGAGTTTCAGCTTAAGTAATGACTGGTAACATGTTTAGAAAGAAGAGGCGAACATTTCTAGCAATTGCTATAATATTAGTTTATTAATTTGTTATGTAATTTCATGATTAAATACATTACTGAAACAATTTTCTTCTTTTGTTCAAATATAAAGAATAAAAAAAAATATGATAAAGTTTATATAAACTTTTTTGTTCACAATTACGTCTAGAACACATTGTGTAAGTTTGTCGGTTACCTCAGGGAACAGCCTGTATATTCGATGTTAATAAGAATCTAAAGTTTCTTATTTATATTATTGCCGGTATAATCATACTAAATACACGTAATTCTTTTGGTTTTAGCGACCTTTAATGAAATAAAACAAATGTATTTATGAATACGATGTTTCGCCTTTTATTGATTTTTAGTCTTTTTCAAGTTTGTATATACCGGGTTAGTCAAAAGTATTGAATGAACGGTTTATTTCCGTTATTATGAACTTTATAACAAAATGTCTTTCATAAAAGTTTTTTTTACTAATTATTCTCAATTTCTTAGTCTACTCGTTGTTTTCTGAATATCAACGCATTTCCATTTCAAATGGCAACCATGTGTTTTTTTTTTATTATATTATTCCTCTTTTTTTTTCTTGAAATGACGTGATATTTTTTTCATATGCTTTCATAACAAAATTTTAGAAAAAATACTCATCAAATAATATTTAACTCAAATTAAATGTTCAAACTGAAGACCCCTTGCAGCTTGACAATAACCTAATCTATCACAAAAATTACGCAACGAATTTCGTAGCCAGATAGGTGATATTTCTTCAATTTCATGTCTGATTCTGGCTGCCAGGTCTTGCAAATTTTGTGGTTTTTCTTTGTAAATTATATTTTTTAAATGACCTCAGAGGAAAAAATCTAGGGGACTCAAATCAGGCAACCTGGCAGGCCATTCAATAGGTCCTCGGCGTCCTATCCAACGATCTGGAAAGACGGTATTCAGAAACAGGCGAACATCAACTCCTTAAGCGCCGTCTTGCTGAAACCAAACATTGCGGTTTGGCATTCCTTGTCGATCTTCATCCGAAAATAAATGTGCAATGTCAGGCACAATGTGATCACGCAATAGGTTTAGATATCTATCTGCTGTCAAATTTCCATCTATAAAGTATGGACCAACTATGTGGTGCCCAATAAGACCAGCCCAGACATTAAGTTTTTGTGGATGCTGTGTCTGGTGTTCCATCATTCAATGGTTTTTGTGGATGCTGTGTCTGGTGTTCCATCATTCAATGAGAATTTTCACTGGACCAGTAACAAGAGTTGTGTCTGTTTACAAACACATTTAGACAAAAAGTGGCTTCATCCGAAAATAAAATGTGGTTTAGAAAATTTGGATTATTATTGATCATTTCCATTATTGTTGCACAAAACTTCTTCTGTCAGGGTCATCTTCGTTTAGCTCACGGAGAAGATGTATCTTGTAGTTTTTGTGTTTGTTCATTTCTAATAATCGAACAACCGACGATTGACTAATATCATTATCCAAAGCAAGTTGCGTGGTTGACGTAATTGGATTATCCGTAACATTAAGTAATACATCTAGAGTTTAATCGGTATTTGTGGCTGAATTTGGACGTCCAAACCTAGGCATATCTGTTACATTTCCAGTTTCTCTAAATTTTCTAACCAATTTAGACACTGTGGATTGTACAATACGATTTCTTTCCGGATGAACGTTATTAAATAAATGACAAACATCTTGGTGTGAACGTTGTCGATGTCCATAACCAACCATCATTAAGATTTCAATCCTTTCAGTTTCACTGAGTTTCACCATGTTTAGAAATTAAAATAAAACTATTCTCATTATATCAACTTATTGAAAGATACTTCACAATGACATGAAAAATGACATTAGAGAAAACAAAGGCCACTATAATTTTTTTGAGAGAATTGATTTTATATCACATTTTGGCGTTTATTGGAAATTATGATTTTACACAGAAATTTTATTATGAAAGCATATGAAAAAAATATCAAGTTGTTTCAAGAACAAAAAAAAAGAGAAATAGAAATCTGCAAAAAAAAAACACATGGTTGCCATTTGAAAAAAAATAACGTTTCCATGGAAATGCGTAAATTAGTAAAAAATAAAGACATTTTGTTATAAAGTTCATAATTACGGAAATAAATCGTCCATTCCATACTTTTGACTAACCCTGTATATAAACTGCATAAGGAACAAGAAATTCCGTTTTTAATATTTTATATGAACATTTTTTGTAGTACAACTAAACTCACCAATTGTTAGAACATTTTTCTAAATCTATGCGAAACTTTATCTAGTTTATCCTAATATAACTTCGTAACTTATAAAGCAACAAAATTTGATACTCCGTTTGACAGATAAATAACAAATATGTTGCAGTGTTATGGAAATTATATTTCAACGCCTACTATGCTAGGGACAATAAATACTGTACATCCCTCGGTATATTGATATATTTTATAAAGCAATATATTTTGTAGAAAGTACTAAGAAGTGAAATATGTATTTAATATTTTCGTATGTGAAGATTTATGCCTTGTTGACTGTGAACTTTTCGTTATTGATTCTTGTATGTTAATGACATAGATTTTTAAATCATGCAGGTAGATCTTTTGAGAAGCAAAAATACACACAGTACAATCTGAATTATCTGAAATCATATAGACCGAATTAATTTCGGATAATCGAAAGTTTGATTAATTCCTGGAAAAAATTATGAGGAATATTCTTAGTCTCGTGGATTTTCTAATTTACAAATGCATAATAATAGAAGTTTCTGTGTATCAGATGCGTTATTACTGCTTACAAGAATAATTGAAGTCAAACTACTTGACGGTAACATTTAATAATTTAGGTTTCATCACGGTTGTAGATTTCGTCTTCATTCTTTTATAGGCTTCTTAAAATATTCTGCAATTTTTTTTGCTGCAGGTACATTGGCCCCCAATTTTTCTCCGCATACGCTCAATTAACATGTACATCATGTTTCTTTCTTTCTACCACTTGTCAAAAAACTTTCACTCCCTTCAATAACTGACAACTCTTCCCTCAAATTCGTTGCTTTTAGTTTTAAAATTGCTACTGACGTTGGTATTCGACGTTCTCGATTTTGTGTAAAACCATAAAAATAAAGAATCATCTACTTTTTGTAATCCACCACTCTTCACAGCTTTTCGTTACTGGTGTGAACGATGACAAACTACACAAGTTTTTCGTGATTTTTTTCCCACTCTGCAACAGCACTCACGCCCACACCCAAATCCTTTGCTATGTTGCAGGTCACCACTATCTAAACGCCGACTCGTTTCAAACTTCGTTAAGATAATAATAACACGTCTACACTTGTTATTCTGACGATTATCTATTAAAAGCAAACTGCTATTAGGTGATTCATTGAGAAGTCCTTTTTTCAAAAATTAAAAAAAAATATCGAGTAATCTTTATTTTCATACAAAAGAGCCATTTCTTTACATTTATTTTTTAAATATTATTTTTTTCAAATGTTGGCTGTAACTCCACCTAACATGGTCCATTCTTAAGTTTCAATTTTCGATGACGCGTTCGAGAATTTCGAGGGGTATTTAGCGAATGAAGCGAGCAAGGCTTCCAATTCCTCATTCCTAGCCGACTTATGTAATCTTTGGACTTTACGTAGCCCCAAAGAAAAAAGTCTGGAGGTGTGATATCACATGATCTAGGCGACCAATTCACCTGAATTCACTGTTCACCGAATTGTTCTCGTAATAATGCCATGGTCTCAAGGGCTGTGTGGGAAGTACGTTGTCTTGTTGGAACCAAATGTCGAGATCACAGGCTTCAATTTCAGGCAGCAAATAGTCCGTTATCACGGCGCGGTAACGGGCGCCATTCACAGTTACGTTCCGGCTTCATTTTTGAAGAAACATGAACCGATGATTCCACCAGCCCCTAAGCCACACCAAACTGTTGTTTTGTCTGGATGTAATGGCAGTTCTTGAACCTCTTTGGGTGTCTTCCGCCAAAATACAGCAATTTTGCTTATTGACGTAGCCGTTAAGCCAGAAATGGGTGTCTTCGCCGGACAAAATTTTGCTCGAAAATAGTGAATCTTCTTCAAACTTTTCAAGAGTCCAATGACTTAAACGGTGACGATTCGGAAAATCGGCAGGCTTCAATTGCTCTTCAGCCAAAATACGGCAATTTTGCTTATTGGCGTAGCCGTTAAACCAGAAATGGTGTCTTCGCCGGACAAAATTTTGCTTGAAAATAGTGAATCTTCTTCAAACTTTTCAAGAGCCCAAAGACTCAAAACGGTGACGATTCAGAAGGTTGGCGAGCTTCAATTCTTGCACGAGTTGAATTTTGTATGCTTTTAAACCAAGATTCTTACGTAAAATACACCAAGTTGTTGCATATGCATAGCTATTAAGAACGGCGCCGAATCGATTCATCACCGTCATCGTCAACACTCTCGGCTACCGCCGATTTATTTTCTTCACTACGTGCTGGATGTGATGGTCTATTAGGTCGCGTATTATCTAATAATGAAAACTGGGTTTGAAATTTTTCGATGGTATAGCGAATTATGCGTTCGGTAGGCTCATTATGTGGACCACAAGTTGCCCTAAGTGCACGAAACACATTCATTGTAGAACGCTGATTTTCGTAATATATCTAAATAATTTATAGACATTGTGTTTGGCTGTCTTTCCATTATGAAATGTCATGACAGTTTGATCCGTCATAAAATCCCTACTGAAAAAATTACCTCTAAATGAATCACTTGTAACCAAGTGTTCCAACTTCTTTTTTTGAAGCCAAAATACTTACCGGTAACATTTTATAGTTCAGGTCTGTTTCATCAAGGTTGTAGATTTGATCTGGCCGTAATCTGCATTCGTTTATAAGCTTCTCAAAATACTCTGCACTTTTTGCGGCAGATACATCGGCCGTCAATTATTCTGCGCAGATCTTCAGTTCTCATACGGTATGTTTGTTTCATCTACCTAGTCATCTTGGAGAAAAACTTTCAGGCACTTCAGTAACCGACAACTCTTTTCTCAAGTTCGCTGCTTTATTTGTAAATTGTCTCTGACGTTGGTATTCCACGTTCTTGATTCTGTTTAAACCATAAAAATAAATAATCGTCTACATTTTGTTATCCACAGCTTTTCATTTTGGTGTGAATGATGGCAAAACACTACACCATTTTCTCCACAAGTTCTTCACGATTTTCTTCTCCACTCTGGAATAGTACGCAAGCCTACACCTAAGTCTTTTGCTATATTTTTATGTAGTTTAATATTATCTAAACGTCGAATCGCTTGAAGCTCTTTTTTTAAGATAATAATAAATAATAACACGTCTGCACTTATGAGGATCAGTTATCGTAAAACATCTAGCAAAAAGATACGCTGCGACAAAATCTTACATTATATCACTACCCGATTGACTGAAATAGTTCGCAGTAGAACGCAGTGGGGGAACCACGGACCCAGTATATAATATATTTCTTAAAACATCTTTCGGGATGTGCCTAGGCGCATTACAAAAATCCCTTACCGTCTGTTTAGTATAATACGGAATATTTTCGTTTATTCTGAAGACAATATTTTTGAGAATTTGTTTCGGATAAACTGGATTGAAGATAATCGCGATTGTGCTGTCTTTGAATTTAAATATTTAAGAAAATTATTAATTGTTTGTGTATATTATAGTAATCTTATTATTATTGTGTTTATTCTATTAACTAGTTAATATGAGGGTAAAGTAAAACTTTTCCAAAAACACATTTATTTTCTATTAACTTTCCCAGATGAGTTCCTTGCTAGTTTAAATATTTATCGTAACAAATAACGAGTTTTGATATTACCCTCCAGATGGAATTCTATTTTCTCTGATTATAGCTAGTTTATTCACGGCTATTTGATAACTACTTCTGTCAGTATCGAAACGTTTTCTGACCAGGAAGGTGATAGTCGTTAGGACTGTATGGCGGATGATCGAATTCCTGCCAGCCAAACGACGTGATCTGATCTCAATGACTCGCAGCATCTGGACTTGCATTATCATGAAGCAGTACGATACCAGCTGGCAGTATTCCACATTGTTTGTTCTTGATGGCTTGACTCAAGTTTTCTTAGGGTCTCGCAGCATGAAGCTAAGTTAATTATTTTGTCATGTGGCATAAAATCAACTAATAATGCGCCCTGCTTGTCCCAGGACACAGTTGTGTGTCGCTATTCCATTAATAGTTGCTTTAAATCGGAGTTAGTGGGACACACATTTTTCATCTCCTGTGACGATATGACTCAATAAGTCGTCACCTTTCTGGTTATAGCGAGTTAAAAATCTTTTCTGTTTGTGATCTTCGGTCAGTAGTTTTAGGAACCCATGAGAAGACAATTTCTTGAACTGCAAGTTCTCAGGAATTCCAAAGATAACTTATGATTCTGCTGGTCTCATGAAGTTTAGCGTCAACTGCTTACACCAGATTCGTCGTTGATTATAGAGACCGACTAGGACTCGATTCATTATGGACTTTGCGCCAACCCTCTTTGAACAATGTCAGTAATTTTCGCACTGTACTCATTGTATTCTCGTCCTATACTTTATGAATTTGCGCAGCTCTCACGTTTCTTGTGGTTAAGAACTAGATGACTGACTGTATTTCATAATTAGCGGGTCACTCGATTTTCGTAAACGTGTTTACATTGCGCTAGGAAGCGCAGGCAAACTGACGCTGTGAATACAAACAACGTAGGGTTCACGCGGGAAATTTCAAACGGTATCCACAAACGAACCTTAAAAATATCCCTTGAAGATAGTTCTGATATTATTACTATTATTTCCTCGGTAGTTTATTCTTCAGTTAATTAAGTAACATGAGTTTAACTCGCTTTAAACTATTAACCAATCTACCATTGCGGTGGTGAAGCAGTTTAAAGAGTTTTTCTCTTCTAAAATTCTTTTCATCTCATTCTATCTTGCGTTAGCTGAATTTTTCCATTCATCCCTCTTTCTTTGCATTGACACGCATTTGATCTCTTACCATGCTTTTTGCTGGGATTCGTCTCATCCTCACCGTGTTAATTAATTTTTCCGTTCACCCCCTTTTTTGGGACACGTCATCTCTTGCCATGCTTTTTGCTGATTTCGTCTCATGCTCTCACGTTGGTAATCTATTGTCACTAGTTCATTTAACATGAACATATTTTCTTAGTAGGTTTTCTTCTATTCAATTTTAAGTATTTCTCTATAGGACATATCTTATCTTTTCCATAATTATCCTATCTTGTATCTAACTGAGGTTCTCATTTATGTTACTTCATATTGAGTCAAACATTTTATTCTGACTTCCTTACGGATTTATTTATTGTCTAGGAAGATGGCTTAATAATTATCCTCGCATTTTTCCTTTCCATAATTTCTTCATCAATTCCCCTTTCGGCTCTGTCACCATTCTCAGAGAATTTTTTAACTTTACTCCTAATCTTAGTGGTATATTATCTAGTTCGATTTTATGGTGATTTTCTTTTCCGCTAATTTTTAAAGTTTTGTGTTTTTCCCAAATTAAATTCATCTTATCTTTCGTTAAAGTTTCTTTTGTGTCTTTATGTAGTTCTTTAAGATTTTTAAGTCTTTCACTAAAATAACCATATCATCGGTGTAGTATGAATGAATATGAAATCTGTGAGTACTAATTTTAATTTATTGTCTTTTTTGCTTCTTTTATTGCTTCATTTATGATCAAAGAAAAGAAAAGTGGGCTTAGTCTACATCGTTGGCTCCCTCCGAAAATAGTTTTTAATATTTTTGATGTATCATGCTTTGCTTTTATATAGAGTCATGGTTTTTGCGTGAATGCTTTTATCTTAGCTCTTATGTTATGTGAAACTCCTCTGATCTTCCGTATCTACCCAAAATATCGTTTCTGTCAATTCTCAGGGCGACCTTTTCTCAGTCGATAAAGCAGATATTTTTTTCTGTAATAGGAAGACCTGATCTTGCTTGTCCTCTCTCCGATCGAAATCCGAATTGTGAATCACCAGTTGAAACTCAGTTACTCGCATGCTCTTGAAGATGTTATTAAATAGAACTGATTCTGCATGGAGATTTTTTTTAAAACAAATGCTCGATAAGAAATCGTTTAATAGAGGAGCATTAATGCATTTATTTTTTTTGAAAAGTGCCCAAGAAATGCCTAGAAAAAGCTTAATTTCCATTTTTAAAATTAATTAGACTTCTAAAACTTAAGTTTGCTTAATTTTTGCACAAATTTTGCAGCAAGTTAACCATTAATAAGCTCGATGGAAATAGCCCAAATCAGATATATATGTACATTGGAGATTTAAAAGTACATACTATTTTGTACTGCAATTTTGTATTTACTTTATTATAAACAGTACTTAAAAGTAGTTATTGTAATAATATCTACGCAATTTAAAAATATCTACATAAAATACTTTCTTTCGAACATGTTAATGATGGTGTGGTATCTCCACGGTATTCAATAGATTTCAATAAAAATACAAGAGTTACATTAGTTTATCAGTTTTGACAAGAAATAAATGGTATATTTTAAATTAGAAAACATCTGGTAGCAAATAAAAAAAAACATTAATTTTTGAGTCTTGGTATATTACATTTGGCATATTACAAAAAAAAGTAATTTACAATTAGTAGAATGTTATTTCTTATAATTTCAATTAGTAATTTTTGAGTTTAAACAGCATACAAAACTAGGCAACTACCGTGTGTCTCAGAATAAGGACTGACTCAAATATCCCGTCAAAACTGGCTTCACACATCTTAAAATAATTTGACTTACCCCACGTGTACATCTGAGAGTAGTTTTTTGTAATATCATTCATATTTATTACATGTAATGGGCAGAAACAAATATGTTTCTGTGCAAAAATTCATTCATAATTTGAATTATACGTCATACTTAACCTATTTCTGTTCTGACATTACGAAGAACACAAGCACAAATATTTCATGTATATACTTTTATTATGTTACTCATATTCTTACAAAATATTGCTAATTTTAAGTAATATAAAAACTACCTTTAGAATTCATTGCAAAACTACCTCAACTAAATAGTAAATAAACATGGCCGATACTTCTAGATTATTTTCGATATTGAACTTGGCTGCAGAAGAACTAATGAAATTCTTGAAAAATAAGTAGCTTATTATTTATTATAACAGGGATAGTTTTACAGGTTTCTTAAACAGCTATCTATTTAAATTATTTTTATTCCAAAATTTTTGCTATGCATATATTTTATACTTATTTTAAGTCCAGTAAGTACTATCACATTAAAAAAAGAGTGGTACAGTCATATTTAAATTAGGCTGCGTGGATGTAGGTATATATTAAATGTAGGCGTTAAATTTAAATATTCAAATAACCTATAAGTGTCAAATAACATATACGTTGATATACTGGTAGGTGAAAGTGTCAAAAATGCAAAAATTAGCAACATCACAATACTAAAATGTTTAAAAATTGACATTACATATAACTTCACTACTGTACGACTTTTTTTAAAATTCGGTAGTATAGCAAGCGCCAATTAAGTTGGCGCGAGGAGGGGGTGCGCAGAAGCCGTTTTTAGAAACGTCCACCCCCACTACTCAAGTAATTGTCACAATACATTTGTCATTGACGTTTGATGGAATATAATGTTTTTGCTAGGGGATCATAAAATGATACACGCTCAGGGGTTAGAATTATCTGACATTTGATGTAAAATCAAATACAAATTTGCCCACTACTTCTAATCCTGCGCGAACTTACCCCACCTCACGCCAACTTAATTGGCGTTTGCTATACAAGCATTTAACTTTTTTATGTTGTAATTTCCAACGAAGCAATATGAAAACATAACCTCTCGCATTGTATTTTTGTCATTATTATGCAACATTTTCGGTTTTAATTTCATTTAATTCATTAAAGAACTGGAAATAGGTATATAAGAAAGAAATTATTTACAATATATATGTGATGTATTTGGTTACAATATTAAATGTGCCTATAAATATTCCTACAATTTATATCAAATTTATGGTAAACATTTAAGGCTTCTCTGAATGAAATCTGGTAAAACATTGAATATCGTTGAAGTCTTCTTTCAATATTAAAATGTTGCAACGTCCTAAATATTTAAGGTTTGTGTGAAATAGTGGTAAAAGTATAAGTAAATTAGAAACCAAAACATGATAACAGTATAAAATAACTTGACAAATGTTTCCAAGATAAAAATATATAGAATTTAAACTTTTTAAAAATATTTTCAAAAGCTTTGTAGTAACGAGTTTTCTGTCTAGAATCTCAGTATTTTATTCTAATGCAAAGAAACTTGATTGTTTGTTCAAATATAATTTTATTTTGTTTATAAGAATTCGAGTATTTTTTCAAGCAGTGAATACACATTTCACGTGATAAATACTAGGATGTCATTTGTAATTTTACACACTTATACAATTAATTTGCTTCTCTTCTAGTTGATTAAAAATAAGTATATCTTTTAAATTATACTGCATGATTTAAGAAATCCTCGAAATAAATATGTATTTCATTTATTTAATAGTAATTTTTGAATTTTAACTATTCTCGAAGTCTGACTATGCCAATAATACTAATACAATATTTATTTGTTACTAGTTTTATTCTTCACGAGACCTAGGACTATTGACTATTATTGTAGTTATATAATTGATTTTATGTACCAATGTTAATAATGTAAGTTTTAGATTTTTAACTTTTATAAGTAAAACTGTACATATAATTATTTTTACAAGCAATAAATTGTTTATATATTATACTTGCCATTATTCAAAAACCCAGAAAGAATTTTTTTATCGCTGCATTTCCAGAGGATTATTGGGATTATTAAGTCAGGTAAATTTCACATGAAAATTAATATTCTGCATATTTTTATATTAAATGTGTTATTTTTAGTATTGTAGTCTATTTAGCGTTTTTATTTTGTATATATTTATTTGCGTTCTCTAGAATATATTCAGTTACCTCACCGATTAAAATTAATTTGCAATATCTGGGTTCTAGATTGTTTTTCTTATTATTTAAATAAAGATTTATTATTTGAAGATGTTTTTTTTAACGTTTCCTTATAACGTAATTTACTCATGTCTAACAAAATGTATGTAAAATATTCTTCCTTCCAAGAGGATCTTTTTATTGTATTAAATCTACACTATGCAAAAATTATGATTTAATTTCAAATTAATACCATTAATTTGAAAGCATGTTATGATCGAAGCCTTAAGCACCATGAGATAATTATAATAATTCTATTAACGAGGTCGAAAAATTCTAAAAATGGCTTTGATTTTTCAATTTAATGAAATAATTTTTGCATCGTGATTATACAGATTAAAATACTTACGTTACAATCAGTTACTATACATCAAATTTGATAATTATTATTCTCCTTAATTTGAATAAATTATGGGAATGATTTTCCATCTTGTAATACATTGAAATTTTTTTGAAAATTCTGTTCTCGACTAAGATTCACATGTATTAGTTGAATCAGCATATTATCCAATTATACTGGGGTATACCTATAACTCGAATTGTTTTAAGCATTATAAATTACATAATTTTAATAAGAGATGGTATAGATAGTATGTAATTTTTTGAGAATTTTATGATTGTTCAAAATACTAATTTGCTATTTACAGTCAATACCTATTTCATGAGTTTCAAATGGGATTTTCAAAAAATTGTTTTAACCACCGATATGTTTTCTAGAATATCACTGATGGTTGAGCAAGTTTAAGTTTAGTTATGTTAATTCCTTTGAAATTAGGCCAAGATATGTATTTAATTTCATTCATTTGATGACATTAACTTTTGTAATTAAAGGAGCCCGTCTTCCATTAAACATAAGGTTATAGCTAGTTAAATTCTACTTCGCTAAACTTTCCTTACTTTTCACTACTCTTGGCATGTTTTCACACTTCTTTTTTCGGCACTTTTTTTATATTTTCCTATGGTGGTTTTTGACTCAGTTCTTCTTGCTATTCTTCTTTCTAGCATCCTTATTAAGTGGTGAGATCCAATATCAATTGTCTTTCCTTTATCTGTGTCTCAATTGGTTTTATCCTCAATTAATCTCTAATCACATCATTTCTTACAATCTTCTTTATTTTTTGATTATATTTCTAATAATTTAATAATTTTTCTTGTTTTAGTTTTGGAGGAATATTTTAACATTTATTTAATAAGAATAATAAGTACCATATGTGTATTCAAGTAGCTGTACTTTAAATATGTATGTTGTAGTTAACATGTTTAATACAATTCGAGTTGTATATTTCGACGATGCATTCAATTAAAAAGTGCCTGTATTAGTATTCAGTATTTCGAATATCATTGCAGGATCAAATTTTCAAAAAAATCGTCAAACAACTGTCAGCATTAGTAAAAATACAATTAAAGTTATAAATATCTATACAATATCGATTATTTATATTCGTATAATTTGTTTTCATTTTACAATTTCATGTGTTTTGTGTTGCTTTTCTATTACAAACCTTTCGATTACATTTTAAATTATGTAGTTTTCAGTTATTATTGTTATTTTATGTTAAAGAAAATGTATATATTACATCATCACCATTACGTCACTTTACAACACTGATCATTAATTAAGGTAAAGATGCATTTTATACCTTAGGCAAAATATTATACATGAATTTGTAACCAATGAAACGCGATTACCACTCAACAGCGTTGGCATATGTTAGATTATTTGAAGTAAATAATTTCAAGATAGATTGGGTTATAAAGAAGACAATATTCAACAAAATATTAAAAATGGAGGTAATTAAATGCAACTATCTATTTAAAAAATATATATTTTGTAATTTGTGTTAAACAGCGGTATACAACAACGAATATAACTGTTTATAACTTAATTTTCAGTTCAAAGGTATTAAGAAACATTGCAACTCTGTTTAATTTTGAATGATGTTTCCATGGTTACGAAAACAATTCTTTGATATAATTGGTCATAAAATTCATGTATATATTTTGTCTAACTAAGGTACCTTTACCTTAATTAAAATTCTGTTGCATGTTCGCTTAGATGTTAGATTCGCTGGATGATGTTAATTGTCTCCCTTATTTATTAATTTTTAAACAAGTCGTTGTGGGAAATAAGTTTTCTGTATTTTCACATCTTCAAACATTAAATTAATAATTAGTAGTAACATATTTGTTATGTTTTTAGTATCGAATTTATGGGTGAACACCGTTTGATAACGATGCAAGGCTTCCAAATGAGTTTTATTGTTTGTGTAAAAATCTTCCATCCTTGTTACTCCACAATGGTTTGTAACGACGATCTCAACCTTGGAATCTCGTTCTTAAATTTATCCCGATTTATTACGTTGCTTTAAGTTTTCACTAAAACAAATATAACCTCAATTTATATTCACTGTTTATTTCTCTCTATTTTTATATTTAGGGGATAACAATTTTTCCAAGAACTTTTCTACTAAAAATATCCACCGAGTTTTCTATTTTAACGTTTTATAACATTTTCTCAGACATTTTTAATTTTGTGGTTACTGGGATTTGAATATATTTTTTCATACGAAATAGGTTTTATAAACGTTTCGCGTTGTAATGCTTTTTCAAAGATATTTTAAAACTCTGTACTTATCAATTTTGCAATGTTCAACACGTCGTCTGTTTTCTAGATTGTACTAATATTTTCAATTTCAATGGCCTATATTTTTGGTATTTTTTTGGCCCTTAACACGGCTAATTTGTGTCATTTCTTCATTTTAATTCCATTTATAGTTATTTTACAATTAAACATTTCGGTGCAAGATTTAGTAACGCTGAAGCCAATTTATGTTCCCGATTTAGTCTTTGGTGTATGTTAAAGATATCGACAAGGTGTCTTTGAATGTAAACTTCAATTTTATCCGATAGGTTATATTTGTAAAAAGACGGGAATTTTCATCAGATGTTGGTTATGATAAAATCCCTTAAAAACACTAGAATTGCAACTAGCGCGCCATAAAAATAAAACATGTTGGCTTACTTGCAATGCAAGAAAAATTGCAATCAGCTGACCGAAAATGATTGGATTGCGCATGCGTGCAATAAAATTTGTATGCAATGAAAATAGCAAACTGTAAAGCAGCCTTTAATCATTCTCTGATGAATATTTTTGGGTCCATTTCCTTCTTTCGTCAATAATTTTATATCATGATTCTGAATTTCACTCATTTTATTTAAATAAAGCTCTGTAAAAACAACATAACTTTCAGGATTCGACAGAAAAACTTACGATTTGACAGCAAAAACTTGTCTATTATCACTTAATTTTTCCATGGCTAGGAATAAGCAAACGCCAATTAAGTTGGCGCGAGGAGGGGTAAGTTCGCGCAGGATTAGAAGTAGTGGGGAGATTTGTATTTGGTTTTACATCAAATGTCAGATAATTCTAACCTCTGAGCGTATATCACTTTATCATCCTCTAGCAAAGACATTATGTTCCATCAAACGTCAATGACAAATGTATTGTGACAATTACTTGAGTAGTGGGGGTGGACGTTTTTAAAAACGGCTTCTGCGCACCCCCTTCTCGCGCTAGCTTAATTGGCGCTTGCTATAGTTAATATAAAAATCTCCCGTCATATGTACGAGTATAGCAAGCGCCAATTAAGTAGGCGCGAGGAGGGGGTGCGCAGAAGCCGTTTTTAAAAACGTCCACCCCCACTACTCAAGTAATTGTCAGAATACATTTGTCATTGACGTTTGACGGATCATAATGTCTTTGCTAGGGGATCATAAAGTGATACACGCTCAGAGGTTAGAATTATCTGACATTTGATGTAAAACCAAATACAAATCTCCCCACTACTTTAAATCCTGCGCGAACTTACCCCTCCTCGCGCCAATTTAATTGGCGTTTGCTATATATCTGTTTTCACTGAATGTGAGGGTTGGCTACAGGTATGAAATTCGTATTGTCAATACGCAAAATGTCGCACTTAATGGACAGATGTGCATATGCAGTTGTCCGAATATATATATTTCATCTTTTAGAAATGTTTTAATTAACAACTCATCTAATTTTATCAATTCATTAGGCATTTTTCAATCGTAATATGCACTTTTTGAACAATAGGAAATATATATTCATCAAAAACATGTTTGGTATTCTGAATGAGTTCTTTTATGTATTTCTTGATTTATTTTAATGTGTTTACTGTTGCGAAACAGGCTCAATGAGTAGATGCCGTAACTAGTTTTATATTTGAGAAAAATGCTTATTATTGTGTTTATAATTTTTTAATGTGTTTTTATACTAGGGTACGTAAATTTGTGTCTGGACATTGAAGTTATACCAATGTATCAGAATGAAACAGATTTGCCTATTTTCCTGTAAGTAAGTGTGAAATAGCGTAGCAGGCTCCCTCTCTTACATTTAAATGCAATCAGGGATGCATCCAGTGCAGATCTACACCTGTTTATATTCTATTTATGTATTGAATAGTTCTCTTAACCTGTCTTATCAATGGAATCAATAGTATGTGAATAAAGAGAGTAAAGAGTATATCAACTACTTCCACACATAGCTTCTCAATGTCAAGAAATTGATTTACGTACCCTGGTATACCACTAAAGTGCATTTGATTTTGACGTCGCTTGTGTTTAGATGCGCTAGATAGATAAATAGAGTAGCAACTCTTAGAAATATTATAAATAGCGTAAATGTTTAGATATCCGTTTTTTTAATTACTTTATTTATATTAAATTTAGTATTATTATAATAAAATTATGAATTAAGATGTATTAATTTTGTTTTTCAAATTTCGCAGATTCGCCGGCATCCCAAAAGTTGCTAACGCCAAAAGTTGAAATGAACGTAGATGAATTATCAACAAATACAAGTGGAGATTCTTCAGCGACCACCGCACTCAATTCATCAGACAACCTAAACAATAATAACAACAACAACAATCCAACAACACCGTCCACAAGTACGGCGACAACTCATAGTACTGCCAGTGCCCCTTCCGGTCGTCAACCCGTTAAGCGCAGAGCAAGACGCAGGCCGACGTCTCAGAGCCAAGATCCAGCAGAACAGTTAACAGAAATGTCAGTCAGAGGTTTGAATTTGTTTAGGTATGCTTCGATAAACGAGGGCGTTTACCAGTGCACAGAGTGTGCTAAAGTCGATGTACAAAAAACGTTTAAGAACAAATATAGCTTCCAGCGCCACGCGTTTTTGTATCACGAAGGTCATCAGAGAAAGGTGTTCCCCTGTCCTGTCTGCCAAAAAGAATTCTCTAGACCTGATAAAATGAAAAATCACATGAAAACGGTCCATGATTGTTTTATGCCTAAGGATGTTGTCTTTCCCATGGGGTTTTTCCTCCAACCGTAAGAAACAAAACGATTAAAAAAGTCTAAAACGGTTATAAATAGTTGCGCGCTGGTACGCAGTTTTTCACGTTTGAAGGAAACGATTTCGTACTTGGTGCTATTTATTTTAATTTTTATCCTGCGTTCCATTGGAATTTAAAAATATTTTTCTCATAATTTTGCGCAGGAATTATCGTCTCTTAAATAAGAAAAAAAAAATTGAAACATGAAATTCCAGAAATGGAAATAGTATCAGAAGAGACCTTATTTATGTAATGTACATATAGGAAAATTTAAAGCTCTAAGTACAATATTATTAGTTTTAGTAGTAACCTATAATGTGATTAACCAAAATCGTTTATTTTTATTTTTTGGTTAAAAATAACCTTTTAAAGGTCTGTAATTAATTAGATTTTATTAATTATTATTAATTTCTATTAACTATTATTTCAAACTGCTAAGCAGTAGAACACTAATCATCCAAATTTATCTAATCTCTTAATTGTACTAGTTTATTTTGTTTTTTAAAGTTTATGTGTATATTTTTTTTTTTTTTGGTTTGGATTCTTTATTTTCTTCTTTTCTTTTCTTTTTAGTAGGTAAGGGATTTGCAAATATTCTGTTATTAATTGTATTTCACGTTCATAGTGTTATAAAAGTACTTTATCTCCTATATTTTAAAAATACTAAAAAAAAATAAGATCAAATAGGACCAGGTTAATATTTCAAATTTGAAAGTTTTCTGGAAATAAATCCAAGAAGATTATATTGAAAAAAAATATTTTTTTAGCTTGCTTGTGATTAAATTTTATGAAATACAAAAGGTAGAATAAAAAAAGGCTAGTCATGAACAATAAGAATAATAACAGAGTTACTATAGTT